>CM046856.1:25878944-26478944 GCA_025617745.1 Heliocidaris erythrogramma
AGTATTGCGTCCATATAACTGGAAAGCTGTCAAGGCGTCGAACTATATAACTTTCCGCCTCAAAAAATTGTTTGCTACGAGCCGTTTATCTTTCTCTTTAATTTGCTAAAACGTCAGAGCTTTCGCGCTCCCTACACCCACCGGGCCCCTTGTTACATACAGCGCAGTATTGCGTCCAAAATAACTGAAAAGCAGCCAGGCCGTCGAACTAACATTCCGCCTAAAAAAGGGTGCTAATTAACGTCAGAGCTTTCGCGCTTTGCACTTGAAGGGGGAAACTCCCCATCCATGCACCCATCCCTGTTACAGTGCAGTATTACGTCCAAATAACTGAAAAGCAGTCCGACGTCGAAATAAATTTCCGCCCCAAAAAGGTGCTACGAGCCGTTATATTTCTCACAAATTTGCTATAAAAACTGACAGTTTTCCCACCTATTTTTATAATCAATAGTGTTCCATGGGGTTTGATGATAAAAATATATCATGACATTTTAAAAATTATTTTAATGGGAATAGATTTTCTCAAAATTAACTAAGATGTCAGGTTAGAGACGTGACAAAGGAAAAGAAGATGCATAGACGGAGAGAGAAAGGGAGAAAACTGGAGGAGAGGTTTAGAGAGAGAGAGGGGGGGAGAGGGGGGAGGGGGAGAGGGGGGAGATGGAGAGAGGATGCAGTGGGAGCGATGTAAAAACATAGGCTTGACAGTGAGGAAATAAGAGGTGGGGATGGATAGAGAGAGAAAAAGAGAGAGGCATGCACAGAGAGGGGCAGACAGACATACACACAGACAAGCAGACAAGCAGAGAAGGTGGGGAGATGGGACAAGGCAGTAGGTGGGAGGGGAGTGAGGGGGAGGGGGGAGTGAAAGAAGCTATTTAAGAGAAGGGGGAAAGATGGGCAGAGGGAGAGAGACGGAAGAAATGAGGGAAGGGGAAAAGACAGAAAGAAGTGGGAGAGGATACAGGATCGAGAGCGATATAGACAGAGAAGGACAGTCCTGATAGTGGAGAGAGTGGGAGGGGACAAGAAGGAGGGCAAAGAGAGACATCGAAGGTAAAGACGGGCATGGTTAAGAGAGAAATACAAAAAAAGAGAGAGAGAGAGAGAAAGAGATTGAGATGTGAGAGGAGAGATTAAGATACTGCTCAAAAAAGGATGATGTCAACAAACTAACGCATAATACTTTTAGTAGGAATAATCGGAGCAAGTACTGCACAGTGATCCACCGTCATCACAAAAAATAATAATCATCACTATCAAAGAAAATAATGGGGATAGAAACATAGGCAGATCATCATTACCAGCATGTTCTAAGCAAATCTTTAGAAAACAATTTAGATAAATTAGAAAATTATACGGAATTATAATTATTACGAATATCTTCATAAACGTATAAGGCGGGGGGGGGGGGGGTAATAATGTGAAATTACCTATAATTGCGCCGACACCTTATATTCGGGCAACTGTAACCTCATATTCTGGCAGGGAGGTGATTTTACTTGTAACCAAAATCTGGATCATGTACTTAGGCTTAACTTTGTGTAACTTTATTTATCCATCTGAAAATGTACTTAATCTTGCCATTCGGGTATATTTTGTTCCTGAGTATCTTTACAAAGTGATACACCTACGTTTATGAATAATGAAATTATCCTTTCAACGCATTCCAAAATAACATTAAAGATAATCATTTATGTTCGCTGGTAAATCTGTTCTCCCAGTGTAAATTCTGGGACCCAAACTATCTACCTTTAATTGCTAATATCAAGGTGTGTTCGATCACAGGAAGGCTATCTATCTAAAACAACGACATTTTTTTATTCCTAAACCCTTCCGTTACATACAGCATTATTAACACATATCCATTTTTAAGCATTAATGTATGTTTGAACCATACGTCTATGGTTTGAACATGCATGAATGTTACCAATCATATTGGGAGTGTTCGAAACGTGCCTTCTCTAACGTGCATGCAAACGTTGCCCTACCCAGGTGGAAAATCCTATAGAGACCCATAGAAAACGAATAGGAAATTCCTAATGGTTTCTGATGGTTCTGTTGGTTTCTATTGGTTTCCTATAGGAACCCATAGAAGTTTCATATGAAGCACAGCTGTTCAAATGTGCAACCATAAAAACTCTTAAAACCCATAGAAAATCCAGTAAAGCCCATTCAGTTCCTATTGGTTTCTATTGGTTTCTATAGGATTCCTATTGCATCCCTTACACCAATCCAGTGATGAAACCAATAGATTCTAGTCTATAGACAATACTCCTATTGGGTTGTGGTTGTCTCTATTGATTACTATGGGTCCTATTGGTTTTTTGATGTTTCTATTGGTTTCTATCGGTTTCTATAGGTCCTAATCACTCATGAATATTCATGAATGACAATAATCTAAAATTTGAAAACTAGAGGAAATAGATAAAATACATTTAGATTTTAAGTGTTCATGCTGGGATTAAGCTTTGAACTGTGATAGAAATTGCACTTACATTAATTATTGTAATGTACACAATTTCAAAAGGCATTTTCATAGTTGAATAATAAAAGTGTAATCTAGTTAGTAACCATTTTTAAGCACTACAACTATATCCCTATGTATAAAATGAATGTAGGTCTATTACAGTTGCTTTGTAGCTAGGTATAGGATATAGGATGTATTATGTTATAGGATTATGTTATAGGAGTAGGACAGGATTAATTATTGTCACGTGATTGTTCCCACCCACACCATTTAAATTATATTATATTAATCTTTATAATTAATCAATTTCTTATTGGTCCTATAGACACCTTTATGATTTTCTATAGGGCCTTATAGAAACCTACAGGATTTCCTATTGGTCCTATAGGGTTTCCTATTGGTCGTATAGGATTTCCTATTGGTCGTATAGGATTTCCTATTGGTCCTATAGGGCCTTATAGAAACCTACAAGATTATGGGTCCCATAGACACCCATAGGAATTCTAAGGGTCCTATATACCATAGAAACCTATAGAGACCTATAAAATAGAGACCTATGGGTCTCTTATATATAGGCCTATGGGATTTTCGACCTGGGTAATATACTGCATTGTGCATCTATGTTCCATTTTGGTCTCAAATGATTAATTTTATTGTCTTTGATTCTCAAACATCAAGTACTACAAAGTACTCATTGTACACTCTAAAAAAAAATCAATTAAATTCCATGCATTTATGCCCATAACTCAACATATAACCCTTATACAAACATGCTGGTAATAAAGCGTCTCTGCCGCTTCTAACACACAGAAGCTGACCATACTGGTACAATTTTAAGGTATATGTGTAAATTTATGCATGAAATTCATGATTATTTCCCTCTCAACATATTTAAGTAAGAATTTGCAGGTTATCATTGTTTTTTACTAATTGAAAATCAAGAAGATGTTATGATTCACGATTCACGATTCACGATCATCCTATTATTACTTATAATAACTTATAAAACTTATAAAAACTGTTTTATTTATTATTACATGATGCTTAATTCAAAAGATATGCTTATTATGGAATTTCGTCAAAAATTCCGAAGATGGCCGCTAAAATGGCCGATTTTGAACCCCATGGGACACAATTTGGCAGTGGGAACATAAAAATTCATTAACTAGACACTTCAGGCATAATAAAAAGTTGGTTAAAAAAATGTTATCTCGATGATGCACGGAGCCCCCCTTGCCGACTAGAGTACCCGCGGACCTTCCTGCCTGTATTCAAACATATTCACAAGATGCGTTTACATTCATACTTAGTGAACCGAAAGAAAATCTAATATGGAGCTGAGCGCTGCGTTTACAATACTGTTCTATGTACTCCTGGTGATCTTGTCTGCTGTCGTTGTAGCGTTTTTGATGTTCTCAGGGCTGCTATACAGATTCAACAGGAAATATGGACATTTACCAAGCCCACGGCATAGAAGGTAGAGGACTACAATAGTGTTAAACGTTTGTTTACTTTGTTCCTATAAACCACTGAGAGATCACTACCAGTGTGTCGTATACATAGAGATACATAATATAGTATGTATCTCTATGGTCGTATATGATCAGTGTGCATTCGAGGAAGTAAAATGTTGTAAGGCCTAAAAGTACATGACTGTGTTAATATCTAGATATGCATGCATGTAATCAGGCGCGGCTCTACACCCCAATTAACGTCTTTGTAAAGTCGTCAAAGCTTTTGAATTCCTAACGGCTATCGAAGCCCTCCGCTGAGCGAGGAGCAGAAATCCTCGAAAATTCACATTCTCGTATCTCCCTCATTCGGGCCTTAAATATCATGAAAATTCCAGAGTAGATAGGAAATGAGGATATTATGCTTCATATTAATTTTCACTGAAAACGGATGAGTATTTTTTGAGATACGAGTATTTTTCTGTTTCAGAGGGTCGAGAAATGAGGTTTTGTTTTTTTCCCGACACAAGTCTGGGACGAAATGAATATGCAAACAAATAACATATTGCTAAACTTTAAACTCCAGTCTCACTCCCTGGGCAGTTTCAAGTTTGCGCAGTTAGTAGTTTTGTGTAAAACTGCCATCAAAAATCGAAGACTTAACGTGAAAAATACTGAAATCCTTGCAATCTGATTGGCTGAGAACAAATTTGTCGGTAACAATCACTGACAAGACACGCCCCCTGTTTAGCATACACTCGAGTTGAAACCAGCCTGCATGCACCGCTATACGTGGGACTACACGCGAAGAACGGTAGAGGGTTCATGAATGCATTGCCTTCGATTTTTTCCCGACATAACCGTTCGACGGATGATTATGAAAAGATATTTCGAGGATTCCCTCAATATACTTTGATTTTTCATATGTGAAAGTTTTGATCTTGCGCAATGAGAGCAAATGTGAAAAATAATGCTACATTTTCAGACTTAAAAAAAAAAAATATGGCTCCTCATTTCTCCAGGTTTTCACAAATTAAAAATGATTTGACTACGAGTGATACTAATTATGGGTTAGAGCAACTCTTATTCTGGAATTTGACGTTTAGTTCATTTCATTTGGTTGTTTCTAGGGCGAGATTTCACAATTTAGCTGAGACTCTTCGGTAGCGGTTTTACGTAAACAACTTGTTTATTTTATGCAAATTAAGCAGGAAGGAGCGAAAGCTTTTGGGCAGTTAATCCCAGTGTAGAGCCGCGACTGTAATTAGCCATGTTAGCTGTTAGTACAGTAGCTAGGAGCTATGGGAATACATGTGTATGTGAATCGCTGTCTTGGGCCCGATCGCCTTATGACCCCGGCCTGTATAATTTATTCTCCGCTGACACAATCACTGCGTTCAAGCATATAATAACCACAATATTGCAGGTATGCGAACTGCTGTATTGAAGCTAATTCTCCATAATTATCATAATCTATTCAGCGTGTCAGAATTCTAATGCATACATGAAATTTTCAGAATTAAATATTGTTTTTTAATAATGAAAGTAGTTTTATTGATTTATTTTTATTAGATTTTTGTTCTAAAAAATATATATTTCGTCACTGTCCGGTTCTTTAAAAAATGTAGAGTGGCATTGTGGCAATGTGGATAACAGGGTTTTTTTTACTGCTGTTTGCTACCCGATATTTTGTTACTTTAGTTTCTTCACTGGCCACCTTTCGCATATCAAAGCTGTTGAGAAGAAGTTGGGTATTCCGAGGTTAACACTTATGCACCAGTGGTAAGTTGAAAATTTAGTTCATCAGTTTTATCCATCATTGAAAAATAAAAACGAAAGAAGAAGTATGTAAGAGGAAGATTCATAAATTTTATGAGGAACACCGAAAAACAAAAAAAAGATAAATGCAAAGTGGGGAAAAAAGATGAAAAGTGAAAAATAGAGAAGAAGGAAAGGTTATGTAATGAAAACAGAAGAAAGATAATTTGAAGAATTCCGAAAAGAGAAAGCCTATAGCCTCTGGAGCCTCTTAGCAATACACTTTTCTCCCATTATAGTGCATGGGAATCGCGTAGAAAAAAAGAGAACCTAACAACATGCACTTTATATTACGTGGTACTGATCATTTACATTTCTACTGTACGGTATTCTAAATTTGTGCAAAATATAATTATTCATTCACACCATGATTTCATACTAAAAAGACAATTCCTATACCCACGATTACAGCACAAAGTATCCAGTATTCTTTTTCATTGTATATTCATATTTCTTTCAAAGGACGAGAGATCTTGGGCCGGTCTTCTGTCTACGACTCATAGTGCTGCCAAGGATAGTGTGCTCCAACTCGAAAACAATCAAGGTAATAATAGCTTAGCAATATAATAGCCCCCTTTTTTTCTTTTATTTGTAACTTAACTTACATAAGGTAAACGTAAGATGCAAACCAGAAGGGATTGCTAGTTTTAACGTGTCTGGAGATACGAAGGTTATGGGGTCGAATTTCGACTCGGCATGTGTAAAAATGGGTAACCAGCGCTTTGAGTGCTTTAGATAAAGATTACTGTAAGACTTGAGCATATTTGGGGGTACCTATTTATGATACGAGTCACAATTATAATAAATTGTTGTTATATATTGTTTAACCATTAGGAAGTTTGCCTGGACAGTCGCCATCTCAAGCCACGTTCCCTATATGATTTCTTGCATTCGGTGTTCGGTCAGAGATTTATGGGATATGGGCTGGTGTCACAGACTAATCACGAGAAATGGCATACTCGTCGAGCATTGCTGAATCCTGCCTTTAATCGTAGGTGAGTAGCCGACACCCAAGTTCTTATTGGACCAGGAGTGTTGTATTGACTAGAATCAGTTATTTTTCAATTCGACTCGGTTTATAACTAAGGAAGACTGGACTCTTTCCGGGACTCGATCCTCTGACCCGACTCTACCCGGTACGCTATCTTAGCTTCATGGATTATATTGTAGCAGTGCAGTGGTGTATCTAGACCTTAATTGGATTCAAGGGGGGGGGGGGGGAACATCCCAGCCAATGGTGATCCAGAAAGAAGTCGTCCGATGTTTCTTTCACCCATCTATACATAATTTATACAAATTATACATTAGATTTAATTTCATTTTTTTTATCCATTGTAGTGTCATTACCAAAAGCGCAATGATCGAGTCATAGATACTTGCAAGCGATATTTTCGAGCGAGCGCATGACAATACAATAATCAAAGATTTTGAAAATTTCTCCCAAATTGTGAGGTTTAAAAGCAATTTGGTTACAATTCCCTCTGAAATAAGTGATTCGTGATTAATGAAAGAGGCAGTTATTTTCTTTCATGGTTGAAATTCTGTGGGGGGGGGGGGGAATGCCCCCGCCCCATTAAATACGGTAGTGTAGCACTGGTAGAGTTGTAATGCATGGGTCTAAAAAAATGGACTCAACTCGATTCAAACTCGACTACTAGTAAGCCTGAGCTTATCTCGAGCGGCAGGTATTGGAGAAACTCAGCCTAGTCAACTCAACTCGGATCCGACACACAAGTCATGTCGACTTGAACCAACTCTTGACACCGTGCATGGACACGACTTCATGTTTCAGAACTATATATCGCTCATGATTTCAAGATTTCATAACGATTTTGCCACGGCACTTGCGTGTAACATGGAGAAAACGAAGAATTCGGAAAAGCAGCAGAAAGAGAAAAAGATGAAAACAATAAAAGAAGAAAAAAGAAAAGGTAGAATATGGTGACAACAAAGAAGAATGAGAACAACATCAAGGAAAATGGGAGAGAAAAAGAGAAGAGTGACACAAACTAGAATAATGTATTGAACGCTACAAACTCTCTTTTTCAGGTACCTGGTGCTGATGATGGACCGTTTCAACGAGAGTGCAACCAGTCTTCGAGATCATCTCACACCAATGGCTGACGGCAAGACGCTCGTTAGAATGCTGAACCATTTTAATAACGTCACTTTGGATGTTATTGCAAAGGTGAAAATTATATCCTCCTCCCCTTCCTCACCCCACGCCTCCCCTCCCCCTTTCTTCTCTTTCTACCTGTCTTTCTTTCTATCCCTCTTTCTCATTTTGTCTCTGACTTCAATTTCTCTGTCTGTACTCCTCCACTTCCTCACCCCACGCCTCCCCTCCCCCCCCCCCCCTCTCTCTCTACCTTTTATCTCTCTCTCTCTACTCCCTTTCTTCTCTACCTGTCTTTCTTTCTATCCCTCTTTCTCATTTTGTCTCTGACTTCAATTTCTCTGTCTGTACTTTCTTCTACTCTCTCACTTCATATTTTCGCCATCACGTCTCTCTCCCACGTCCTTTCTTTGTATACATTAAAGGGAAACCTTAATAGCAAGTTGCTTTGAAGGAAAGAGGAAAAATCAGAGAAGCAGATTATTGAAAGTTTGAACGAAATCGGATAAGCAATACGAAAGTTATGAATTTATGAAAGTTGTAATCACTATACATATGGGAATTTCAAATTTGCCAAAAGGTAATGTCTTTGTGATGTAGCTGTGGACAACTCCCCAATTCGCTCCAACACACAAAATGACTAAAATGTCACCTTTTTTAAAAATGTATTACTCAGTAGGATCTTTTTCTTTCATGAGGACCTATAACAATATGCTATCTCCAATATATTTTGAGTACTGCCCCGAGGGTAAAAGCACATCGCAGAAAACCGCAAATTAATGATATTTTTGTGTAGACAAATGGGAGAGTTGTCCACAAAAATGTCACAATCCACTCACCAAATTGCCAATTTGAGATTCGCATAGATGTAGTGATCTCATTTTTCAAACATGCATAACATTACTTTCTTAGTCCTTGTCCGATTTCTTTCAAACTTTCACTATCCTGTTTTTCTTATTTTTCTGCTTTAACTTAAGAGTTTATCGGAAATAGCCAGAGATAGATGATTAGTAGGCCCATCTCTCATGCTTTTTATGCCTCCGCCCACCGAAGGTGGTGCCGGAGGCATTATGTTTTCGGGTTGTCCGTTCGTCCGTACTTCCGTCCCGCTTTATCGTTCTCGCAAGAACTCAAGAACCACATAAGGTATGAACTTCAAACTTGGTGCTAGTATGTATCACCACAGTAGGAAAACGATCTGATTAGATTTTGGGGTACGTAGGTCAAAGGTCAAAGATCACAGAGGTTAATTTCTGAAACTTCAGGTGTTAGCCTCGTTCTCGCGATAACTCAAGAACCATTTGAGGTATGAACTTTAATCTTGGTGCTAGTATGTATCACCATAGGAAGACGATCTGGTTAAATTTTGGGGTACGTAGGTCAAGGTCAAAGGTCACAGGTCAATTTCTGAGATTGCAGGTGTTAGCCTTGTTTAACGCGATATCTCAAGAACCATTTGGGGTATGAACTTCTAACTTTGTACTAGTATGTATCACATATAAAGACGATCTGATTAGATTTTGGGATACGTAGGCCAAAGGTCATTACGGCCAATTCTGAAATTGCAGGTCTTAGCCTTGCTAACGTGATATCTCAAGAACCATTTCATACATTAACTTCAAACTTGGAACTAGTATGCATCACCATAGTGAGACGAACTAGATTTTTGTTCACGTAGGTCAAAGGTGACAGATCATTGAGGTCATTACACAGGTGTATGTGAAATTAATGTTTTTTTTTACCTTTGTTATCACCATATCTCAACTATTTTGTATTCATGACTAGGAGGAGATAAAGTGATCAGACTTTTGGTTATAAGGTGTTCAGTCAAATGTCAAAGAGGATTTTTATTCTGGTTATCACAATATTTCAAGAACAGTTTGAGTCAACAACTGAATTTAGGTGGAGGCATATAGGAGACGCAGTCGCATTCATCTTGTTCGTTTATGATTTGTGAACAGATTTAAAAAATGGTATTTACGGGATAATGTGAACGTCATTGTTAAAGATGAAAAAAGCGGATTCATTGTGTAAGAGTTACTGTACATCAGTGACATATCTAGGGACAGGGGGCACGTGCCCCGGGCGGCGAGGGGGCGCAAAAACGCAAAAGAGAGAAGAAAAATAAGGGGAAATGAAGAAAAACCACAATCCTTAAGGATTATGCGCCCAAATCGTTAGGGTAAATGCATTAGAAATACAGGTTTTGAGGGTTTAAAATGCAAAAATTTGTTAAAGCTCGGTCGCTTCTTTATTTGCCCCGGGCGCCATAATCCCTATATACTCCCCTGCTGTACGTGTACCGTAGTTGATATTTCAGAAACTTCGGAGACAAATATTTCATAAATTCTGAATATTCCATCACAGATTTCATAAACTAGAATGCATTTTAAGTGCATTTCCGTACCCTTTCTTAAATCCTTATCTCCTTTCCAAAGGTCGGCTTTGACATGGATATCAACGCCGTCGAGAAACCCGACTGTCCTTTCCCGTCGGCGGTGGCGCTATCACTAGAAGGCATGGATGTGAGATTTAAAACTCCCACCTCGATGGTATGGAATTTCTTCATTCCTCCTGGTTAAAGACCTCAGCCTGACCCAAAACAACCATATACTGACGTAAAGCTTAGTAAACAAAGAATATAATTACCCTGGGTATTCATAAATTTTCGTCTCTTATGACAAGCTAAACCGATCTGTAGACATCGTTCGGGGGAGGGGAGGTGTAGGAGATTACGTCACTTAGGAATATCATATTCATAAATTTTCGTCTCCGTTTATCCATAAAAAATAAAAAAGATAATTCCTCCCTATTGCGTAACAAGAGAGGAAAATGCAGGGGGTCGCTAGACGTGTGACGACATGTCATGTATACAGCTCCGAGTGCGTCTACACGATATGTCGTCATCAAATTTTCACCCCCCGCAAAGTAGCGTTCCTCAGAGACGGGGCCCTCGTCAGAAAAACCACCGGGGCTCAACATTCGGGACGCTGTTACTCATTCCACAGGAAACGGAATCTCATGAAGTTGGTTTCAATTTGTTCAGAAAATATATAGCTCCCCGTGGATGAATAAAGTGTATATTTCAAAATTCGGTCAGGCTGAGGTCTTTAATATTTATCCCTCTTTATATTAAGTTTGGTCCAAGCTCAGCCCATCTAAATATATATTACGCTAAGGATTTGGGGCCTTTTTTTGTTCGAATAGCGCCTCAACTGGCTCTTTCGGTCCCCACCTTTTGGTACCCACGGGCGGGGGAATGGTTCTTAGAGGGTTGGGAGGGCTGACGTGCCGTCCATATTTCATAAATTCATTTCTAAACATTGAATTTCCGGAGGGAGTAACAATTCTGACGATGGAACAGCGCACTGCCGTACGTATACGAAAAGTACCTTCTGTGATGCCCCAACCCATACTCTTTACCTGTGAAGGGGAGAAACCTCAATAATTGGTGTATTGCCAAAGAACAACGTGATGTGTATACTCCAAGACCATATCCGCATGTATGGCTTCAATGTAAATACGACGAACACACGTGTTATTCGTTCGCACAGCGCACTTG
This sequence comes from Heliocidaris erythrogramma, assembly GCA_025617745.1. NCBI lineage: Eukaryota > Metazoa > Echinodermata > Echinoidea > Camarodonta > Echinometridae > Heliocidaris > Heliocidaris erythrogramma. Next base: position 25,890,362 of record CM046856.1, read on the forward strand.
CACTATGTTTCACCAAGGAGGTACTAGGCAAGCTTGGTTTCACGCATAGAGTTACATCACATCATTTGTAGCTTCATGGTTACATACACATAGTTTAGTGTGTATGTAACTTCATGGTTTCACGGCGGTCGCCGGGGGGGGGGGGGGGGGATGTCTCATTGAGGCCGGTACATCATCCACGTGAAAACGGATAAAAAAGTGTACCTTTTCAGCAATAGGTGCATAACCCGGATTACGCGTTTAGGGTATCAAAAAAAAAGCAAAAATCAAGAAAAAGGGTATCAAATTCAGCGACTGATAAATAGAAGATCCGCGGAAAGAGGGAGGGGGGGGGGGGGGGGGGGGGAATAGTTCGGTTATGTGTTCCAAATTAGGTTAAATTTCTTTTACTGTCCCTTTTTGGCTAAAAAAGAAGTCTACGATGATGATGTAGGCCTAAATAGGATGTAAAATACCAAGTAAGATAAAAAACCGCGGTTGATGGTATAAAAATAGGGGATAGACGGGTTTCCCTGTTTAGTGTATCAAAATCTGCCCCTACTTCAATCTGCTTTTTAATTCAGCAAGTGATTTACGCGGGTAATGGGTGTTTTTTGGTGTTTTTTTTTTTTTTTTTTTTGGGGGGGGGGGGATGTTTCTTAGTTGAACTTAATTCTTTCTGGGCTACAATTTCTTTTAGGTGGGGGTTGATGTTCGATGAGACAGGGTGAATGGGAGGAACATGTAACTGTTAAATGTAAAGAAAAAAAAAGGAGGGGGATTTCTGCCACTTCATATTTTAGGACTCTTTATTACAATTTATTTCTACTTTTTACTTATATTATGGAAGTATATACTAGGGTAAACTTCCTTTTGCGACAGCCTCCCAAAATGAAAACAATATATAGGGTTAGGGTTGGGGTTAGGGTTTAGAGTTTATGGCTAGGGTTTAGGGTTTACGTAACCGCACACTTGGGTGGCTGTCGTATAAGTCATTCCTATTATCAACAACTAAATTTACATGAATGGGAAAAATGGCCTTCATACCGTTGGAAAAATGTTATTTTATATCGCCTCAAATATATTATTCATTCCCTTATGACAAGCTAAACCGATCTGTAGACATCGTTCGGGGGAGGGGAGGTGTAGGAGATTACGTCACTTAGGAATATCAGTTGCCACGGTGTAAATATAATATTTCCACTATAATATGGTACGTATAGGATATTACTCCCGTCTTCCCTCGCGCTGGGGTGACGGGAGGCCGATGGGGTGGGGGTGGGGGAAGTAGGGAAAATTCAATCCGTCGGTCTTCCCAAGACCCATATAAGGGGACCATAATCCCCCTGAGAAAGAAAATGACAATAAATTCATCTTTTTCTCATTTTTGGATCCTTTACAAGGGACCTACCGCTAATTATGCATGTTGTTTTCATGGCCTTAATTTCTCTGAGTGTTAAACCACAGAAACAGTGGCGGATCTACGGGGGGGGGGGGGGGTTAGGGGGTTTAACCAACCCCCCCCCCCCCCGCCTTGGGCTGCCAAGCAAAAATTTAATGTGCATAGAAAAACGCCATCATAATATGTCCAGACCCACACAGTATGTTCCTATAGCATTTTTATGCGGCTCGCGAACATCGTGGACGATGTTCCGCATCGTCGTTGGGTCAAACCCCCGGCCCCCCTTGGAAAAAAGCTAGATCCGCCCCTGAGAAACATGGCAAGATCAAATCGCTCCCTCTAGCTCTATGCATGGATATACTACTCGAACATAATTATATCCATATCATTTAGTCTTCATCATCAAGATGAAAATGTATTAGTCTTCAGAATTCATGAAAGCTTTGGATAGATAACACATACTCACATTTTGTAAATACTTCTTGGTAAAAATGAATCATAGTTTTGTGATTTTGTTAGCCTTTAAGAAAAATCACAAAACTATGATTCATTTGAAATATTTTTAAATTCCTATAATCTCTGTGCTCCCAATATTCCTGCAGGGTTGCACTGAATAAAGGTAGATAGGCTTTAAACATTGTTAAATAATAATTCAGATATATGTTTGATATTTGTAAATTTATGATGATAATTATAGTGTGTCACGGTATAGTGATGTGAATTCGAATTCAAACCTTGTCCTTTGCAAGACATTTAGCTGTATTTGCCACTCTTTACAAAGGAGTAAAAACCCTGACCTGAAAGGATTGATGAATGACATTAAGATTGCCCTTCATTTTTTTTTTTAATTTTTAAATTTTTAATTTCGTTTTGTTTTAACCATGTTCTTATGTGATATAATGTTATTTGTGTGTTGATTTGCTTTTACCCTTAATGATTGTTTATATGTATATGATGATTTGCATGTATTGCATGTATTTAATTTTCTATATGATATTCCTGTATGACTGTCTTTTTATGTATGCACGGACTTCCAGAAGAACAGCCATTGGCTGAAGCAAGTGTTGCCGTGTTGAAATAAAATAAAATGAAATGGGATGAAAATGAAAATGCATAAATGTTTGCATTGTAAGGAGTACATGGAGTACCGTTTAGAGAATAAAGGGGATAAACCTGTTGTGTGCGTGCCCGAAATTCATTTCAGTCAACAGCATTTTGTAGAAATTTAACACATAGAAATATTGATATTTAGGGCTTTTATTATCATTATTACTCTCGATCATCATGGTTAGATCTGATCAATTTGATATAAATTGCAGGTGGATCCTCGTAGCAAGGCACGCAACTATCGTCGAACGGTGCGCGACGCTAGTAAGCTGGTACGGAACATCGGCCAGGAATGCATCGAAAAGAGAAAGGAGGCAAAGAAGAGAGGCGATGAGTTGCCTAAGGACATCCTAACGTGTATCCTGCAAGCTGAGGACGATCTCGGAGACGGCCAGAAGATTGGAATGGCAGAATTGATCGATGAGTTCGGGACATTTTTCGTAGCTGGTTAGCTAGTAATGCTTCGTCTCACAATAATGTTTTGATCATTCCACACCCAAGTTGTAATGATTATAATAACCATGCCGAAAACATGATTAAATGCAATCAGACAGTCAGTGAGGTCATCCAATGCAATTTTTAAAAAAATCAAGTTCCCTAAAGAAAATTGCCTGAAAGTTCTGGAAGGCATTGCAATTTTGAATATTTGGACAGCTAAATAATAATTTATTCGGTTAATTACCGTGAAGGGTACAGTTTTTCGCATACTCTCCACAAAATCTTTTAGAATATCCGTAAAAATTCACTGACCTGAAGCTTTCCTTAGGTATGTTGCACTGGACACATCAGTGAACATTCTCATAGCCAACCCTTTTTTCAGGTTTGGGGGAGATGGCGCCTTTCTAGTTAGTCACTGATCAAAGCACTTTTACAGTGTATTATTACCCCGGTCATTGGATCCATTTACGATTCTGCACTTATAGTGCACATTCTCCACTCAACAAGGGAGCATTCCAGTTTGGCGGCCATTTTACAGGCGCACATAATTATACTATTCCAGTCACAATGACTATCGCATCCTACCAGGTACCCATTTAAAGCCTGGGTGGAGAGTGGCAAATGTAGATAAATGTCTTGCCAAATGACTTTAGTACCGCGAACCATGTGATCCACAGTCCGGTTGACGTATCCACTAGACCACGACACATCTACACATTCATTTGAGGAAAAAGGCATTCCCCCTGCCACGCATTGCTGTTTTCCGTTAACGCTTCTACAGATTGCAATTTTATCCACAATATCAATTAACACGAACTTTGTGTGGCTTGCATCGAAAATAATCATCCATGCTATAAATTTTGATACGTATCAATGGTTATATTCTTGAAAAATTCTTTTGGTTCAATCCCTGACAGGTCAAGAAACAACGAGCAATCTTCTTGCATTTACGTTGTTGGAGATCGGGAGACACAGAGACGTAGCTAAGAGGTACAAAAATCAAATATTGTTGAATTTGGAAGAATTATACGTTCATTTGTCACAGTAAAACATTTATAAAGAATAAATTATTGAAATAGGGGTTGTTTGTGCACTATACATGGGCGTATGGTGGACTGCTAGGGGACTGCAGCCCCTGAGAAGTTTGAAACTTCCATTACTACGATGGCAATCCATACAATCTAAAAATAATCCAGGGAGAATACAGATCACAGCGAAAATTAAACTGTGCATTTCATTTCACACTACTACTAGTCACGATTACTCACTCCCATTCACATTTTTGTCTTCAATTAGACTAAAAGAAGAAGTAGACGAAGTCCTAGGAAGCAAAACTATGATTGAGTACGCGGATCTAGCCAAACTGGAGTATATGTCTCTGGTATGTATTGTTAGCTGATTGAAATATTATTGTATCGAAAGAATTATGGTCCATTTCAAGAGAATAAGTGTTTCAGAATTGTCCCTTATGCGTTACTACATTATAATGACATAATCATGAAAACTATACTATAGCTAGGCTATGATGTGAGCAGTAACAGAGTGGGGGCTAGCTTGCATTTACCAAACTTTGAAAAGTCAGAATTCATTCAATTAAATTCACTTTTATTCGGCAAAAGATAAAAATCAGAATTAAATAATCATAAATACAGTGTAATGTATTACATGCCAATAAACAAGCAACCCCCAAAGTTGCAAATGTAGACTGATACAATACAATACAATACAATACCTATAATAATGAATACTAAAAATATAAAGTAGAAAAATAAATGATAAAAAAGATAAATTATAAAAAATAGTATTAATCAATTATATATTTCAATAAAACTTCACTGTCTCAAATCAATAAGTGGCAAGTATTGTTCTTTTCAATCTCCTTTTAAATGCGTTTAAATTCTTAGCATCCTTCACATCCAAGCTGTGTATAATCCCTTTTCCTCCACTCATTATTATGATTATTTTGAGGAATGATGTAAATGAAATTCGAGTGAATTAACGCAGGTTTTTGTTTTTGTTTGTTAAAAGAACTAAGTTATTAATGATCACACCTTTTCAGGTAAATGTCCCACCAAAAGTACCCTTATTATCTTATTCCACTCAGGTCTTTAAAGAAACAATGCGTCTGTTCCCGCCTGTAAGTGGCACGTCACGTGAGCTTGCTTGGGATGTTACCTCCTCCGGTTACGTCATTCCCAAGGGTTCAACTGTAGCGGTGAGTAGATACAATATACATGTATATCTAATATGTTACTGTATTATGGAATACGGAAACATATCTCCCTTCTATATATATATTATGCTAAGGATTTGGGGCCTTTTGTTTGGTTCGAATAGGCGCCTCCCCTGGCCCTTTCGGTCCCCACCTTTTGGTACCCACTGGCGGAGAGTTGTAGGAGGCACTTCTTAAGGGCTGACGTGCGTCCATATTTCATAAATTCATTTTAAAACATTGAATTTCCGGAGGGAGTAATAATTCTGCCAACCCATGAAGCTGGTTTGTAGCTTCTTGCCCAACCCATACCCTTTACCTGCGAAGGGGAGCAACCTCAATTGGTGTATTGCAAAGAACAGCGTGACGTGTACTAGCTCCAAGGCCATATCCGCATGCATGGATGGCTTCAATGTACAGTATATACGGCGCTATAACACACGTGGTATTCGTTCGCACAGCGTATGTGGCTTCAATGTACACGGCGCAACAACACACGTGTTATTAGGGACTTTTCGATTTGCACGTTCACTAGTCGACTGCTACGTGCGGTAATTCAATGGACTGCTTTGTGTTAATGGTATACAAAGTCGGTGAAGCGAGGCACCACGCTTTGTGCAAGAACGGCTCACTCGTCCACTGCCCTGTGGACGTACGCGTTTTGGGTGGAAATCTTGGTCGTCCTCAAGGCAGTGGACGTGTGAGCAGCTCTTGCACAAAGCGTGGTGCCTCGCTTCACCGACCTTGTATACCATTAACACAAAGCAGTCCATTGAATTACCGCACGTAGCAGTCGACTAGTGAACGTGCAAATCGAAAAGTCCCTATTCGTTCACACATCGCACTTCTACATGTACTCCACAGGCGAGTTTTGTGTGTATGTAACTCTATGATTTCACGGCGGTCGCCGGGGGGCTAAATTTTTTTTTCCCACGAACTTTTTGTCCCTGTCCTCCCTGGCGGATGCGCACCTGATCCTTTCCGATCTAAATCAATTTCGCAATCATAGGGTTTATTCCGTAAGCGATATAATGACGGTTGCTCCCAGCGACTTACTGTGGCGAGATGCGTTAGCCCTCGGACTTTTAACCTGAGGTTTGTGGGTTCGACTCTCAGTTTGGACATTACAAAAAATAACGTTTTGTATTTTTATTATTACTAAAAGTAGGATGAAACTTTGAAACCCCATCCAACTCCAAGCATTGTAGGGCTATTTCAAAGTTGCGCATGCGTCAAGGACGATAGTGACAAAAAGTTCGTGGGAAAAAAAAAATCGCCGCGGGGGGGGGGGGGGGGGGGTCATGTCTCACTGAAGCGCATTACCCGGGTTACCCGTTTATGGTATCCAAAAAAGCAAAAATCAAGAAAAGGATATCAAATTCAGAGATGATAAGAAAAAGATCCGCGGAATGGTGGGGGTGGGGGAGTAGGCTTTGGAGTTTAGGGTTTAGGGTTAGGGTTAGTGTTTAGGGTTTACCTAACAGCACATTTGGGTAGTTGTCGCATAAGTCATTCCTATTATCAACAGCTGAATTGACACGAATGGGGGAAATAGCCTTCATACCGTTGGAAAGATGTTATTGTATATCGCCTCAATTCATTCCCTTATATGACAGACTAAACCGATATGTAGACGTCATTCGGGGGAGGGAATGTGTAGGACATCACGTCACTTAGGAATATCGGTTGCAATGGTGTAATGAAGGAGGCTCCCCCCCCCCCCCCCAAAAAAAAAAAAAAAAAATCCTTCGAAAATATTTCCACTGTGATATGAATACGTATAGGATATTAATCCCTTCTCCCCTCGCGCTGGGGGTGATGGGATGCCATTGGAGGGGAGGGGGGGGGGGGGGGGGGGTAGTAGGGAAAAGTCAATCCGTCGGTCCTCCCAAGACCCATATAAGGGGGCCATAATCCCCCTGAAAATAAAATGACAATAAATTATTTTTTTCTCATGTTTGCATCCTTTGCAGGGGTCGTACCGCTAATTATGTAATTATGCATGTTTAAATTAAGCCCGTTGCACACGAGGCGTTATTTTGCTAACGTAGGCCTGCGTCAGCGGCTTGTGCGGTCATTGGCCCGACATGTGAGAATGACATCGTACAAAAAAGTGAATGCAAAAAAAAAACGTGTAAACATTGCATTAAATTAATTAATTCGATTAATTAATCAATTAATTGATTGATTAATTAATTAATTAATTAATTCGATTCATAAGTTTGATTAGCGCAGTTAATAGCGCAGTCGAAATGAATCCTCGTGCAACGGGCGCAGCAGTGGCATACGGATTGGCGGAAGAACAGTGTGTAGATTGGCAAAATGAATTTTTGTATTTTTGCCACACAATTATAAGCGCAACAAGATTATGGAATACATGATTTTAGTTTGTAATCCTAACCCCACAATCATCGCTCCGTTCGAACCGTACAAGCCACATGCTCGCATAGTCGCAATGTTTGCGCTGAGTTTGTTCACGACTATGCTTAAAGTTGAAATGGTGAGGACGATGTTTGCTTGTTTGTTTGTTTGTTGTTTGTTGTTTGTTTTGTTTTTGTTTTTGTTTTTGTTTTGTTTGTTTGTTTTGTTGTTGTTATTGTTGTTGTGTTTTTTTTTTTTTTTTTTTTTTTTTTTTTTGGGGGGGGGGGGGGGTTTGTATTACGAAATTACTCTTAAAATCCGTTGGCTGATTATCATTTATTTACCTTTCTTAATATTTATTATGAATTTCAATCAATTCTTTGAAAACATGTCCCTATATGATTTCCTGAAATTAGGATTAACTTGAAAAGATGACCTTCAAAAAGTATTCAAATAAGTGTGTTAGACATTTCTGTCCATACACAGTTCCTGACGTATTTGACATCACGAATGGAGGAACACTTCGATGATCCTCTTCTCTTCAATCCTGATCGATTTGTTCCTACCGATCAGCTGTGAGTATGTTGATTGTTGTGTTTACCAAAAACCATACAATACATAGGAATGATTTTTTTTTTCATCTTTTAATACCAGAAGTACACTATGCCAATCCAAAGTTAGATTTATAATAAATCGCTTTACCAGAAACAACTGACCAAAGCGCTGACAGTATTATCATTACAATACTGCAGTATTATTAAGTAGGGAGGAGGGTGAACGCCGAAAAACTTGAACAACAAAAAAAACAGAGCAATCAACAACATTTATCCGACAGGGGCGTATCCAGGATTTCCCAATAGGGGGCGCCAGGAATTATTGATCGCCGTCATGCTGAGATGCAAAATAGTGCTATATGTAACCAATTTTGAAGCCTATTTAATGAACAATATTTTCAATTGGTATGAGGATTCTTTTTTTTTTTTGCTAGTTTTTTTTTTTTTTACGACGGCCAATAGGGGGGCGCGCGCCTGTTGCGCCCCCCCCCCCCCCTGGATACGCCACTGTATCCCGCCCTGAACATTACGAAACATGGATAACAAGTTAGCTGGGGAGGACTGAATATAGTGAAGAATAAAAAGAAAATAAGAAAAATGGGAATAAGTAGATACATAAAAACAGATAAAAGATGTACTGAATTTTACGGGGTTTCTCAAGGGACAGAAAAACATTTTATGTATAGGGGCATACGCCTCCTTTAGGCCCGCAAATGTAAAACTGACGCCACTCAAGTTTATAACAGTGACACTAGACGAAAGTCATTTTCATTTGTTAACAAAACTTTAACGAAGCATCGGGTTAAACTGATATAGCAGAATACTGGCCTTATGGTGCAAACAGTCACTAAACAATCCTGTCATCTGCAGTCTTTACTACAATGTCACAGTTTTTTTTATGAAGCTAGTTCATTTCACGTGTCCCTTGAGTTTTCATTTTACAGCAATGAGTAAAGTTCATCTCATTTCCTTAATCAGTTTCCTTACGTTCTTAATAATGACACGTTTAAAAACAGCAACCATACGAATTCGCATTATATAATGATTTTTTTTTCTTCAATGTGAGTTATGTTCATGTCAGTCTTTCTGCTCATAACAGTCCATGCCCATAATACACGAACATTCAATAGTTTTTCATGAAACATAAAATAATATGTTTCAGAAATGAATACATTCTAATGAAATGTTTTCATGATGATATCTTTTAAGGCCACGACATTTCTACGCATACTTCCCCTTCTCTATTGGGCAACGGAATTGTATCGGACAGCAGGTAGCTCTGGTAAGTACGCCCTCTGTAATTGGACGCTAGTCATAAGATTGTCTAGTCATGAAGAATACAGGGCCCCGTTTCATAAAACCTGTTATCAATAACAACTGCCCCATTTCTATGACAAATTTGCTCTCAGCCAATCATATTCAAGGATTTTAGTAGCTTATAACAATTATTGTAACTTTTTACTGATAACAAGTTTTATGAAACGGGGCCCTGGTCACAAGGCTTGCTGGTAATTAAAACGTCAACATTAAATAAATGTTTTAGTCTCTATACTGCCAGGTTCAATAGTCTCAAGTTTTTTTTCAAATACGATGTTTTCTTGAATTCACTTCCGATAATATTAAAGATAAAGTTGAGTTCTGGTCATGCGATTACATTTTGAAAGAAACAGTCGCAAAGCAAATGGGAAAGGTTGGTCATGTCTACATGTGCACTGTGAGGTTCTGAAATCATCAAAATGATAAGACATCGACCCATTTTCGCTGAAAAGCACATGCACTGCATACAGAAATGGGTACATGGGACTGCACACACACAATGTAGATGAATGTTCGGCCCGAACATTTCAGCTGTTTATAGTCATATTTCAAATATGAGGGCATTTGAGGAAAAAATCTTTTCAGGGGACATTTCCAATATTATATTCTTCCAGACTGACATAAAATGCATGATAAAACTCAAAAATAATTATGCTGCTACTACTACTACAACTACTACTACTATACTACTGCTACTACTATATACTACTACTACTACTACTACTACTACTACTAGTATACTACTGCTACTACTACTACTACTACTACTACTACTACTATACTACTTCTACTACTACTACTACTACTACTACTACTACTACTACTATACTACTACTATACTACTAATACTATAGTACTACTACTACTACTACTACTATACTACTTCTACTACTACTACTACTACTACTACTACTACTACTGCTACTACTACTACTACTACTAATGCTACTACTACTACTACTACTACTACTACTACTACTATACTACTACTATAGGCCTACTACTACTACTACTAGTATTACTACAACTTTTTTATATTTGCCATCTGTTCATGATTCCACAGATTGAATCGAAGGTGATCCTGGGAAAACTGTTGCAGAGCTTTGACTTTCGATTAGAGCAGTCTCAGCGCCATATCATTCGTAATGAGGTGACCAACAAACCGATTGATGGCTGTAAGACTTACATCAGCTTGAGGGACTAAGAGACGTGTTCTCTAACGATTCCAATCGCAGAGAGACATCTCACATTGTATGGACAGCGTACCTTCGTCTTTCAGTGAGAGAGAGATGAGAGAGACAAAAACTGTAGAGATTTTTTCAAGTCAAAGCGTTATATATACAAACATATACCGTGGTTCGAAACGCTGCGTCTGTAGGCTTTGTCTGGAAAGACAGCATCATTGCCCTAGTCCGACACACACCCGATAACGACAAATATAGTTATTATTTCAATCGTTTGATATTATATTGTTTTTGCTAATACGAAATATTCGCATTGTGTTTGGAGGACACAAGTAAGACAATCCATCAGAACATGTATACGGGAATTAATTATTATATTTTTAAATGTCATTTGTGAGTAATATTAGTATTCGACCCTTCTGTGACCCTTTTACTGGATTCACGAAGCAGAATAAAAAAGCAAGATTTAGAAACTGGATAGCTGATATTCGAGCAAGAGGCGTTAGCCAAGATACTCTCTCTCCTCCCTGGAGAAATTGTGCCCATACGCATATGACCAAGGAAATTGCATAGTTTTACTGCAATTTTGTTATATCAAGGTTAAAAAACAATATTGAATACGAAAGACTGGAACTGATGGCAAAACTACCTTGTGGTGAGAGAGTGTATTAGAACAGACTCCATGAACTTTATAACGATGTTCCACTGTATTTGGTTATATTTAACATAAACTCTCAGTTTGTCAATTCAATTCAATTTATTTAAGCCAATTATTACAAAAAACAAACAAAATAAATAAATAAGGAATCATGTAATAAATTGTACATTTGAATATCGAATGGTTTTGGACTTCTGTGAAACACAGTTTGTAAATGGGGCCATTAACCCGTTTCTTACTGGGACCGGGTGGCTCCTGTATTAAACCTATGCTAAGCATGCTCGAGGCATCATACATTCGGCTTTAATACTGACCCTATTCTGTGCCGTCAGAAGGAGTTCGTAAGAACACTTGCGTTATTTTTGCATTTGTTCGACCGAACGGCTGTTACTAGGCCTAACCTTGTTCAGCCAATCATATCGCGCCATTTAGCGTCCACTGTTCCTTCGGCTCTATTATATTGTTTCGTTTTCTGGCGTTCTGTTCATTCATGCGAATTTACTCTGATGAGTGCATACAATGTCGAAAAGCTTTAGTATTTTAGTACATATTATGTCCGTGTGTAACGCTATTTTCCGATTTTGCAGTACCAAGCACTTATTTATGAGAGTTAAAGAATTCAGTCGTCAACAAGTTAACACTGGCAAACATAATTATGTACAAGAAATAATGCAATGATACAACAAACACAGACACACACATACACACACACCCACACACACCCTTTCGACTAAGACCTGAAATTCATGGATTCCCTCATTTCGAATACATCCCGTACATGTAGTTAATTATATGAATAAAATCATAAAGATAATTTATGTTAAACCCTTGAGCCTTTCAAACAAGTATTTTCGACACAATACTTTAAACCGAGGAAATGTGCCCCGGCTTAGCTTGTTCCATCTCTTTACAAACCAAGAAGAATGAGTTCAACGCTACATCAGTTCTAACATACGGTTGATGCACTATTTTTTCTGGCGTGTATTATACTGATGAGTTTGCTACAAATAAGTTTTTTTAATAAACAATGTTGCTTACTCCATTTGATGTTAAACATAAATATCAAACAGTTCACATAAACTAATTATCAAAGGCCAAGAGTGGTAGCTGCAAAGGGATACTGGGGCTTCTAAAATTTGAGTTTGTAATTAACCTAATAGCTTTCTTTTGCAAAAGCCTGCAGTTTATATACATGGCTTCCAAAAGTATGACCCTATGCGAGATTACAATACGTCAAATGTAGTACATGACCTTAGAATTTCAGTTGTCGTAAAAGAATGCTTTGATAAATCTTAGTTGCTTCTACTATAATTAAAAATTGACTCTTCGTATCGTATTTCATATAATAGACATGTTAAAAAGAAGATTACATTAAAACTGGTATTACATCATTTTATTTTGAACTTCTATACTGATTCCTTTATAAAAGTTGTAATGACAGGGGCAGATACAGGATTTTCTAAAAAGAAAGGACCGATTCCCCAAAATTTGAGAATAAAAAAAATGGTGGGAGGGGCATTCCCATAAAAAATGTGACAAGAAAGGAAATGAGTTACAATGGAAACTCACTATGACGAGGACTTGGGACCATGAAAATTACCTTATAAAATCAGGAATTTCCTTTTATCAGGTTAAAATAAAGAAGAATAAAGACCTGGGACCAGCAAAATTACCTTGTTATATCTGGGGAGTGTTTCATCAAGTGTTTTGTCAGTGATTTTCCCCCGACAAATTTGCTCTCAGCCAATCAGATGCAATGATTTCAGTAGCTTATAATAGTTGTCGGTAAAATCACTGACAAAACGCTTGATGAAATGCTTCCCAGGAATCTTGTTATACCCGAGTTCTTTATACTGAGTTTCCACTGTATCTTGCATAAAATATAGAGGGTTCGGACCCCCCCCCCCCCCGCCCACACCATCCGCACTTGAATGACACAGACCTGAAAAGCCATAATAATAATAATTAAACATTTCTATATAATGCATAACACATAGGCAAAATTGAAGGTGTCATAGGTTCCTGTAATTTTCGAATGTGTAGTGATAGCGTAGATATAGTTCTCCGTAAATGAAATGGGGTTGATTAATAACCTGTTTCCACAGCACGATTGTATTATATTTGACAGGTCATCATTTTTGGTGATTTTCTCCATATCAATATCTCTATAGAGTTAACTGAAACATGAGTGTCTAAAAATAGATATTGTCGATGGCTTGCCATTGTGATAAAAATGAGAAACGTGGTATACAGAATGAAATTCAAGACGATACGCATGATATAAAACTTTTTTTTTTCTTTCACCTTGCGCTATCGGGCTATTCAATATGATCTATCGACGTCGTGCAATGAAGACAGACTTCCGTTCGCATGTCACAGTTATTTATAATGCTCAATATTATGCTAGTGAAATTAACAGATCAATACTTGACATGCAGAGTGAAGAGAAATAAGGACATTATCAAGTCTTTTCGTTTACATTGAAAAATATCTTAAGGAACAACCGCTCTTTATCTCTTTCCTACCTCATCAAACTCAAAGACTGCATGCGTGGCCGCGTGGGCAACACTAGCTGAACATTATAATGATGTAAGCTACGTGGCTCAACAAAACAAAATGGGAAAGAGAAAGAAAAATAGAGAGGGAGAGGGAGAGGGGGGGGAGAAAAAGGGAGGAGGGAGGGGAGATAGTGAAGGAGAGGGAGAGAGGACATAGGGGAAGAGATGGGTAGAGGAATAGAAAGTACATGTATATCATAAAGAAAGAGGTGAAAGAGCGAAAAAGAAAGAGGGAGAGAGATATAAAGGGAGAGAGGCATAAAAATGTAAACTGTTAGGGCCTAAAAAAAATTATGGCCTGAAAAAATGCTGACCTGATTTTTCGAATAGGGAAGATAGCTATGAAAGGAAAGAGAAAAGAGATGGGAATGAGATGACGAAACTTTAGAAAAAAGAAGAGAAAGAAAGGAAAATCGAGAAGGAGTGATCTCACTACAGCTTACAACAAAAAACATCACCTCGTTAATGGATTTCACATCAATTATAACCTAGCCACTTTATCAGAAGTGAATATGTTACATGATACAATGAGAAACCATGGAAATTACGGATGAAAAAGAGCCTTTCTCTGGTAACAAATGACATGTCATCTTCTATATAGCATTATTCATCTTCAAAACGGCTGACGCATCTCGCATCTCCAAATACTGATATCGCCAATATCCCAAACACTAGCTCATTAATTAGGAACGCATGCATGCATGCCGTTTTTGTTACGTCTGCCCGGGATGGGATATCTTAATATAGTTGTCAGGTTTGGGCAAATTGCCACTAACTGATTGTTAAACTAGATAATATCGCATCAAAATGAAGCCCAGCTAATAACAAAACCAATTAATTATTAGAACGAGTACACAAGAAAGAACACCCCCCCCCCCCCCCCCAAAAAAAAAATGCATAAATAACTGTATCAGTAGAGAACGTCGATATGATGTGTGCTTCTTTCTACTTATCATTAATTCATTTTAAGCATATTTTCCATAGCAGAATGATGTAAAAACAGTCCCATTATATCATCACTATGACCCCCATCCCGCGTGACAAAATTATAATACAGTCAAAGAAACGCGGTTAAAAAGTAGATCGCACTTCATAGCCACTGGCTAATAGCATGGATCAAGTCATCGATATGGACTGGTAATCATGGTAATTGCAGATGAAATTCAAGGGAGCAAAGGCACGGCGTCTTCTACTCGTGTTCCTTTCCTCTCTCACTTTCTCTCTATTTTTTTTTTTTTTTTTTTAATTTCTCTCAGATCGATTTTTTTTGCTATTCGATGGTGGGCACATTCCCCTCCATCGTACCACCCCACGTGATCGCTGCCCTAAAAATTGCTTACATAAGAAGCCAAATAGAACCTGAAACTGGACACCAGACTTTCAGCATGTTCGGTGCGAGCTGCCCACCGTATCTTCACCAACCAGCGCTCTAGACCCTAGCCCAACGCTGTTCAAACAAGTAAATAAATGATGTTCTCATATCAGCAACCGATTTTTTCCTAATGTGGGTCTCTTTAACATTTCATTCCAAGTTTGTGATGGATGATAACAAAAATCTTCATAAAATAAAAGTTTTTCTTTGGAAATGAAATCCTTTAAGCATGTTTATGGCATGAAAATGCGTTCGCTTTACATTTATTTGTCAATAAGAAATGATATTAAACCAGCTTTACTGATATGATCGTGTGTACATTTTGTACAATTAAATCCGATTAATATAAGTACATGTACATTATAAATACAGTATTTTACAAACCTGAGCGAACCGATGCTAGTGAAGTTACCAATGTCGATATCAACATTTCTTAATAATAATATTTCAAATTTCGCTTCCTGCAAGCTCGCATTAAAAATGTATATGTTTTCAATCGTTTACAAAATGATGTCTAATTTGAAATTTATCATTATTTTTTTCCGAATGAGTGGCAATTAATCATCAGACGAAGGCGAAGTATGGCCTTCGTATTCATGAATATGGAAACTGATGTCGTGAAACGTTTATGAGGGACATCGATTGCAATCAACCCATCTATGTATTTTTTTTTTTCATGACTGTTTTCTTCTTTTTATTTTCACATGTTACATAGTACGTTGCCTTGAATAAGAAGTCATTAAAAAGAGAAAATCATAGTACTCCTATGTCTCCACTTTCAGAACATTTTGCTCGGGCTTTACTTACTAAGTTAGATCAATCACTTATGAACATTTTTGCTGATTTGGACAAAAGTAATACAAATGCCCTCCTTTAATCCTCCCTTTGCATTCCTCTTTCCCCGTATTTCATTATATTTTTCCTCTAGTTTAATTTGATGTAATAGCAGTGGATTATAACAACTTCAAACGATTCAGAGTGCTGCCTCAATATTTCATTTGCTCTTGTAATCAAACAGTAAGGATTGATTTGAGATTCGCCGGGTCGAAGAGCCGACGCGTCTGTACGTAATGAAAAGATCAACAATTGTGGTTACTCTTATCTTCTCTGTATCGTATCAAATCTCGGTTTCCATGACGATATATTGGTCCGCATTTGCTTCCATTAACGTAACAGGCTTAACCATTTTATCCCCACTTTCAGATTCACGATCATAACGAACATTATATCAACAGTTAAATGTAGCGAAAGTTTTAAATAGTCAGAAAGGGTAGTGGATAAGTGTGGGAAAGTGAGCAGGAAAATAGCTTTCCACCTGATTACGTCTTCTATACTTTGTAAACCTCTTTACCAATGAATGGATTTATAAGCCGACCTACATATCAATACATACGAGGTTTGTATATACAAAGTATTTCAGTATTTTCAAACTCATCACCCCGTATAACTTTTTGTTCATGAAATTCTCACAAATCACAGATTTCATATTTTAAAATATACATGTACTTGTGATACTTTATACTGGGTATTAGTAAGCCAGACTCATGTCATAAATAAATTGAAATTAATAAAAACCATAAAGCTTAAATACACGTACTATCATGATAATTTGGTGAATATTTTTTGCTGTTGATATAATTTGATTCATTAATACATATACACATCATCATCGAACACACATGGTTTAATCATTTGAATATTTTATGTATATACGTGAATGGAGCGTCGTATAAGCTTTATGCAAATCTTGATTGAGACGTCCAATGAATATGAATTATACGTAAACGTTATGTATGATATTGAATGATGCAACTTTTTCATAAGTCAGAGAAAGAAGACACAGTAGGAGAACGAGCGCATAATTATACGTAAAAAGAGAAAGAATGAATGAGAGAGAGATAGAGAGAGAGGGGGTGAGAGAGAATGATAACGGCAAGCATTGGGAAAGAAAGGGATGATAAACTCTACATCATTTCACGTAACATTAAAACTCGTCAATAACTATTCATAATTCTCTGTAATACAGTGTTGAAGAATTACTACACAAGGGACCTATCCTGGATGAGAGAAGGTATAACTTATGAGAATGTTTCTTTAGTTGTTCGACAACATTTTCGACCCAGGTGAAGGAAATCGGTACCCAGTAAGAACAAATTGTCAAAAAATGGTTGAGCAAAGCCTTTGGCTAAGTTCCCCGTAATAACTTTCAAAGCACTTTGGACGCGCACAGAGACATTTTTCTATATTTTATGATATACATGAAAGCAATATTGATATTTTTATTGTAACAATAATGTAGAATTCCCCTGACACATTTCTTTAATTTCACTACCCACATTTGTACGTAGCATATGTATTAATTGGGGGAAGAAAGGTTGAGTGCCCTTATTACTATCATATAATCAGCTTACGATACGTTAACATCTCAAAAAATTAAAAAAGAGCCTGCCTCTGCGCGCTCTTCATTTAAAAACATTGTCTCCTACAGTTAGACTGTGCCCATATCAAACAGTCACTTTCCATTGAAATTATCAATTCGGCTTATACATTTTAATGTTAATGCCTGTTGCGTAAAAAATAGTTTAATGTTTAATATTGTTCTCGAGCGTTCTAGGCTTGTTTGTTGCTGAAATGAATAATTTATGAAATAAATTAATTGAATTCGTCTGCTGATCTCCTGTGCAGACATTTTTTTTTTTCATTTTGCCGAAGTATGCTATTGTATTTGCTTCTCACAATGAGCCACAAGTCAATTAGCCAATCAGCAAACCCTTGGAAGTCGTGCACTCATTTTAAAAAAATTATTATTATTACAATTTCCAGGTAAGCCAAAGTAACAATTTGATAATTGCGCGAAGTCTTATAGTGTTGCAACTCACATAAATCTGCATGCTCTACACTCTTAGAAATATTGGGCAAAATTTTACCCAAATTTTACCCAACATGAGGGTCCTTATGAGTCCGACCAACTTTGGGGTAAACTTTACCAATTTCATTGTTATTTTTGACCAATGTTCGGTAAATGCATGTAAAAGTTGAGCAAGATTTAACCAACCTATGCCCAATCTTCATTTTCCAGTGGCATTTACCCAACATTTCTAAGAGTGTATAATTTTGACTGCCTTGCTTTAGTGTAAGAGCGAAGGCAGTTTATAGCCCAGTGATAATGTGGCCATTTCTTTTAGAAAGTGATCCACAACTATAACTGATACATGACTTTGTCATATGCTTCCTCTCCTTGCGTCAGAACTCTGATCAGAAACACTATTATCTGGTATTCGTTTCGATTTGCGTGTATGGCAAGCCTGATGCCCAATAATTCAGAAAAACTCAGTTTATCGCCTAGTTTTTCGAGGGAAACTCTGCATATCAACTAATAAACTTAATTTTTCAAGATAAACTAAGTTTTTCATTCGAAAAACTTAGTTTATCCCTGATAATCAGGGTTTTTCCCAATAAAAGTTTTTCATTTGATATGCAGTTTCTCTCGATAAACACTGTTTATCATAAACTCTGTTTATCGGGAAAAACAAGGTTTTCTCGAGAAACAGAGTTTTTTACTCGAAAAACTATGTTTATCTTTTACGGAGTGTTTTTTCGGTGATAATCTAAGTTTATCGGCGAAAAACTCAGTTTTTCAATTGATAAGCAGAGTTTCTTGATAAACTAATTTTGTCACTTTGACTTTATCACTTCGAAAAACCTTGTTTATCAATTGATAAACAGAGTTTTTCGCCGATAAACTTAGTTTATCACCGAAAAACCTTGTTTATCGAAGTGATAAACAGGGTTTTTCGAAAAACTATGTTTATCAAATGATAAACACAGTTTTTCACTCGAAAAGCTATGTTTATCAAACGATAAACACGGTTTTTCGGTGATAAACTAAGTTTATAAACAAAGAAATACATATGGAAAGAGAAGGGGATATGAAATGCGAAAACAAAGAAATTAAAAATGATAAAGAAGAGGATAGATTGAAGAAAAAGCAAAGAATGCATAAAGAAAGGGGAGAGGATATAGATGAAAGGAAAAAAACAGAGAAATTCATATGGAAAGAGAAGACAATATATGGAAGGAAAAACAAAAAAATACACAAGGAAAGAGAAGAGGATAGATGGGAGGAAAAACAAAAATTACATAAGGAAAGAACAGAGGATACAGAATTTAATGTATTTCTTTGTTTTTTTCTTCCATCTATCCTCTTCTCTTTCCTTTGTATTTTTTTGTTTTCCAATTTCATATATCTTCTTTTCTTTCCTTATGTATTTCTTTGTTTTTCCTTTAATCTTTCCTCGTCTCCTTCCCATATGTATTTCTTTGTGTTTTTCATTTGATCTATTCCCTTCTCTTTCCTTATGGATTTTTTTTCCCTTTTCTTCTATATTTTCCTGCCATGGTTCTGAGTGTGCGCTTGAAAAGGTCTATCATCATTAAATGAAAGAAAGAAGTACTGGCTTCACAAGAAGGCATTTTGCTGACAATATTTGAGTTGGTTTATTGCCACTTGGTCTAATGCCAAGAGGTGTAATAGCCAAGTGGTCTAATATCATTCGGTTTAATATCAGTTGGTCTAATAACCAATTCGTCTAATCATCATTTCGTCTAATAACCATTTGGTCTAATAATCACTTCGTCTAATCAACACTTCGTCTAAAGCCAATTCGTCTAAAACCCATTTGGCCTAAAACCATTTGGTCTAATAACCATTTGGTCTATTATCAATTGGTGAAATTGCCATTTCGTCTTATCATCAAATGGTCTAAACCCAATTGGTCTAATACCCATTTGGTCTAAACATCATTTGGTCCATTTGTCAGTTGGTCTAACCTCAGTTGGTCTATCATCATTTCTTCTACACCCATTTAGTCTAATAACCATTTGGTATAATTGTCATTTCGTCTTATTGTCATTTGGTCTAATAACCGTCTGGTCTAATTACCATTTGGTCTCCTCATCGTTTCGTCTAATGACCAGCTGGTCTAATTTGCTCAGACTACTACGGACTACCCTCTGACCATTTCATTAAGGGAGATCATTAAACGGGTCCACGGAGAATGGTGGATGTTCATGAATACCCTCCCCCGTGGTCGGTGCCCCCTATAGCCAAGCCACTGATTACTTTCCACATGATCCATCCACTGTTTATACATTTTAAAAACAATTACCTGAACTGGAGAAGGGGGAATTAAGGGCAGGCCCCTGGGAACGATTTTTACTGGGGGTGCTGTGAGTAGGTTTTTTTTCAAATTTTCATTCACTTGCTTATCAGGGGCAAACAATGAAGTTGCACCCCTAACCCCCTACTTATCCACGTCATTATACAAGCGATGGTGCAAAGCGACCGAGCGGTAGATTTTTTGCATTTTTAACCCCCCAAAACGCTATTTCTTATGCAATTTACCCCGGATAATTTACAATTGAGCACTGCGATAGAGCGGTAGAGATCCGAATTTCGAACATTGATAAACTGTTTTCTATTCACTTCCTTCTCAAATGGGGCGAAATATTAATGGAAACCATTAAGAAATAGTCGAGGAATTTAGGAAGACATCCAAAAGTTGACATTTCTTTGAATGTTGAACCTTTGCAAAGCGATTTTATACGCTTAATCGTATATTGGGGCGCAATATTAAACTAGCAGAATGATGAAACTTACATTAAGGCGAGCAAAGCAACGTTATCAGTCTTGAGCCTTTCAAGAACACTATATCCTATACTGGAGAGCGAAATTAAGAGATCCTGGAGCAACATTATCCGACAAAGCAAAGCGACCGAGCTTCAGAACATTTTTGCATTTCAAACCACCCCCAAAAGTATTTCTAATGCACTTTACCCTGCGGATTGGGGCGAATAATTCTTAAGCAAAGGTTTTTTTTTCCCTTTATCTCTTTTGCGGTTTTTTTTTCGCGCCCCTGCTTCAAGTACGGCCTGGGGCAAGGGCCAACATAGAAATCTCGGGATGCTGCAACATCCTCACCCCCCCCCCAAAAAAAAAAAAATCCTGTAGGGGTACTGCAGCACTCTCCCAGCACCCCCGGCTCCCAGGGGCCTAGGGGAGGGGTGGGGTGCCCAAGAGTCGGCATTTTCACTGACCCCCGGGGCCGGGGCGGGAGAAACTTCAATCAAGACTCGGGCCCCTGGGAACCATTTATTTACTGGGGGTGCTCTGAGCAGATTTTTCTTTTTAATTCAGTTGCTTATCTGGGAATTATGGCGCCCCTACCCCCTACTTATCCACGCTATTGTACAAGCGATGCAGGGGGCTGACAATATTTGCCCGAATAGCAACTGTCACATTTCTTTTATTTGTAAGTGAGTGAAGAGAGCGTGGAAATTTTGTTATCACTTTTTTAAGGAAAAGAATATAAATTACATATCCCGGCATAACCCAAATATGAAAACGTCCGGGCATCTCGCTGTCCGAATATAAATTGCTGATTGCAGCAACATCGACACGTTCAAAATCTTCAAAGGGGTTGCAGACCCCTACCCCCATAGACCTATGAGGCGGGGAGGGGGGGGGGGGCTAGGATTGTGAAAGTCTCAACATCACATTCAGTCAGCGTGGTGTCCGAATATCCTCATATTTTAGTAATGCCATATCGTTTCTATATCTCTGTTTTTTCCTTCCATCTATCCTATTCTCCATCCTTATGTATTTCTTTGTTTTCCATTCCATCTATCTCTAGCTGCTCTTTTAAAATGTATTACACCTTTCCCTTTTCTACCAACTTCCCATGTAGGCTGGTTGTATCGTGCACAATAATATGTGTAGTGCATAGTAGTTACAACAGGGATGTGCGCTGACGACTTAGACTCTTTCACCATAGCACTTGTACGATTTTTTTCGCGAAATTGCCTACGCTACGGTGTAAAACGAAAATCGCCTCCCCCCCCCCCCCCGGACAACTACCCCGAGACAACTACCCCTTAGGGCATCCACTCTTTAGGACATCTTCTTGACAAATTACACCTAAGGTAACTACCACCGGGACATTAACGACTTAGGGTAATTATTAATCGGACAACAACCAACATACTCTCACCCATGGCATGTAGGTCAATTATCCCCCCAAACAGTTACAACTCCTAGGTACTCGATGGCTTTAAACTGATTTCGGCCACGGGAGGACGTGGAGGGGGGGGGGGGTGTCCAACAATCAGTAAGGATATAATGAGTATCCGTTTTGGAAATCTGGTTATAAATAGGATTTTGGTGCATTATTATGATAAAATTCACCTCACTACGTGAGATAAATGTGTCTATACCCATGATCACGGGGCCCCGGGGGGGGGGGGGGGGAGATTTCCCCTGGTATTACATTTTTGTTTGAAAAGTTGGGTGTTTAAACTCGGTGTTTGATGGTGCATTGTACAGTTGAATTTCTCATCCATCTTAACATGATTGTATACCCCATACTATTTTTTTAAATCGACCAACCACAATGCTAGTTTCCTTTAATACTCGATTGGCTGGTAGCTTTGTAACGAGTTGCATGATTGTAGAGTGCGTGAGGGAGAGGGGGTGGGGGTGTGTGACAAACGGCTGGAATATTTGTTTTCCTTCCCCCCCCCCCCTTAATTGTTGATCATGCAAAACATCTAATAGAGAGTTGATATTGCACATGGGAATACCTGCCTTCATGCATTGAAGATAAAAAAAAAACAATAAAAAACAACAACAAACGAAAAAAACAAAAACAAACAATTCTTTTCAAATGATAGTATATATAAACTATTTTTTTTTTTTTTTTTTTTTTTGTTTTTTTTTTAATGTGATAAACTAAGTTTTATTGTAGGAAGTTGGAGGAGGAACAATTAAGCGAGCAAGCATGAGCGAAAAACAAACACTTCTCTTTTAATAAAATTTGGTATATTATCTGGGCTTTATTGTTACAGGTCCGGGCAGAAATTTTGCTAAAGGCCATATTTATTCTATTTTGGCGAGCGAGCGTAGCGAACGAGCACAATCTTGTTCAATGTGATGTTAAGTCCAATTTGGGGTACTTTTCCTAGAGGGTGGTTGTACTGGGGTAGTTGTCCGGGGACTATATTTTTTTTCTGTCAGGACTTGAGCCACCCGACGAGAGAGGGCAGTATTTGAGCGTCAAGAGGGGTGACAATACGGTTTATTCCGTCAAGACTAATCGGCATGAATATTCATGAAAAACAAATTCTAGGGATATAATAAAATGAGCGAACCAGTCACGCAGTTCCTTGTGTGGCGCATTCGGATTCACGTTGTGCTCGTCATGAATGAATCACGAGTTCGAGCCTCGGCAGGCTAAGGGGTGTTAGAATTTAGGAAAGTATCATTTTGCTGAAATAAAGTAAGGTGAAACTGAGAGAAAATACAAGTCTTAAAGTTGTAGTCTCAAAGTCTCCAAAACGGGGCTTCTTGGCGCTCAAATACTGCCCTCTCTTGTCAGTGGCGCAAATCCTGACAGAAAAAAATACGCGTCTGGGGGTAATTGTCCTAGAGGGTGGTTGTCTGGGGGTAGTTGTCCGGGGGTAGTTGTCCTGGGGGTAGTTGTCTTAGGGAGTAGTTATCTGGGGGTAGTTGTCCTGGGGCAGTTGTCCTAGGGGGTGGTTGTCCGGGGGGTAGTTGTCCTGGGGGTAGTTGTCCTGGGGTAGTTGTCCTAGGGGGTCGTTGTCCGGGGGGAAGTTGTCCTGGGGGTAGTTGTCCTGGGGGGTAGTTGTCTGGGGGTAGTTATCCGGGGGTAGTTGTCCTAGAGGGTGGTTGTCCTAGGGGTAGTTGTCTGGGGGTAGTTATCCGGGGGTACTTGTCCTAGGGGGGGGAGTCGTCCTAGAGGGTGGTTGCCCTAGGGGGTAGTTGTCCTAGAGGGTAGTTGTACTAGAGGGTGGTTGTCCAGGGGGTAGGTGTCCGCATACGGAAAATCGGACAAGCAAAATAATAACTAAAAAAGGGGTTTATGAATTATTGTTTAAAGTTGCACCGTTAATCACTTTATATATGAGATTTCAGATGGGATGAATCAGTTTAACGTCACTTTGTCTACACCCATTTTGTCCATTAACCATGTGGTCTCATTAATTGGCATTTTGGTCAAATTATCATTTTATCTAATGATCATTTTGTCTAATGACCAACTGGGCTAATTTCTTGTTTTCCCCTTACAATAGGTGGCTTTATCTAAACGGACCAAACAGTCAGGTCTCGGTTCGGAGCACTGGCCGAAATTTTCGAACTTTTTTGCAGTAATTGTATGTTTATTTGATTAATTATTTTTTTAATTTTAATTTATTTACTTATTTTATTATTTTATTCTATTTCCTGATTTCTATTGTAACATAATTGAGACATTTTTCTCGTTAAAATAGTATTCCAGTTTTAGGAACGCTTGATCTGGAACTTTTAATAATTTTCGAAAAGAAATGATTTAGCTGAACAAAGATGTAGTGTATAAAGGAACAATGTTATTTTATAAGAATTGGATAAACTCCGACATATTGTTTGTAGGAGATTTATTGGATAGTAAAGGATTTCTACCAGTTAATGAGTTACAGCTGAAGATATTATTTAAAGATGGAAGGTGGTTCAGTCAATATGCACGTATTCGAAGGGCAATTCATCCAAACAATTTGGTATGTACAGATGGGAATAAGTATTTTAAATCCAAAGCTTTTATATATAACGATATAGTATTTGTTGATGTAACAATTTCAATAAGACAGTTATCAGTGAAATGAATATATTATGAGTTAATCAAAACGAAAGCTGAAGAGTCAAGTGCTGAGGAATTTTGACGTAATACTTTAGAAGTCGAATTTACACCTACATGGTCAAAATAATATTTGGTATTTTAAGCTAAAAGGAATGAGGGACAATCTCTCAATCGATTTTAATTTCAAATTAATGTGCAATATTTTGGCGATATACCAACTAATCTGTTTAAATGGAAGGTAAACGTAATGTTGGAGTGAGACAAGGTGAACATTTTTCTCCCATTTTATTTGCACTGTACCTGTAGTGGTTCGTGAAAAAAATTGTTCCAGTTGGACTTTTAAATGGACAAATCACCCTATAAAAAGGATTTAACACAACCGTGGAAGCTGTGTACTCACTCCGAAATAGGTAGAAGAAAAACATTATTTTCACGGCCAACACATAACTGTATTAAATGTCCCCTGCCTCTACGATAGAAGCATTGAGCAAGTAAGGTTTGTTACGTGTTTTCATCATTTTTGTCTTTAAAATTTTGTTTTACTAAAAATCTAACGATTATACAAAACCATACCAAAGACTATAGACGTTTCAAGAGCCTATAACTCAACAAGCGTAGCTTTCTCCCCAGTCTCCTCCATATTTCACTTTTATTTTAGCCCAGTTTTTTTCAATTAATACTGCAAACGTAGAGATATGAGGTATTCACCCTCCTTTAGTTTCTCAGACAATAGATTTCATGTTTGTTTGAACCATTTATCTTGTTTGTACCATTAATACTGTTTGTACCATTTATACTGTAGTGTAAGGCACTGTAAATGTAAAATATGAAACAATGAACTGAAAGTGAAAAACTGAAACTTTATATAGATCGATTTAAAATATCCCTGGGCTGGAGTGTAAATAAAAATGCGCATCCCGCGCAGGGTGAAGCTGAATGTTGATTTACAACATCCGCCCCAGATGCGTATTTAAGAGACTGTTCTCAGGCGGTCGTGCCCATTAACGGTATTTTTGAAAGCGAATGGTGGTCTGTTTTTTATGGAATTCATGCCTCTATTTTTAGGCTTAATTGGATTAATTGAAAACAGGATTTCCTTTTTTTCTGATTCTACCTGACCCTTTTCTCAGTTTCTCGTTCAATCCACTCATCGTTGTATTAGTAAAAATGAGAACGGGAAACGTTAGGATATCAACACGATACTAGTGCCCTGGACTTGAAGCAAATTGTAAGTATTAACCTCAAATATATGTCAATAAAAACCTTATTTTTTTAAGAAAAGGAATTAAATATTTCCTTTTCTTTTCTTTTCTTTTTTTTTTTTTGGGGGGGGGATGGGGGGCTTTTGGTATAGGTGTCTTTTCAGTGGCGTGTGGCAGTTTGTTGCATTTGAGACCTTTTAAAAAACCTTGTCGTTTGTTTTGTTTTGTTTTGCTTGTGTGTGTGTGTGTGTGTGTGTGTGTGCGTGTGCTTGCTTACAATGTCAGAATTTCTACGGACAAATTTGTCTAAGATTTTGTTTTTCTTTTCTTTTTTTGCTGTTGATCCAACCACTTCCTCCCCTTCTCAAAATGTCTAAGCAATGCCCTTGCTTGGACTTCACTAGTTTAGATTTTATCAACGTGAGTAAACGTATCACCTCGTTAAACATGAATTTGGCGGATACTTTGTTTTTGTAGCTCAAGGAAGATTTCATCACTAACCTAATTTAATAATACAAAAGATTGTTTCAAATTTTCATTAAAAAAAATTGTAAGAATCAAAAGTTGCTGCATATACATTATTTGAAATATGCGACAAAATCAAATGAATGGTGTTCCTGCTCAGTCATGGATGAAAGGCATAGAATGATAACTTATATAGAGATAGAGTTAAGAAACACCACAGTGGCGCAACCATTAATTTGGTTAAGAGGGGTGGAATCCTTCCCAGACCAGGGGATGCTGTATCTCTAAACCTCTGGACTTACATGTGCTGTCGACCCTTTCCATGATGCACTGATTTTTGTTTCTTGGGACTGAAATGGAGGTTGGGGTGGGGCGTACGCTGGCTTCAGCCTGTCCATGCTGAGATGATATATATTGATAGCATCAATGACCATATATAATTTTCAGATATTACGGTGTTTGTTACTTGCCTCTGTCAATCACTAGGAATCAGAGAAACGAACTACTTCTTGAAGCAAGCGTCAGCTCGACATCATCTCCGCCATGATTTCTCCAATATTGCTATGGATGACTACAGCTGTCATCGCTACAACTGGACCGACGACTGATTTAGAGGAGATCACTGTAATATCGACAGAGTCATCATTTACATCTGATAGGCAAAATTCATCATATTACGTGAATAGTAGCGGAGCTAGCAAAGATGAAATGCCGCCAATCCTGGAATCTAAAGGTAAGTTTGATATTAAGGAATCCCAAGCAGGGGCTTCGTGATTTCTACCTTTTGTAGATTTCTTTTTGCCGAGAGATGATGACCAAATAAACAAAGAAATAAGAAAAAAGAAATAGGAGAGAATTGATAGCAATTCAAGACCATATTCTGTCTTTCTTTTAAAAGTGACACACGTGCCCTTTACTTTGGGGTAGGTTGAATTTTGAATTCTTTACAGATTTTTCATAATATATTCTGAAATCTTTCTAAATTGGGCACAAGGCATGTGAATTTATATCTCGGAAATATGCCCCTAATAATCTGAACAATTGGAGAAAACTATGAGCCTCTATGTTAAGGTTAGCTTAGCCCTTATCCTTTCTCTTGATTCTGCAAAATAATTTATATCTACATCTACATCTTAATTTAGGTCAGGATATACTTTTAACAGTTTTATGAAAAACTTATAAAAGGTATGAATCTATACATAGTAACGAATTCCGTGAGAGAGTAGAAAATATAGAGAAACGAGAGGTAGAGTGACAATGATAGGGGAGAGAGAAAGAGACAGAGAATAGACAAGGATAGAGAGACAGAGAAAGAAAAGAAGGGCCGAGGGAGAACGGAAAAGACAAAAAGAGGGAGAGAGAAAGCCCAAGAAAAAAGTAGAATGATAAAGAAAGAACGAGAGAAAGAAAGAAACGATGACGGGGAAAAACAAATCGATATCCAAAAATCAATATTCAAAGATTCAAAATACATTTATTTCCTTCTCATAATCATAATCAAATACAATACATTCACAAAAAGAACATGGTGGAAGGAGGCGAGGGTCCCAAGAAGCACATGGCGTGTGGTGGGGTCGCTTTACAGTAAATATTTATTTAGATATGAATCTTCAATCTCGGAATTTAATAGTATCTTATGTGGAGTTCCTCAGGGATCACTCTTAGGCCCTCTATTGTTCTTAATATACATAAACGATTTTCAAAAATCTGCTCCAGAAATCTTTTTTGTTTTATATGCAGATGACACAAATATACTGTACTCTGACACAAATATTAACTCTCTATGCAATATAGCCAATAGGAAGTTAAGTAAAGTATGCGAATGGCTACAAGCAAATCGGCTATCTGTCAACTCCAAGAAATGCAATTTTATTATATTCAGCAAAGAAGACAACATTCCTGGTATAGATGAAATAAATATAAAAGTGAACAATACGAAAATTGCAAGAGTTGAAAAGACCAAATTTCTGGGCGTTTGTATTGATAGTCGGTTGTCTTGGAAACCGCATATCCATGAAGTAGAATATAAAATTGCCAAAAATATAGGTATTATACATAGACTTCATTTTCTGTTTCCTCAGAATGTTCTTCGAAGTTTGTATTGCTCTTTAGTTCTCCCATATTTATCGTGTTGCACTCTTGTGTGGGGCAGTACCTATGCGTCTAATATAAGTAAGCTAACTACATTACAGAAGAAGATAATATTAAGAACTGTTTGCGATATACCATCTTATTATGTATAAGTGCATTTGCAAATATCTCCCCGAACAGTTTTGTAATCTGTTTGACTTTAATTGTAATCTTCATAATTACCCAACAAGATCTGAGGGACATTCATATTCCTAGACATAGAATAACTGCGTTTCAACAAAATATTCGTTTTTCTGGTCCCAAACTCTGCAACAACTTAAATGACTCTATTTAAACATGCTCTTCACTCCATACATTTACTCGTACTTTAAAAAATATATATACTTTGTACAATATAGTCAGTAGCACATATTGCAGATTTGTTTCTATTTTTTCTTTTCTGTTTTATCTTTTAGAATGTTTTGTATTTTATTTATTTTTGTTTAATATTGTATATGTAAATATACAAATATGCAAATAATACGAAAAGCTGATACATTCCTTCCACGAGGATGAAGAGTTTCTAGTTTGAAAATGAGTCTTTCTTCCTGCCTCTTCCTTGAAGTCTTCAAAGGAGTGGCCAGGGAGTTTGAAATGGCGGGCAACGGGTATGCCACTACTGTTGAGATGTTCTGTTACCCGATCAGCTAGGCGTTGTTTGGTCCCCCCCCCCCCATGCTACATTAGGTGGACAGTTTTGTCTTGTTTCTTTGTTCTGGTGTCCACTTAATGTACCTACTGTCTACCTAATTCTGAGGAAATAAACCCCATTATTGTGTGTCCACCTGAAATATAAATATGACTATTGATAATTATAATAAATGATAATAAAAGATATTTAAGGGTTCATCTTTACTGAATACGTTATTTTAAGATTTTGGGATAACTTGTACTTGATTGATTATCGAACACCAGGCACTTGAAATTATCCAGTGATGGGTTGAACAGCGAATAGTAAGTCATCCCACCCTGTTCTACAGAATAAACTCATTATTCACGCCAAGTGAACTGCTGCCCCAGTATGGTCACAGATGACTAAGAATTACATTATTGATTAAATGATGTGTCTTAGGCCTAATTGTTTGGGCAAAGATCAAACCTGTCAAACGTCATGTGAAGTGTTTGGCAATCAAGCATGCGCGGCGATTTCTTGTCAGACCGGAAGGGGGGCGCGGACGGGACTAGTATTACCATTGCTTGCTATACAGTCTTCAAAATATTTCCAGGTGGACGCGTCCCCACCCTCCCCCACCCCCTAATCATGTCATTACTTAATCTTGAAATATCTATCTCTCGTATTTGATTTCAAGATAATGTTTTGGGTGGAAATTTTGGTTTTAAAGATCTTTGCTATATAACTAAAATTATACGTCGGGGACATGTCATCAGTAAGTCACACCAGGGAATTTTGTAAAATTGAGGGCCCTTTCTGCTTGTGTTTCCCAGTTCTATAATGGACTGTTGTTACCTGCATTTTCCTCTCAATGAATGAAGTAAGTGCACTCGAACCCAACTTCTACATTATATTTCTTTGTTCTATATTTGCTTTCTCAATTTCTTATTACAGATGGACTGTCCAACATAACGATAAGAAATTTGACGATTCCAATTTGCGCCTACCGGCACGTTTGTCACGAAAGATCATGTAACATCTCTCAAGTCACGAATCAGCCATGCTACTGTGATGAAGAATGCACTTTCTTCGGTGACTGCTGTCCTGGCGCACTGTCCAAGGATAACCCAGACAACTGCGACCTGAACAGGGATGAGGATCCTCCAAGCCCTTATGGTCATGATAAATCCCAATTTAGCTGTGAAAAGGTAGAGTCGTATCCGTCTGCGAAACATTTTTATCTCATATCTAGATGTCCAAGTACAACAGGTAATGACCAGATTAAGGCAAAATGCGAGTCGGCCTCCTCGTCGTTAAGTGCCTTCAGCCTCGAGTCTATCCCACTTTCTCTTGAAAATGTGGTAAGCTTCAGAAACGTATACTGCGCGATCTGCAATGGACAGGATCCTCAGAGATTAACACCATGGTCCGTAAGAATGCAATGTCGTAATAGTCATGTTACAGAGGGTTTGAAGAACAACACGCTAACTATTGAAGAAGTACTTCGCAACCAATTATGTAAAATTTACGTGAACCCCATTTCTTCTGGCAAAGCTGTGAGAGGATGCGCAGAGACGGAGACTCTCTCCACTTTCGTAGACTCTTGTCCCCTCTCAGCTGACATGGCGCTTCGCTTGGCATGCTCGTCTATTACCGCGCATATTTTCTTCGAGGATAATGGAGAGTGTTTTGGCTATAAGAACTCAGCCTGTTTCGCATGTACCTTCGGATACTTCCCGGACCATCAGAACATTTGCACTGAGAGATGCTCTACTGATGATACTTTTAGTATCACCTATTTGCCACCACCCTTATCAGTGCTTTTCGATTTTTCATCCAAAAATGGGGTCAGAATAATTGAAGAAGGTACAATTGTTTCTGAAACTACAGTTGCTTGTCAGTCAGGAGAGGTGTTTGATCCATACGTTGGATCATGCATAAGACTTTCATGTCCTCAAGGCTACGAAATGATTGGTACTGAGTGTGCTGGGGAAGGTTCAGCTGATGATTTGACATGCCGCCTCTTGTCATCAGATTACAACAAAGTCATTACCGCTACCATGATTACAAATTATCAAGGCGTGTGTGCCAATCGAGGATCGATAGATCAACGTTGCAATGTAGAAAGGCTGGTACTTGCACTGAAAATCCAATCAATGTTGGAATGTCAGGAAAATGAGTTAGGTGATCAGTACGAGACGGTCTTTCTTTGGGAATTAGAAGAAGACCATCAACGCACTGGTCATGACATTGACGCCATCTTAAGTGAGTTCTCTGGAAACAATACTAACAATGAGGCTTGTAATATTTCCTCTATCTCCATGTATATTCGTTGTAACCCTAATCCTCTTGGCAATAATGACATCTGCACACAGATGTATGATAAAGCTTTCACACTACCGACAGTTACCGATGCTCACAACGGCGACCAGCATCACTTTCCCAGGGATGTGGACACAAGATCCAGCAATGAATTTAAGGTACTTGAGACAGTTTATCTTTTGATCCAAAATATAAATGATATTGTGAAGAATGTGTCAATATTCAAGTGTAACTTGACAGCAACGGAGCTTCTATGTCCAAGCGCGATATTCAATATGAGCCTCTTCCTCCATCTAGGAGACGACGGATTGTTACAGTACGCACCATCAGGTGATGTGATCAATCCTGACGAGTACGTGGCACTCGGAGATGGCACTATCCGGGCTTGTCAATTTCTGAGTCAAAATGGCACCGTCAATGAAACAACGAAATATTACTTTTTCCACTACTCATCCACGCAAACGAAAGTCAGCCTTGCAGGCACAACCCTGTCCCTTGCGTCACTCTTCGTCACCCTCGTCTGCTACATCACATTCCCGCTACTCCGTCGATTAGTCAGTAACCAGTTAATCATGGCTCTCTGCGGAACATTGTTAATTGCACAGTGTCTTCTCTTGTTTGGAGGTATGGCCAGCTCAGTGTCCCAACGCCTGTGTACAGCCCTTGCAGTATTCTCCCACTTCTTTTGGTTGACCTCGTTCACTCTGTCCTCGTCGATCGCGTTAGACCTCAAACGGACCTTTGGATATAGCAAGACTATAAGGGTATCCACAGCAAGTCGCAACATCTTGGCACTTTACATATTAGTGGCATCTGGGATACCCTTGGTGATTGTTGGTCTCAGTCTCACTCTGAGCGTCTTCATAGGTGAAGACATCGATTTGCATTACGGCGACGAGTTAGCCTGTTGGGTTGGAGGTGGACAAGCCAATCTCCTGGTGTTTGGTGTCCCTGTTCTCGTCATGTTGTTGTTTAACTTCTGCTGCTTTTATGATACAGTGCGTGGGATTATTCGAAGCAAAAGGGACAGCATGGCCTTGCACGAGGGAAGAGAAAATCTGAGCAACCATCAAGAGCTTCTCAAAATTGCTATCAAGGTATGAACATTCAAATAAATGTTAATTCGTCCCTTGAAAATACACAAAAAGCATATACTCTACTGATCTTATTTTGCAGTAAGCTTTTAATTCCTCGTAACTGATTGACTAGCTGCATTGAAATACCGCACAGTGCATATCGTTCATTACAAAAGAATTATCGCTTTGTATACCAATGTCTTTGGGAGCCAAAGGAAGTAGAGTATAGTTCTGAAGTATAATAATAATACCTTTATTGGAATATTCATCACTGTCGTGTAATCATCATTCATAATACAAACTACATTTTGACTGTTCTGCGACTTCTGAGCACACTTATGCCTAGATTACGTTCGGCCTGCGATTGGTCTATGGAGCCCGTAGGCTATCCTGCCCGTATCCCCTTTTCCGTGCGGCCTCCATGCGGAGGCAGGAGGCGGCCGTGAGATTTTCGTACGGATTCACGGGCTCCGCAGCCTCTACGTTTGTTTTGTTTTCGCGGGAAGTTATACAAATTTGAAAAAAAAATATTTTGCACAATCCCTGCACAGGCATCGCGCGGAGGCCTTGCGCTGATCGTGCAACAAACGCATGATTTTTTTCGTGAACTAAAAATTCCTACAGAGATTGTAGACCCACGAGACATTCGCATGGCCATCGCACAGCTTTAGGAACGTTGCCGCTCGCTGCCCCTGCAATACCCGAGATATTGAGAAGTCTTCCCGCGCAACCATGCACCCGCACCATGGCTGTGAAGCCGCCTTGAGGCGGCCCAAAGCTTTTTTCAGATGGGCTCCGTACTATTTCCCTGCGGAAGCTGCGGAGGGATTGCACGGCAACTGCATTGAAATTGCACGATTTCCATCTCCGAGCAGCCTCTGTACGGAATTTTTATAATCTGCCCACGAGAGCCAATACAATAAATGGCACGATGGCCATATGTCGCGTTTATCATCTTTCCCCAGTTTGAAACGGCTTTCCATACCCACTATCAAAAGCCCTTACCAAAGGCCTTTGCAAACGGCTTTCAAAATAAGTTGCGGTTATCATCTCATCGACAAGTCGAAAACCGACGTTGTCACTGCGCAGATGCATTGTGCAGTTTGACCCGAGGAGAAGGGGTCATATACGGCGCGCGCTTTTTTGTTTTGGCTATCGCTAGTATAGTGCGTCTTTTCAGAAACCGGAAACACGTAGTTCGTGACCGAAGTATAAAGTCGTTTCAAAACAGCTTTGTCTCGCTTTTTGTAACCTGTTTCTGGCTGAAACCTGTTTCGGAAAGCACAAATTTGCGACTTTCAAAAAGGCTTTCCGAACCCCATAATCAAAACAGCTTTGCGTTTATCATCTCTAAAAAAATCACTGAAAGCCCTTTGGAAAACCTTTGTCTGCCGAAAGAAAGAGTTAATAAACGCACCCTTAGATAATGTGAACGCAAATACCGTAGCCCGTTGCCACCTACGATGCCCGAAAAAATCGCATGGAAAATCGTAGAGCAATTCATCACACGGCGCCCGGGGCAAATGTAAACTAGGCATTAGTTCGATTGTATCCGTTATTGCTTTCATTCAATGCAAAGTATGTACACCAATTGCCTTGTGATTACATCTCAAAAGATATATATGACAATTAGGTACCGCAAATACCAAAGTCGGGCTTGAGAGTTTTGTTTCTCCTGCCAATCTGTTAACTCCAGCCGCAGCTTACACTATTGCATTTTCCAATTTTCAATGTTTTCTTGCCTCAAAACAGATCTCATCACTCATGGGCTTTACCTGGTTGTGCGGCTTCGTTGCTGCCTTCAGCAGACATCAAACTGTCTGGTATGTGTTCATCGTCATCAACTCACTCCAAGGAGTGTACATCTTTCTGGCCTTCGCTGCCACCCGTAGAGTTTATGATCTATGGCGTGGTCTTCTGCTCGGCAAGCTGGTGGGTAACCACTCACTTGATTCTTCCCTGCAGCTGAGGGATAGGTCGACAACCAGCTCTGTACATAATACATCCATATAAAGGCCATTACAATTCTCTATTATGAATTAAGAATATTCTTGCAATGTAAATTATAATTTATATAAGTGAAATTGAAATGTATTCGCTATTTGATGATATAATGGAAAAATTATTATTACTATAATTTTAATTATCTTCCTGTATTGACAAGCATTGTCTAAACTGACTGAATATTGTATCATTGTTTTTAGCATGTACATAACATTGTAACCATCGTAATTCAGTCTTCGGGCTGCTAGAATGGAATTTGTTTAATAACATTCTTCAATCAACCAAATCCTTCAATCAATTAATATCTATAACTGTCAAAATCGGCCTTTGCAGATAATGCAGGAAAGGTATTGAATAGCAGAAAATCGGTGCTGAACGCTCATTAGGGTAAATCAGTGGGCAATACCGACATCCGATATCTTTTCTACACAGAACAATTTATAGTTAGAGTAATCGTTATCGCAATCGGGGATAATTATGTTGGCATATGGAAGTGATTTAGGCAGAACATTATTGACGATATCATCAACCATATGCATATTATTACATATTATTATAAATATGTCAGTACAGGTCCGAAAAACCTTACAAGCCAGCGATTCTGAACTACAATCATATTGTTCATTTGTATTAAGGGCCACGTTCAGTCTAAAATGTTAGTTCAATCTAAAATTCAACTGCCCATATAATTATGTCGTCATCGTAGATCTGAGCTAGCTATGTATTCAACATTTAAGCGTGAAACTGGATACTGTGGTTTATACCCTCAATGGCCAGAAATATGGCAACATACACGCAATGACTATACATGTACAGGGGAAAACTTTTTAAACATGCACTGGCAATGCTGTTTTATTACATATACCTGTCAACATTTTGTGATGAACAGAGTGCAATATATTTCCAAATCATTTTTACAGAGTTCTATTTTTCTGTTGGATAACCGCGGGTTCTGATTATGGCGCGCATCCTCCTCGGCAACGTCTCATACAGCTGGCTCACTCTCTGTGGGTGACATTTCCCCAAGCCCTGAAAACAGATCGATCAGGTCATTATAGGTGGTGGGCTTGCCCCTCCCAAGTGCTCTGGCGATGTCATCAGGTTCTCTATGGGGTTCACATCTGGAGACTGCGCTGGCCAACGGACTCTTTTGAGACCGTGGTAAGCCATCCACTCGGCCGTCACAGCAGCCCTGTGACAAAGAGCGTTGTCGTCTTGGAAGATGAACGGATGGTGTCTCGATCACCAAAGATGTTCTCAATCGATGGTAGCAAGTTGGTCTCCAGGATGTCTGGGTACTGGACGCGAGTCATGTTTCCGTCCACAGCAACAAGGTCGCCGACGCCGTGAGTGCCGAGGACTCTTCATACTATAATGCAAACTGCGTTTCTAACGGTAAAAGTCACGTTTACCGGATTGTAAGCAGTGTTGACCTCTCGTCACACACGTGTTTTACCTTCCTTGTCGTCTCTTCCTGTTGACAGAGGAAATGAGTGGTTCCGTCGAGAAATTCTGCTGAGAAGATTCATTGATTGAAGACGTCTGCGGGTTGTCTTTGTCGAAGTCGTGCGACCCAGGTTTTTACTCCAGAATTAAATCTAGCCATGCGACTTTGGCGCCGAAGGTATCTGTCTTCTCGGGCTGTAGTTGTCTTTCTGCGCCCATATGTTGGCAACTTATCTGCATTGCCTCTCTGCGTAAAACGTCTACAAACTTAAAGATTGTTAACTCTGTTGTCTTAGGCATGACTATGTATGGTGGTCTAGTACCATATGAAAGACAAAAGGACTAGCCCAACCTTCGTCAGGATCTAGTGGTTATGAACAAAAGGGTCTTAATAGAAAAAGCCCCCCCCCCCCCTCCCCCCCCCCCCCCCTCCTAGTCAAAGCCATTTCGTGAATTTTGCAATACTTCTGGCCAGTGAGGGTATTGTTATGCCATGGATACAAATATGTATACAATGGTTGAAAAATTGTTCATCAGTTATTAATTATAGAATGTGGGGAGCCCAATAGTTGAAGCCTGAGTCCATTGTTGTTTTTAGATACAAGTTGTTAGATATTGAACGTTATTACAAAGGAACAAGTGGCGTTCCATAATTTAGGTAGCAACCGTATTTTCCTATTGAGTTATGTGATGTAACTGTATGAAGAGTGTTCGGGTATTAAAATGAATTGCAGTTGCAACTCGAGTCTAAGAGACTGATTATTTGGTGCATTTATGCTATTCTTCGTATAGAACCCTAACCGTAATATCTATCAGCTGGCGACGAGATAGGTGAGGAATAGGAAAATGGCGACTGCGGGGAGTTTTGGACAGTTATTACCTCAAATTTTGTTCGACAAGGACGAGGATTTTGACTGTTACATTGAGAGGTTCGAGCCGTGTCTCGAAGCCCACGGACTCCCGATACCGAGCCCGAGGAAAGAGGGAGAAGCGCCGACCGCTGCCGATAAAGCCGCGGAAAGGAAAATTGTGGCCTTATTGTTGAGTGCAATGGGAGGAGAGGTGTACGCGATAGCTAGAAATCTACTTTCACCAGCGAAGACGGCGGAGCAGTCCTATCTGGATATCATTGGGCTTCTGAGAAAGCACTTCAAGAAGACACCCATTTTAGTTGCAGAGAGGCGTAAGTTTATTAGAAGAGACCAGATGCCAGGGGAATCTACAAAGGACTATGTCATTCAACTTAAGCGTTTGAGCTTAAACTGTCAATTTGGCGACAAATTGGATGAGCAATTGCGTGATCGGTTCGTCAGTGGTATTCAGAATGAACACACTGCGCTAAATCCTAAGATGTCATTCAGAGAGGCAGCGACCTTCGCGATGGACAGGGAAGTGACAGCGGAGGAGGCTAGAGCTATGAGGTCAACGGCGCCATCCAGTACTTCGTCGGTGCACGCAGTATACGGTTCTTCGTCCGGTCGATCGTCATCGTCCGAAGTTAGGTCTAGTCCAGTAGGCGATAGACGAGTTACGTCTACTACAGGTGAGCGCAAGTTCCGAGGTCCAAGTCAGAGAGCTGATGCCCAAGGTCAGAGTCAGAAGTCCGGAGGCAGGTATGAATGTTACCGCTGTGGCAAGGTAGGCCACACTGCTAAGAAATGCCAATTCCAGTGCCAGTGTAATAGCTGTGGCAAAATAGGACACATTGCAAAGAAATGCAGGAGCTCAAACAACGAGGAAAGTTATGGTAAAGATAAAGCAAGAAAAGGAAAAGACTGTAGTA
Organism: Heliocidaris erythrogramma; assembly: GCA_025617745.1. Lineage (NCBI taxonomy): Eukaryota > Metazoa > Echinodermata > Echinoidea > Camarodonta > Echinometridae > Heliocidaris > Heliocidaris erythrogramma. The sequence goes on from CM046856.1 coordinate 25,928,234, forward strand.
AAGACTTTAAGTGTACATGTAAGAGAAGTAGTGTTAAGAAAACAGAAGAAAGAGAAAAGCATGATGATGAGAATTGTAGGTGTGATGATGTTTACGATTTGACCACTTTGTTCAAACATGATACGCATGATGTACATAAATCTGAGGATCATGGTAGCCCAGAAGCCACTCCACCACCTATAATGGTGAATGTCAGGGTGGAAGGTAAATCATTGTCGATGGAATTAGACACAGGCTCGGGTAAGCGTTATTCCGTATAGCCTTTACCAAGAATGTTTTGATCATTTGGAACTAGAGCCTAGTGATAAGGTTTTTGTGGGCATTGCTCAGAAAGAAGTTACACCCCATGGGAAGATTGATGTAAGGGTGAAATATGGAGATTTTGAGGGCAACTTTCCACTACATGTTGTTGACACTGAGTTTCTGTTGCTAGGGAGAGAGTGGTTATTTAAGATTAAACTTGACTGGAATGCAATCATTGAGTCTCATGCTAACACACATGGTCACCCTTGTCAAGGCGATAAAGCAAGATCCGCGAACCGAGAGTCGGTCAAGAAAGTGCTTACACTGAAGGGGCTTTTGTCCAAACATGAGCGCTTGTTTGAGGATAGGCTAGGGAAATTGACTAACGCCAAAGCTCATGTGGCAGCTCGTGCTGACGCGCAGCCAGTGGTTACTAAACCCTACCGAGTTCCGTATGCAATGCAGGAACCAGTTGAGAGAGAGCTAAATAGATTGCAGGAAAACGGTGTGCTTACACCAATCGAGCATAGCCAGTGGAGCACGGGCATAGTTGCAGTACCGAAAAAGGATGGAAGTGTCAGGATATGCGGAAATTATAAAACGACTGTCAATCCTGGTCTAGAGCCTGTACCACCTCCAAATATCAATGTTGAACATATTTTGGCCAAATTGAACGGGGGAGCCATGTTCTCAAAGATAGATCTAGCACACGCGTATAACCAACTCGAGCTTGATGATGAGTCGAAGAAGTATCTCGCTCTGTCGACTCATAAAGGATTGTTCCAGCAAAACCGATTGGTTTTTGGAATTACGAGCGCGCCGCGAATCTGGCAACAAAATATCGAGCAAGTTTTGCAGGATCTGCCGGGAGTGCAGGTATATCTGGACGATATCCTTGTGTCGGGTCGTTCCGAAGATGAGCATTTCGAGAACCTTGATAGAGTTCTGACGCGATTGGAAGAACGCAATTTGACACTGAAGCGCGAGAAGTGCCAATTTGCGAAAGAATCTGTTGACTTTCTGGGTCATAGAATTGATCGTCAAGGGGTACACAAGACACCTGACAAAATGGAGAAGATTGAGAATCTTGAGCAACCTGAGAATGTTTCTCAATTGAGATCTTATCTGGGTCTTTTGAATTACCGGCAGTATATTCCGAATTTGGCACACGAAATCGCGCCATTGACGAACTTGCTAAAATCGGATCAGAAATTCGTGTGGAATGCAGACGCAGAGAGAGCGTTTAGGCGGTCGAAGGAATTGTTGAAATCGTCAGGATTTCTTACACACTTTGATCCGGAAGTACCGATATCTGTAGCAACAGATGCGAGTCCGATAGGTGTAGGAGCCGTACTATCGCATGTGTATCCGAATGGTGAGGAAAGACCGATTATGTTTGCATCTAGAGCGCTGACCAAAGCTGAGCGAAATTACCCACAGATAGAAAAAGAAGCGCTAGATTCTATATGTATATCTATGGCAGAAGATTTACATTGGTTACTGACAATAAGCCTTTGACTGCTATCTTTGGGCCGCACAAAAGTCTGCCAGCATTAGCAGCAGAACGGATGCAGCGTTGGGCGATGTACCTAGCTGGTTTCGATTACGATATCAGATATCGAACATCACAAGCGAATGCAAATGCCGATTGCTTATCGCGATTACCGAATAGAGATGAGAAACCGGATTACCGGGAACCGGAAAGTGTTGCGATCTGCCGTGTTGAAGTCTTACCTATGAATCATGAAGAGTTGCGCAATGCTACGCGCAAGGACAAGACATTGTCCAGAGTAATGCGTCATGTCATAGATGGTTGGCCTAAAAACCTGCAAGATGAAGAGAAAGACTTGCAAACCTTCTTTATGCGTAGATTGGAGCTCACAGTGGAGCAAGGTATCCTAATGTGGGGGATCAGGATTATCGTACCTTTGAAGATGCAAAGAGTAGTACTGAAAGAAGTACATGAAGGACATTTGGGAGTTGTCAAAATTAAGTCAATAGCACGAAGCTATGTCTGGTGGCCGCGTATGGATGCGCAAATTGAGGAAACTGCAAAGTTATGCCAAACCTGTAAAGTGGTACAGAAGCAGCCAGCGCAAGCTCCATTACATCCATGGATACCAGCGACTCATCCTATGGAGCGAGTGCATGTAGATTTTGCTGGACCGTTTGAAGGTCTCATGTACATGTTAGTAGTGGATGCATATTCCAAATGGCCGGAAGTTCACATCATGTCTAACATTACTACTGGAAAAACAATTGATGTTCTAAGGGGCATATTTGCAAGATTTGGTTTGCCTCAGATACTGGTGTCAGATAACGGATCCCAATTTACGTCCGCAGAATTCGAAAAATTCATGAAATTGAATGGAATATTGCACAAGCGCAGCGCACCATATCATCCCAGTACAAATGGGCAAGTAGAGCGATTTGTGCAGTCAATGAAACATGCTTTGCGAGCGTCTAAAGCAGATCAGGGCACAATCCAGAACAAGCTGGATAGATTTTTGTTAGCATACCGAAATGCAGCACATGCAGTGACAGGTGAGTCACCGGCTACGCTATTCTTGAATAGACCTTTGAGGATCAGGTTAGATAACCTAAGGCCGAACATTGCAAAGAAGTATGCTCGTCAATTGCATGGACAAGCTAGACAGCAAGAAATGCGCACAAAAGCGAGGAAATTGTGTGAATTTGACGTAGGTGACAAGGTATTAGCAAGAGACTACATGAGCAAAACCAAATGGGTCCCAGGACAGATAGTTGATAAGGAAGGTCCTTTGATGTACAAAGTCCAAGTCAAGAAGGGAATTTGGCGTAGACATGTAGATCAGTTGTTACCTAGGTTAGCTGATGAAGGTGAAGGTCACTCATCTCCACATGATGATGATATGACCATAGATTCTGATGGAGAGTTTGAACGTTACAGTGATGTGTTCAGTGGTTTAGGTTCAGGTGGGAAACTCACTCAAGATAGTCATACCCAAGACAATGTGTTTACTCCTACTGCGGTTAAACCTAGTAGTAGATTGGAAATGCATGATCAGACCACGAGAAACCAAAGAAATTCACCCAGGTCTGATAATACTGAGTTGAGAAGGTCACACAGAACCATCAAACCACCAGATAGACTCGTTTACACCATGTGATCTTAAAGATTAGTATGGTTTCATAATGATTAATGTAATTTGAGAAAGCTTTTGAGATTTTTGGATGTTAATTGAACTTATTGAGCATTCATTAACATGTTGTTTTTTTTATAAGTATATATCCTACACTTATTTGTAGGATTTGAAGATGGCATACCATTTGTATAAAGTTTTCGTTGTTTATCTTAAGGAGGTGAGGAATAACTATAAGTATACAGTTTTCATTATACTTATTTTCATGTATATTTCCACATACTGGTAATGATACACACTTGACAGACAACTCGGACAAGTCATATTTGGTAATAACAGTTTATTCAAAGGCAAGCATTTGTGAGATTAATGAAGAATTATCATACAAAGTACGAAAACATATTGAAAGGATTTCAAATAACATACATATTACATAAAGTCAGTTTTTACAACCTATGCACCTATGGTATGTACATGTATATTTGTTAAAGTATATCCAGTTCTATTTGGAGAAGTTTTGTCTAGTATGAGGATAACAAGGTAATTGTTATGCAGATGCTATTTTCATTGGTGTTATTCCTTACATTTACAGTGGAGTACTACTGGTATCTGACATTTCTCTAACAAAATGGAAGAACATGTCATGTGTGTTTCTTGAATAATAAGGATCAGATATTTGTATATCCATGCTTTATTTGGCGGGTGTTACAAAACTAAACGAAACGAAACAACAGTGCCTGGAACGTTTTATTTAGGAGGGGGAGAAGTGTTAGATATTGAACGTTATTACAAAGGAACAAGTGGCGTTCCATAATTTAGGTAGCAACCGTATTTTCCTATTGAGTTATGTGATATAACTGTATGAAGAGAGTTCGGGTATTAAAATGGATTGCAGTTGCAACTCGAGTCTAAGAGACTGATTATTTGGTGCATTTATGCTATTCTTCGTATAGAACCCTAACCGTAATATCTATCACAAGTAAATAATGAAAATAATGATAAAAACTAGAAAGGCCGTCAAAGGCGGCAGACCCACGCCTTAACCCAATAGGTTTTGTTTTGTTGCGATTATTTTTGTAAGCAGTAGCCATTCAAAGGGGATAACAAGAGGCACATCTCCCCCCCCCCCCCCCCCAATAAATTTTGCCATATCCAGGTCATAGCTTTGTGTGTCCCCACCCTTGAAAAAATTCTTCTGAAAAAGATATTTTATTATTGAAACATCCCTCCCCTAAAAGTAATTGATTAGACATGTCAGAGAGCGTGGCGTGGTGAGAAAAAAAATGTTAGCAATTTGTATTCAGTGTTCAGTCCAAGGCCGTACGCAGAAATTTTTTTCCTGGGGGGCAAGATGATCGCTTTCAAAGGAACCCATAACTTGAAGTCTAAAACCCGATTTAAAAAAAGTATGATTTTGAAATTTCTGGGGGGGGGGGGGCAGGGGGGGGGGCAACTGCCCCCCCCCCCTCCCCGCTGCGTACGGCCTTGGTTCAGTCATGTCAGTGTTAGTAAATGTATTCATGTTCTATCTTTACATTGCAATTCGGGTTGTTGTTGTTTTTTTCATCGGGCTTGGATAAAATAAATATGACGACAAAAGAAGTTGGATCTCGACTTGAAAATGACGTGCATGCGAGGCACAGAGCTTACTCACTCAGTACTACAGTCGGCAGGCCCCAGGCACTTCGCGACAGTGCTGTGTATAGTTATGTACGTACACTACAGCTACTCAGCCACTCACTCAGATCAACACACGCGAACACTCGCGAGTGCGATAGACTCACTCACGTCGAACAAACGCACCAGATTTTCACCGAAAACAATTAAAATCACGTACTACACGTCCACCAGGATAAAATAAATCACAAAAACTTCCACAACAAAGTGGAAAGAACCGGGGAAAATAAACAGAAATGCACAGAAGATAAGAAATAGGAGAAATTAGACGTGCTAGGCTATACGTATACCGTATACCTAGCCGCTTTCGATTTCGCAACGAGAGTACAGTTCAAGCGCGAAAAATCCCTTGTTGCTGGGATACGTTGGCTTTGAATATTCATTGCAGGCTCGTGCGGATTTGAAGTGAAATAGCAAATAATGGGTCTAAAAGTCTTCTAAAATTCATAAACCTGAAATAGATTTTTGGTGAGACGAAGTAATGAGTGTTTTGATTGACCAAAATATTTCTGCATCGGCAGGCGAAGTTTGGGGTCATCAAACTTTCTAGTTTCTATCCTGTCACTCTCTGAACTGAAGTTCCTATACTTTACTACAGGGTCAAAAGTTCAAGGTCACACAGAATTTGCAGGGGTCAACCAATCATCACCAAAATCTAATCGATTCTTTCCTGTCACTTTCTGAACATTCCCTGAAAATTTGGTGCAAATCCGTTCACCCGTTCTCTTGTTATCTTGTACACAAACAAACAAACAAACAAACAAACATACAAACAAACAAACAAAAAAAAACAAACAAACAAACAAAACAAACAAACATACGGAGCCCTTTACATAACCCTGCCGATTTCATCGGCGTGGGTAAAAAAAAACATACGGAGCCCTTTACATAACCCTGCCGATTTCATCGGCGTAGGTAATAATAATGATAACAGTCATACTACTACTACTGCTACTATTAATAATAATAATAATAGTAATATATATATATATATATATATATATATATATATGTGCGCGTCTCTCTGTGTGTGTGGTATTTCTAATTCATCAAATGCATTATGTACAATATATTTTCTTCGTTGATGACATCAAAATATTTTGCTCCAGCTTGAAATTTCATGCTGTAGTGTAAAAATATTGACTGCTTTGGGGGGAACTGTTAAAACTATTGCGCAATGTGATCTCGAAACTGTACTGGGAGGGGCATAGTGCTGTCTCGAGATCACCGAGGAGCTATGGTTTTATTAAACCATGACCCGAAAAAAGCAGTCAATATTTGTGTATATACCGCATCTGGCATGTGGATTCTCGAAAAGAGATATTCTGACAAAATATGACTCTAAATGTATTTATTTGCAGGGAAATTTACATCCCTACTACAATTCAAATGTTACAGTGACGCCCCTAGATAGTTCTGCATCAGTTTTCTATTGTAATTATGAGCAAATTGAAGGATCAATACTCGTACGTTTTTACTGTAGCCAAATAAAGTCAGAGGAATACATGTGATTATTGATATCGCATCAGAGATGCAAAAATATATTCCATTATAAATAACATGATCAATATCTTTTCCCAAAATATGAGCTATATAAGAATGTGCAACTGTAGTGTGCCCTTGTCTGAAGTTATACATATTTTCAGACACACCATGTTATGCTATATACATACGACGTATGGATATACGACGTATTGATATGAGAGCATTCAGACACAACTTACCGTTATACGATAATTGTATGGCAGCACTCAGACCCCGCGCACTGTCAGGTTTCATGGGAAGCTCATGAATATGTACGAGTCTCTCCCTTGCGCAGTACGAACTTTGCGCAGGCTTTGCGCATTGTGTTTATATAATCCCCGCCAACTTATACGACGTATGGATACGAGAGCATTCAGACACAAGTATACGTCATATGAATATAGGATCATAGTACGAAATGATGCTTTTAGCATCGTGACGATATACGACGTATGAGATACGACGTATCAATACAAGAGCATTCAGACACATACAAACGTCCTATATCCAACGAAAACTCTCCAGTCTAAAGGGCGGGGGGGGGGGCAAATATTGTCTCAGGACTTTTGTGGCCAGTTCAAATATCTTTGCTTTACTGCTTTGGCGTGGAACAGCAATATAACTGAACAAGCGTCAGATATTTGTCCCCCACTTTAAGTGCAAGTTTGTTTGTTTTTTTGCACTTTGTATCAGAAAATACATTTTTTGTTGAGGATGAAAACGTTATTCTGTGGCAACCATTTACCATTCACAGTGTACGTAAGAAAATTGCGCATCCATTAGCGTTTGCGAGATGAAAATCGGCAAAATATTTTTTGAGATGTATGAAAAAAATGCTAGGGGCGACTTATTTTTTGGGTTGAGTGTAGTTTTAGCCTGCAAAAGAGAAAAGCTTACTGCGAAATTATGAATTTATGTAATAGGGTTAGGGTTGTGAATTTATGTAATAGTAGGTTTTTTTAGACATGTTTCTGATGATGATGATGATGATGTTGAAATAGAAATACTTGTAGCATGTTTATTTTGTAATTATAAGTAGTCTAAATATAGGTTTGAAAAATGTTGCAATATTGGGATATGCTGTATGGCTTGGAGAAACAGTACGTAGGCCTGCCAGCTCCGGCACTTACTTCAGAACTATGGTTTGATATTCTAAATAGGTTTGAAGTTCTTAAATAATGTACGTAGAATAGGCTAATAAGAGTCAGTGGTGTCGATATGGGGGCGTCTCGGATATGGGTGTTATATACATATACACTGGCGTCGACAGGGGGTGGCACAGGGGGGAAATGCCCCCCCCCCCCTATTCAGCCATTAATAAAAGCGATAGCGAAAAAGCTGGGGAAGTGAGAGAAAAAGGCCTTAAAAGGCGCTACAAGCCGTCATCAAAATTTGCTAAAACTCCCCCTCCCTGCACCACAGTGCAGTATTACGTCCAAATAACTGGGAAGCAGCCAGGACGTCCAACTAACATTCCGCCTTTAAAATAAGTGCTAAAATGTCACAGCTTTCGCGCTTCGCGCGGGAAGGGGGACACTCCCCTTCCTTGCACCAACCCTGTTACATACAGTGCAGTATTACGTCCAAATAACTGTGAAGCAGCCAGGACGTCCAACTAACATTCCGCCTTTAAAAAAGGTGCTAAAACGTCACAGCTTTCGCGCTTCGCGCGGGAAGGGGGACACTTCCCCTCCCTGCACCCCCCTGTTACATACAGTGCAGTATTGCGTCAAAATAACTGAAAAGCAGTCAGGGCGTCGAACCATAACTTTCCGCCTAAAAAATTGTTTGCTACAAGCCGTTATCTTTCTCTCAAATTTGTTAAAACGTCAGAGCTTTCACCCACCCCCTGGGGAGCACCCTAAAATGAAATCCTGGCTATGCGGTTGGATCCTTCACGTCTGCCCCCCCCCCCCCCATTGAAAAATCCTGGCTACGCCTTTGTACATATACATGTATATATATATATATACTTGATTAGATACTTTTCGAGAAATCGTTTTCGGTTACCTAAAATACCGTCTTTATATTTATTTCTTGTGAGTGGTTTTAATAAAATCTACACTGTTAGAACAAAATAAAAAGGATTATCGTACCATAAATCTTAATGTGTTCTTGCGCAATGTTTATTATTGTCATGATTTGGGGCTGGTAAGGAAATGTGAAGGTTACCCCACAATATTCATGATTGGACTATAACTAGATTTTTAATGAAAGAACAATGTATTTAGACATTAACGACGTCCCGGCGAATGGGCATATCGATATTGTTGTAATTGGTATCTCAACCCTGATAGCAGAAAGTGGTAAAAATTACGTGATATTTACGTCGTGGTTTTCGTCTTTTTTACGTCCTGTAATTACGTCAATAAGACGACAACTTGCACCAACGCAAGACGTCAAGAGGACGTCTTATATTGACGTCATCTGTACACTGCAAAAACTGAAGTGCTGAGCACTTTGTGAAGGCATGCATAGGGACTGCACTCAGAGTGCTATTGAATGCACACAACGTGCTATTTCAGCACTTTCACGGGAGCTGGAAAAAAAATGATTTGGGCGAGCTTCGAACCAGGGTCCGCTGATCGAGAATTGCTGGCATTACCGCTAGACTAACTCACATTGTACGATTTAGAGCAGAAATTGTTACATAGTGAATTTACGACACCACATAATTCATGTTATCTACTTGACTCCCATGACTAAACTGGATTGCAAGAAGCATTTGTTAGTCCATCGGTAACGTCAGCGGCTCTCAATCAGCGGAACCTGGTTCGAGGCTCGCCACGGTCACATTTTTTTTTTGCTGGTAAATTAGCACACTACAAGTGCTATAAACAGCATTTTTGTACAAGACGTAGAGATGACGTCAAAATAAGACGTCCTCTTGACGTCTTGCGTTGGTGTAAGTTGTCGTCTTATTGACGTAATTACAGGACGTAAAAAAGACGAAAACCGCGACGTAAATATCACGTCATTTTTAACACTTTCTGCTATCAGGGAAGAGGAATGAAGACGTAGAGATGACGTCAAAATAAGACGTTCTCTTGACGTCTTGCGTTGGTGCAAGTTGTCGTCTTATTGACGTAATTACAGGACGTAAAAAAGACGAAAACCATGACGTAAATATCACGTCATTTTTTCACACTTTCTGCTATCAGGGAAGTCCTTCGTCGGAGACAAGTCCCAAACGGCAGTATACTAGTGGGCACTCAAGCGATTCTCAGCTAATCGGGCCTTTCTTTTTTTGTTTGCCTATTCACGCGGTGCTCCGACATATGCTCCGGCGACAATTTCTCTGGGCTTCATTTCTTTAATTAAAGATACAGGGTTAGTTACCCTAACCCTACCCTAACACCCATGGGTTGCCATCGGGTGATAGGTTAGAGTTAGGCTACGGTATTGTATAGTGTTTGATCCGTGTGGAAGTTTAGAATTTAGTTAATGTACGAAATTGACGTGGAGCAATATTGTCGCTGGAGCATGTGTTGTACAACCACATACACAAACACACACACACACACACATCGGTTTACATGGCTTTACTTCCGAGGACAAGTATTGTTCCTCTATTGTTCTTCGTCCTCGGACAGTCGACGGAATAAAGCACAAATTCATTGTTCGACGTTCGAGGACTATTGTCCGGCTTCCGAGGACCATTGTTCTCATGATTTTTTTTTTGTTCTCTGTCCGAAAATGTCCTCGGACATACTGCTAAACAGACCCACTCTCTCACCCACACACACACACACAGGGAACTGGGAGCTGAAGACAACCTTGGGTGCTGCAGCATTCCTGGGTTTTCCGGGGGGAAAGAGGACAAATCCTCAGAAATCCCAATGTAATGTACTGAGGGGCCCGCTTTTCGGTTTTTTTTGTTATTGGTTTGTTTTTGGTCGTAAGGGTATTTGGAGTGAAAAGGCACTCAAATAATTTGATACCCCACTTCCCACTTTTTTTTTTGGTGGGAGGGTGGGGCTTGTTAGAGAAATTTTGAGTCCGTCACTGATGGGCAGTATAGGCCCTACTGCACTTCCGGTGGAAAAATCGCTCCCAGTGTCCTGTACACACGTGTTATTACCTACAAAGATCTCCAAATGTTTATCTTTTGAGGTCTAACCTTTCCAACTTCGATAATAAGCAGTTAAATGACTTCAAATTGTCCATTTTCAAATATTGAACTTTGATAAGCATTGCCTTCTAGACCATACCGTCGGTCATTTTTATGTGGGATTGCGATGCTGAACAAACAAAATAATATTGAAAAGGGGGAAATGTATTCTACGATGCGAAATTATTTCAGTATTCACCAATAATTGATAAGCTTTTAAGTGTTAAAAAAATAGTAAAAAGCTGGAGCGGAGGGGTATCTGCCCTCCCCTCCGCAGCTGCCCCGTCCTCCTTTTTTATGACTACGCCGGAGTTCTGACCCTTATGTCAACTTGAATAAAAATGAGACTGGTAAATGACTGGAACAAATTACCTTTGATCCCATTCATCGTTGCTTTTTATGTAGAAAAGCTTAAGATTAAAGCATAACGAGACGTTTATTGCATGAGAATAACGTTTGCAAGAGGTAAAATATATTTTCATGATCGTATGTGTTATCATGGTTATCTTGGTTATATACTTCCTGAGGGATGTTTTAATAGTTTTTTTTAATGAAAGGAGCTTTGCAAAGGAATTATTTAGTTGCTTAGTGATGGACAGTTTCCGGTGGAAAAAAATGGCATAACTGAGATGAAATAGAATAGTCGAGACAATTAATAACAGCATCGCCACTTAAAGACTAAATATAATATAGGCCAACTTACACGTGCACGATTTACACGTGGTGGGCCTATCCATCAGAGGTGTCGATCCGCGTTCATGATTGGGGGAATGAGCGGCGAGGGAGCGAAGCCAGTGACGTATCTAGGGATCATGGCGCCCGGGGTAAACAGTGAAGTTACGCCCCCCCCCCCCCCCCAATGCCCAAACTTATCTACGTTATTGTACAAGCGAGGGAGCAAAGCGACCGAACGGCAATTTTTTTTTCAATTTTTAACCATAAAAAAAAACTTATTTCTTAGGCATTTTACCCGGAAAATTTTACAATTGAGCAGTAGAGGAGCTGGAATTTTATACATTGATAACGGTTTATATTCACCCACTTCTACAATCGGGAGCAAAACTAACAAAAATCCTATAGGCTTGAGCAAGAGTCGAGAAATTTAGCAAGGCGACCTGAAGTCATTACATCTTTATTTTTTTCACATTTTGAACCCTTTAAGTTATTTAAAATTGGAAATTTATTTAATAAAAATGATTATGCGAGGGAGCAAAGAGACCGAGCTTTTGAAAAATTTTCGCATTTCAAACCTTCAAAAATTAGATTTCTAGCGCATTTACCCTGAGGATTTGGGGGCGTATAATTCATAGGAATTATGATTTTTCTTCATTACCCCCTTGTTTTTCTTTCTTTCCTTTGCATTTTTTGCGCCCCCTCCAAGTACTGCCCGGGCACCTCCCCCTGCCCCCTAGATACGCCACTGAGCGAAGCGACCAAGTGGGTGGAGGGTATGGGAGAGGCACTATTTCAAAAATCTGTCTATAAAACTTGCATTTTAGAGTATTCCAAAATGGTTTTTAATGAAAAGAAGGAATGCACGGATCTACGCCAATGGACTGAACCCCTTAATTGAGAATAACAATGCAAGCGAACAAATTTTCTTTGATATTTTCGCATTGAAATTATGGCATTTCTTATTTCCTTACTTCTAATCATGAAAGAATGTGATGGTATTTCAAGATGAAACATAAAGAGTTTGGATAATTATTAGTTTTTAGTTAATGTATCATAATTATAATTTTTTTATCCAAAAATATTGGGGGGGGGGGGTGATAATACAGGCCATCCCCATCCCCCCAGATCGACACCCATACTATCCATTATCTGAGAACGATTTACTCGCACCTTGAGGAAATAACTGATGCACCTATAATCAGGTAAAAGATATGGTTAGGTACCATTGAAAGTCCTTTTATTTAGATAACTAAATGCATAAATGGATCAGTTAAAGGGTCACTAAAATAAAAAAATAATTGCCCATTTATCGTAGGAAGGTGTCATCAGAAGCCAAAAAATATCCATCACACAATTTTTTATGCATTCAGTCATATTTTATAATCATTTGAAAAGTATATTTTTGCTGATTTACACAGTCATAAGCCCCGCCCCTAAAAAAACCATCGAAGCGACATCGTGATCACGTGATCTATGACGCATGAAAAGTAAGGGGAAATATTCCACTACCCTATACCGTGCGCGCCCGGAGGCCCCCGGCAGGCCCAGCCCGGTGCCGAGCATGATATTCACCGCATCGACCATTTGCATTGCGTGTGTTTAATTCCTCACAATAACTTTGATTTTGGGACACAGTCTCATCAATAATGCCTAATCGGTGTATAGTTGCGGGCTGTAGCAAGACCCCTAAAGATGGTGTAAGCCTACATCATTTTGCTAAAGATGAAAATCTACGGAAATTGTGGGTCGCAAATGTAAAGCTCACGCGGGCAGAGTGGCAAGGGCCGGCCAAGTGAGTGGAGTACAATCTGCAGCGATCACTTTGCCGAAGATGATTTTGAGGATCCTGGCTTGTATTCCGAATTTGGCATGAAGAGAAGGATAAGCTAGCTATAAGATTCCAACGATCAGACTTGGAGTCAAGTCTTCCAATCTGTTTTTCAACGACAACAGCTGCAGCAGCTTCACCCGTAGACCGAAAATTCTGTCTCTCGTTCGTTAGCTAACGAGAGACAGTATTTTCGGTCTACTTCACCCGTAACTCCAGGGAGCTCCAACGCGTTGGAGCTCCCTGGAGTTACATCACCCACGGCACTTCACCGTATTCTGCGAGGCGTTCAAACCCTTCCAAACATATAATAATTATGGTCGAATTTCACCTTGCCACTCGAGCTTCTTTGCCTTTGGGGTCTGATAAATCATCTGATAAATCAGAGTTCGTATCTGCATGGCTCAGAAAAGTCCCCCAACTCGGAATCGCGGGCCCTTTTCCTCTCTCTATATAAGTTACTCGAATTCAGCCAAAATCTAAGTCAGTAGCCTACTAACGTACTATGTAAAGCGAAGTAAAAAAAAAAAAAGCCGTAAGTGAGATAAACAAAACAAAAGCGTTCACCAGTCGCTATGTACGAGGGGAACATAGTCACTGCCGTACTAAAGATGTGTAGGACGTTGTACAATCATACAGACGCATAAAACGGCTGTGCACGCGTTTATGACCAATGCAAAACTTTCGTTCGGCAAGCTCAGATGGATGAGAACATTGTTCAAAAGAAAAACTAAAAAACAAAACAAGAGCTGTATATTTGGGCAAAAGCGTTTACTGATCTTTTAGAAAATATATTGCTAATGATTATTCACTCCTAAGATTATATTGATTAATTTCCTATTTTCATAAATTGTCCGTTGAACAGAGGGGTTAAATGCCGCATTCTGTGTACAATATTATATGCTGCAGCCTGCAGATCTTGTGCCTCTTACTTTTCATACGTCACTTGGGGGTTAGCCAATCAGCTCACGAGTTTTAAGGAACGGTCCCAAAACCTCTACTTTTTCCCCTTTTTCGCCAAAACGAGACATAATTTGGACAATCGATTGGCAGATTCGTGATTAGAAGGCAAAACTACATGGAAAGAGCACCCATTTTTTCTCTAATTTAGTCAACCTTTAAAGTGTAAAATTAATATCAGGTGAAGATGAAAAATTATATTAACATAATTAACAATATGAATGATCATATTACATGTTGATAGATATTCCTTTTGTTGTTGTTTTTTCTATTCACCTTGTAATGGACAAATGACTTCTGTTGAACTTACCTATCATTTATAATTTGTGTAAATGGCTAATTGTCATATTCTCAGTTTAAATGTTCGAGGATTAAGAAATAAAGAGAAAAGAAATCAAATATTTCGGTGGGCCAGGCACCAAAAAGCTGATATACTATTTTTTCAAGAAACATACTGGTCAACTGAACATTATTAGGAGTGAATGGCGTAGTCCATGTGTCTTTGAGCATGGAAGCAATCACTCACGAGGTTTTTCTATTTTCTTTAATGATAAACTAGATGTACAGGATATTGTACTTAAACGTAGAATTAATGGTCATTTATTTATGTTGAAAGCAAAAGTACATGACACTGATGTAAATTTAGTAAATGTATGTGCTCCGACACAAAAACAACATAGAGAACTTTTTTTTCGGAATTTAAAAGATGAGTTGACTAGACATTATGACACCTCAAATGATTGTGAATTAATTCTAGGAGGTGATTGGAATTGTGTATTGGATATGAGTAAAGATGTACAAGGAACCAAAACCAAGTACTATAAGAAATCTATAAATCTTAAAAAGTTAATTAAAAGACAATCTCTATTTGATATCTGGAGGGTAATACATCCAAGCAACAAACAATTTACATGAAGAAATATTTCCCTCAAAAGGGCTTCGAGGTTGGACTTTTGGCTAGTGACTAAGAATGTTAAAAGCAAAACATCATTTACTGATATTCGACCTGCAATACGAGCTGATCATAATGCTATATCAATTAAAGTATTACCAAACAAAGTAAGAAAGGTCCGGGATATTGGAAAATTGATGTAAAGGAGAAGTTAGAGAAGATGTTTAAACATGAATCTAAAGGTGCAGGAATTAGAGCTCGTATAAGATGGATGGAAAAAGGAGAAAGATGTACAAAATATTTTTTAGGTTTAGAAAAAAATAATGCAAAGAAAAAAGAAATTACACAATTGAAATGTGGAAGTGATAGTAGAGTCATTCACAGAAATGAGGACATATTGGAAGAAGTAGTAAAGTATTATTCAAAACTTTATAGAAAAGATAAGAATGATAGTAATGATATTAAAAGTATGAATGACTACGTGTGTTCACAAAAAAATAATCAGTTAACAAACGAAAGTAGGCAAACATGTGAAGGTTTAATACACAAGATGAATATAAACGTGGTGTATTTGCAATGCAGAAAAATAAGGCACCGGGGTCAGATGGAATTTCGATTGAATTTTATCAGGTGTTTTGGCCATTGATAAAAGATTTTCTTGTAGAAAGTCTAAAGGGGCCGTTCCACTATGCCGATCTGGCTACGATTTTGCGATTTATTCAGGTCGGGCTAGATCGGGGGAAAAATGAGTCGATCCACAACCAATATACGACGGAGCCACGCTTTCCAAACGCTGTATCTACGACTAGTGCGTGCTCGCTACGCTTTGATTACGATTATCGGGATCCTGAGACTAATAACCGGCGCTCAGGTTACGCTCAATAATGATGTAACTACGCTGTTTGCACGATCTTGCCGATGCGGTCCGATGTATGTGCGCTCTGTATGCGACCTAATCACGCTGTTTCCCCGTTTTCGCATAATTTATAATAAGTATCAGGTGAAGGAATTAATGTCACTGCTGAACAGCGCGCAGGAGCAGCGTAGCTAACGCGAGAACAGCGTTGGAAGAGCGGAAACAGCGTGGTAAGAGCGAGAGCGCAGCGCAATAAGAGCGTATTGGGAACTGGATAAGCGAGTCGGGTGCTTAAGGAGAGCGGCATTGCAGCGGGAAGGTCGTGATTCGATCTGCGTGGAGCGGGGCGGCAGCGTAACTATATTGGTGTTTACTAATATCACCGATCTGGTGCCACTGTTACTACGCTTAGAAAGACCTTACTACGCTCAACCCGCTTTCTTTACGCTGTCCTTACGATCGCCCCGCTAGCTTTACGATAATTTTTTGATCGGGAAGATCGGGGAGAAATTTTGAACATGTTCAAAATTTCTCCCCGATCTGAAATATTCCCGCTCCTATCCCGATCTCACAACGCCGTCTTTACGATGCTGCCGATTGCAAGCGATGCCAGTACGCTTTCCCCGATCTACCAAAATCTACCAGATCGGGGTAGATCGGGAGCCAGAGCGGCATAGTGGAACGGCCCCTTAAATGAACGTTATGTAAAGGATAACACACGAGTAACTGTCCATTCTCACCCACGAACGGACAGTTACGAGTTGTGTTATATGATTTAACACCCAGCTCTGACGTCTGTCTATTGTACTTTCACGACATTATTTTCCACGAATGGAGTGATAACATGTGTTTATTAGTAACCACATACTGTATTGTTGGAAAGTCAAGCGTAACAGTGTTATGAACCACGACAAAAATGATCACATTACAAACACAGTACATTGGAATTTAATCACTGCTGCATTATACACTTGACCAGCAATTATCAATAACACGCCATTCGTACAAAATACTTAAATAATACCAATAAATCAAATGTGAATGGGTTGCATGTATCACGGATCAACTGTTTCATTCATTCTCTCATTGGTCAACGATCAGTTATACGTTGTCAAAATTTGAATCAAGATGTTCAGCAGCGACAGTGAAAGCGAACTGTTCCAAACGCAAAATACATTCAGGGACTCTGAAATCGATGTTAGTTCAGATGCTATCGTTGAAGATATCTTAAATATGGAGGAGTCAAAGCCATCAACATCAGGTTCCTTTTGATATACAACATGACGCTGAAATGAGACATAGGTATGTGTTACTGTTATTTTTTTTTATTATGTTCCATTTGATCCTGTAAACAGACCCCGAAACCGCTAGATAAGGAATGAATGAAGGAATAAATAAGAAAATGTATTTACAAATCCATCTAAATAAAATTATTTTGATTAGGCCTATGTTATACATCCTTCTTACAGATTCAAGTATGTTTATTAAGTTGTACCACATTAATGACTCCTTTTTAATAGACCTTTCCACAAATGGGATTCAAATTTATGGATATTTCTACCAGAAAACCTAGTGACAAGCAATGTCATTCACCTGTTCAAAGTTATTGTGTTTCTTTTATTATTTCCATTGTGCATACATTAGATGTTGCTTTATCAGGCAAGCTTTGCCCAGACCTCGGGCAAGCCATAAAATCTGAATACATTTGTGAAATAGTCTATTGGGTCGATAACCAAGATAAGATTAAAGTTTCAACTAACTTGAAGTACGATTTGTCAGCCATCTATGATTATAATAGTGATAAAATTGTAGTATAAATTTTATAGCATCACTCCATTTGCGGAAAACAATAAATGTACTCTCCTTTTTATGCACTACATTGTTTTGTACGAATGGAGCGGTGGTAATCATAACAAGCCGTTCGTACTCTTCGTTACAACAATTGTTGCGAAAGGCGTGTTATTACCGATATCACTCCATTCGTTGAAAATAATGTCGTGAAAGTACAATAGACAGACGTCAGAGCTGGGTGTTAAGTAAGTGGAATGATGTCAAACACCCAGCGAAAAGGTCTTATTACTCTGTTGTTTAAAAAAGGCGATTGCAAAGAGCTGAAAAATTGGAGGCCGATTACTTTGCTTAACTGCGACTACAAAATAATTGCAGTGGTATTAGCCGCAAGAGTTCAGAATGTCATTGGTGATATTGCTCATGAAAACCAGACTGGTTATATAAAAGGTCGTCTTTCAGCATGTAATGTAAGACTAACAAAAGATGTCATTGAGTATTTCATGAAACACGGTAAAACAGGTGCAATTATGTTGGTAGATTTTACCAAAGCATTCGATGTTTTGAAAAGTTTTTTTTTTTTTTTTTTTTTTGTAAAGATGGCTTTTTGTTCGTGTTAAAGATGAGGACTCGAAAGCAACGCTGGGAATATATTGAAAATTGAGGCTCATGATATTGCAAGAAAATTACTGATGAAATTTATAAAAATCCATCATGTTCGGTTACACGTGTAAGCTATAGCGCTAATACTACGTTATCATTTTTGAATAATATTTACGATTATATCAACACTGCCCGGCACATTTTTGCGTCATAACAGATATATCTACGATTCCACACAGAAATGCTTAGATTCATCATCAGCATAACCATGATAGCCAGTAATCGTCGTCGGCAATATGACTAGTACAGACTGACACTATTAAATATCTTATGAAAAAAAGTCAGGTTTAGGAATTTGGGCTTGAAAATTTTGTATAATATAGGTGTTCTTCGAGAGTAATGATATTAGCAGTAAATCTGCAACTCTGTTCTATCCCCAGTGACATTGTGCCCCTCTCTCTCAAACTTGGTTCCTCATATCCCATCTGTACGTGTGTGGGGGGGGGGGGGGCGTGCGACTGTACGTTTGCATCCCCCCCCCCCCACCTCTCTACCTTTACCTTTTCATGCTCTTTATCCATAATCCTCTCAAACTTGGCTCCTCATCTCCCATCTATGTGCGCGCGTGTGTGTGGGGGGGGGGGGGGTTGCGAGTGTACGTTTGCATCTCTCTCTCTCTCTCTCCCTCTCCCCCTCTCTCTCTCTCTCATTCTGTATTTTCATCTCCCCCCCCCCCCCCCTCTTTCTCTCATTCTACCTTTGCCTCTTCCGGACGAGTCTGTGTGCATCTCAACTATATTATGCTTGTGTGTGTGTGTGTGTCTCTCTCTCTCTCTCTGTCATCTCCCTTTAACATGTTTCTGGTATCATTCACGTCCGCTATCAGATGGCCATACTCCTTTTTCTTCAGATGACAGCCGTTTGCGCAATGCGGCAAAATGTAAGCGTTGCCATGGTTGCAGTGGTGAATGACTCTTACGTCACACATGGTCAGCCAATGGGAAACGAAAGTTGGGAAGGTGTGGAGACTTGTAAAGGATCTCCAGCAGCGAACACTAAATCAGACCATGGACCTACTAGAGTTGATCAGACCAGACGCTAATTTCACTGTATTGCTGTTTTATCATTCTTATTGTACTCTGTTTATAACCAAGTCCAGACGAATTAACATCCAATAAAAGATGAGCGGTTGCGTAACTAGGCAAAAATAATAAATCACAATTCATGAGCATTTATAGAACAATCATTTTCCCAATGTGGGATGGGTTATGCTTTTATAGTCACGGTTCTGTTCACAGTAGAGGCGTTCTTATTTTAATAAAAGATTCAGTGGACTTCAAACTCATAAAAATAGAGAGGGATGATAGTGGGCGTTTTATAATAATAGACTGTGAAATTCAAGGGTATAGAATTGTCTTATGTAATGTTTACTTTCCCACAAGAGAGAAAGAGAAAAAACAAATAGAAATGATTCAGGACTTACGGAAGAGGTTTAATAGAATTAACGACAAAAATCATATTATTATAGGAGGGGATTTCAATTTGATTATGAATAATAATTTAGACTATAGCGGAAGGGTACTGCAAACTATCAGTAAATTTAGTAAAGAAGTAACTGAGTTCATGGAAGAGTTTCATTTATTAGATATATGGCGAGAAAGAAATCCCTTGAAAAACAATACACTTATACGAAACAAAATCCATTTATGCAAAGTCGATTAGACTATTGGCTAATGTCTGAAAATATGCAAGGATTGGTTACAAAGTGTGAGATAGTTCATTCAACACCTGACCACTCAGCAATACTCTTGACTCTTTATGACAAAACAGAAAATACTATAGGGCAAAAATCAAAAGGATCTTATTGGAAATTCAACAACAGCCTTAGCACAAACGTAGATTTTGTTAAACAGTTGAAAGACGAGATAATTAGTTTGGTAAAAAGATTTACAACTAGAAATTAAAGACAAGAGAGTCCTCTGGGACTTTATGAAAATGAAAATAAGAATTTTTACACAAGCTTTTTCAAAGAAATTAGCTGTAGAAAGAAAACAAAAAAGAGAGCTCCTTGACAAAGAAGTAGCGGATTTAGAAATTAGTCTTGCTGAAGGAGTTACAGAAAGAAAATTGGAAGCATTAAAAAAAGAAAAATGAAGAGTTAGTAGCTTGTTATAATTACATTAATGAAACGATAACAATACGTTCTAGGGCAACTTGGTATGAAAGTGGGGAAAGGGACACAAGATATTTTAGTCTGAATTGCTACAAACAAATAAAAGAAAGTGTGTCATAAAAAAATTAGCAACTGAGGATGGTCAAATGATTGATAAAGAAAGGAAAGTTCTGAATTTGATTAAGATATTTTATTCAAAACTTTACTCTAAAGAGATAAATGAAGACATACATGTATCAGACACAGATTTTTTCAAAAATGTATCGTCTTTATCAAGGGAGAGTATACAAACTTGTGAAGGAGGAATATTAGAAGGGCTAAAAGGAATGAAACAAAATAAGTCACCCGGAAGTGATGGACTAACAGTCGAATTTTATATTACATTCTAGGCCGAAATAAAAGATATGTTATTAGGGGCCTTAAATGACGCTTTTAAGTCAGGTGAACTATCAGCTTCACAGAAACAAGCAGTAGTCATTCTGATTGCCAAACATGGGAAAGATCCGCATTTACTAAAAAATTATCGGCCAATATCTTTATTAAATATTGATTATAAAATTGTTTCAAAAGTAATAGCTACAAGAATAAAAGGAGTTTTGGAAAATATAATTTCAACAGATCAAATAGGGTTTATGAATGGTAGAACTATAGGAGAAGCGATTCGAATAATAGACGATGTGATTTTCCACACGTCTCAATATAAATTGCCAGGGTATTTAATTGCAGTTGACTTTCAAAAGGCATTTGATTCGGTGCCACATGTTTTTTTTAAATAAAGTATTATGCTCTTATAACTTCGGCCCGAAATTTCGCAGATGGGTGGAAGTTCTATACAAAAATGCACAAAGTTGTATTTTTAATGGAGGGGTGTCGACGGGGTATTTTGAAGTACAAAGAGGCGTAAGACAGGGAGATCCCCTCTCTCCTTATTTATTTATCTTATGTATAGAAATATTAGCCCATAATATAAGACATGATAGGGAAATCAAAGGTATTTGTTTCGGAAAGGACGAGGTTAAGCAAGTCATGTATGCGGATGACATGACCCTCTTTGTACAAGATAAAGTTTCCATTTTAAGAGTAATTAGATTATTAGAAAATTTCAGAATACTTTCCGGACTTAAATTAACAAGGAGAAAACAAAAAATCTTTTGTTGGGATCCTTGCATGGGAAGTGTTATGGAATGCCCCTAGGTCAAAAAGTTGATTTTGTAAAAATATTAGGTGTGATATTTTCCTTAGATATAGAAGTAAAAGAAAGTTTGAACTACAAGGAGATATTAAGTAAAATTAAAAAGCTTTTGGGTTGGTGGAAGCAAAGGGACCTAACAATGATGGGGAAAATACAGTTATTGAAGTTGTTTGTATATTCTAAATTTATTTATGCAACATCCCTCACACCGGTCCCAAAATGGGTTTATGAAGATTTAGATAAGATAACTTTTGAATTTTTGTGGAGAGGAAGAAATAAAATTCATAAAAACACAATGTATTTAGATTACCATTTCGGAGGTCTGAAAATGATGAATTTTGAATTACTGATTAAAGCCCAGAGGGTTATGTGGGTAAAGCAACTTATGGAAAAAAATGATATGAAATGGAAGCAGTATTTTAATTATGTTACAAAACATGTGATTATTTATTGGGTCTATTGAACGTAACGCTGCCAAAATTTTATACTGAAATATTGGAAGTATGGATGGAAACCAGAAACTTCCTAACGAATTGTGAACCATACAAAGGAAATGAAATAATTTTTAATAACAAATTCATAAGAATCCAAGGGAATATATATATATATAAGAGCAACAATTGGCTCACACTCTTTAACATGGTGGGGTAGTGTACTCGGGTGCTAATTATATAGAGGCAACAAAATGAGTACATCTGTAGACGTAGCTGTTGGTACCACGCTTTTAATTAGCTTTCGGGCAATTAGCCCTTCTTCAGATTATGAGACCAGATGCTCTCATAATCTGAAGAAGGGCTAATTGCCCGAAAGCTAATTAAAAGCGTGGTACCAACAGCTACGTCTACAGATGTACTCATTTTGTTGCCTCTATATATATATATATATATATATACAAATATTTTATTTGCATTTTACCTCCTCGTTGGGTTTAGACACTTATATTACAGACTTTATATGCACATGTATGTATTTTTTAGTATATAGTATGCTCTACATCTTACACTGTAAAATCTAAAGTGCTACTTTTAGGGGCCTGTATAGTGACTGCACCTGAAATGCTGTTTATAGTACTTGTAGTGTGCTAATTTACCAGCCAAAAAAAAAAATTGACCGTGCCGAGCCTCGAACCAGGTTCCGCTGATTGAGAGGCGCTGACGTTACCGATGGACTAACGAATGCTTCTTGCAATCCAGTTTAGTCATGGGAGTCAAGTAGATAACATGAACTATGCGGTGTCGTAAATTCAGTATGTAACAATATGATCTGCTCTAAATCGTACGATGTGATTTAGTCTAGCGGGAATGCCAGTGATTCTCGATCAGCAGACCCTGGTTCGAGCCTCGCCAAAATCACGATTTTTTTTTTTTTTTTGGGGGGGGGGGAATGTTTAGCAGTTTAAGGAGCCGGTCCAGCTCCCGTGAAAGTGCTGAAATAGCACGCTGGGTGCATTCAATAGCACTCTGAGTGCAGTCCCTATGCATGCCCTCAAAAAGTGCTATATACAGCACTTTAGTTTTTACATTGTATAGTCTTGTATACAGTAGATAGCAAATATATATTTTTTCACTACACTTTACTCTATATGCCATATATAATGCACATGGTGTCTGACAACTCGACTCCCTCTTTATTTTCTGCCCGACCACTCCACTGTACTGGACTTGTACAGTACTTATTCCTTTTTCTTACCCCTTGTCATTGCATTGTTCCTTATCCTGTTTGATGTTGCCTCCCCATTTATCCTTTGCTTCCACAGATTACCCACACTTGAGCTTGGGGCTCATTACTGTCCTTGCATCTCCACGCCTTTGTGTTTGCTTTAATCCCCCTCCACACCTTCTTGCCTCCTTGCTTTTGACTCCCCACACTCTCCTTTTGTTTCCATTGTTTTGTGCCGAATTTCCGTTATAGGTGGAATGCAAATGACATGTACATGTGAATAAGATCCATATTACCTATATTATCTGTATTTCATTACAGATCGAGCATACGATCTTTAACACTGGGAGTAAAATGCCTAAAAATTTGTTTACGAAGATCCATATACTTGGACTTATACCATTGTAATAATGCTAAATTTAAAATCAAATGTACTTATTGGTATAAAACAGAAAAAGCTCGATTGACAATAAATAAAAGATTACGGGTTTTATGTCTGAGTTATTTTTATGTCTAGTTTCAAAATTATTTATTTATTTATTTATTTATTTATTTATTTAGTATTGTTTACCCAGGGTAACCACATCAGTGAGTAACACACTGTTATACTTGCAGGCCCTGCATAACACAAAAATGAAACACATACAAACAAAATGATATACACATAATAATCATGGGCGAAAATTCAATTAATATTGTTTCTAAGTAGTCTCCAGTACAAAATAACAAAAGATTTTTTCGAAGTAGCACAACGAATCCTACTATCGATTTGGTTCCATAATATTGAAGTGCTGTGGGAGAAGGCTTTTTTACCTGCCTGAGTACGGACAAGTGGCACTACAACACCATTGTGAACAGCATTTCTTGTCCGATATGCATGGAGGTTGTCTGATCTTACAACAAGCTCAGACAGGTAAACAGGTGCTTCCCCATGAAGAATACTGTACATCATTTTACATTTGTGGAATTTCCACCTATCCTCGATAGGGACCCATCTCAATTGATTATATACTAGTCCGATAGGAGTTGTATAGTCAACCTTTAAAACAAATCGAGCCATCTTCTTATGCTGTCTAGTTAAACCGTCTCTGAGACCTTGCGTACAAGTTGACCATGCATTACTGCAATAATCAAAGTAAGGTTGTATTAATGAGTTGGCTAAGATTTTTGAACTTTCAACTGTTAGGAATTTCCTAAGCCTACCAAAAAGCGCAAGTCGGGAAGCAATCTTTTTCATTGTCTCTTCAACGTGATTTTGCCAAGATAGTGTTTCGTCCATCCAGACACCAAGATATTTATATGTTTTTTTCCCTTTCCAGACAATGATTATCAACTACAATATTGATAGGCCCACAATTTCCAAGTTTCCTCGGGGACCCGAAAACCATGAATTGAGTTTTAAACAAATTTAACCTTAAATGATTTTGCATAAGCCATTTATTAACCATCTCTAGTTCACTATTAAGTACATATTCAATGTCCTGAATACTGTCACTACTATAAAATAAAATAGTGTCGTCAGCATACATTATTATTTTTGATTTATTGACAACCCGAGGTAAATCATTTACCATCAATGAAAAAGGCATCGGCCCAATTGTACTACCACTTAAACTTTTAAGTATTTTCCAAAGCTGTGTAGAGTTTCTCCTATGTTCAAGTATATTTGTCACATAATAATCTTTTGTCAAAGTATGTCTATAGTTATTAACATGGTTCCTACAAAGTCGATATTGTTGCCAGTGCAATCCTAACCCACTAATTTCCGCCTTTCTTTTTAACCTATCTCTTTCATATGATAACTGAATGTACTCGTCAGTAACCCAGGGTGTTTTCTGTCCTCTAACTTTCATAGTTACTAAGGGTGCATGACGATCACACGATTTTTCAAACTGTAGCTTCCAACGGTCCCAAATCAAATTAACATCATAGCCTTCAAAATACCTTTCCAAATCAACATTATCAAGATCTTCTAGGAAACTTACAGTATCAAATCTCTTAAACGAACGAAAACATATTATTTTGGGTTCGAGCTTATTCCTATGCAATTTCCGAACAAAATATACAAGGCTGTGGTCACTCAGGCCTTCAGACAACACATTACTCTCCAGAATATTATGAGAGGTATTAGTTAACACAATATCAATCAAGCTTCTGCTAGATTCAGTAATACGTGTAGGTTGTTGAATAATCTGTTTAAGTTTATGGGCCCTGCAAAGTGACAAAATTAGTGAAGATTTATCTCTACAGAGCATATCGCAATTGAAGTCCCCAAGAATATATAACTCACGTCCCAAAGACATTGCCCTATTGATGGAGTCCTCTATACGCCTTTGATATGCTACATCTGCGCTTGGTGGTCGATAAAAGGATCCTATCAAAATTGTAGTGGAATTTTTAAGTTTGATCTCAGCCCACAAGGCTTCTAAACCATCCAATTCCAGGTCTCGTCTACGTGTATATGCCAAAAATTGAGATATATACACAGCAATGCCCCCGCCTCGACGATTCCGATCCACTCTTTCCAATGAAAACCCATCCAGTTGAAGCTCTCCGTCTGTAACAGTAGAGTCTAGTAAGGTTTCTGAAAAAGCTAATATATCAAATGGTTTCTTTACCAGTTTTTCCTTCAGATGATCATGTTTACTCAGCAAACTGTGGATGTTAAGGTGTGCAACCCGAAGACCTCTCGTTAATATGTTGATGGGGTAAGTATCGTCCTGGGAATCACCCATCGAGATTGAGGGTGAGTGATCATTATCGATCCTCCTTCTTAATCGTTTATTAAACATTTTTAGATAATGTTCGAGGAATGGAATATGCATTAAGTTTGTTTATTTGACAGGATCGCTCTTCAGTGTACTCCACGCTCATTTACATTCCCACACGAACACACATCTATGTTTTCTATTGTTCGAATTTCAACCGATGACTCCACTATTGAATTGCGTCACAAATTTCATTGACGGAATACACCTCACAATTTGTTGACAACCGATGATATATTGAATTACTACCGATGACCCATTGTTCTCTTTGTTCGATGTCATCGGTTTGAATGCGTAAACATGTACAAAGTTACAACATCAATACACACACACACACACACACGTGTGTGCGTGATACTACCTCATACCACCTCGTAAATTATTTTGTAGATCAGTTTTGGAATCGTTTGAAGAGGTATGAGATATGTTCAGGTATATAGGGTTGTATAACATATTTTAGATTGGATACTCATGGGAACATCGGCATAGGGGGAGTTGACTGGTGTAACCAGACCTGGGCTTCAGGAAGGGCAAAACTTTAGGTCATCCATTTTTCTCAGAAAGGCAAATACTTCTCTTCACATTACGACCGTACAGAAAAAAAATATTGATGAAAACTATCTTAATCTAGGGGCTTTTTAAAGAATTAAAATTTGAAATACTAATCCTAACGAACTGGGGAATTGTTTATTTGTCCCCAGTCCTAAAGATGGGTGTTCACGGGGCACGCAAACGATTCGCGAAGGATGCGAATGTCGAAAAAATGGTCAAGTCCAACATTCGTATTTTAAGCTCCAAAAGTCAGCAAAACATGCGTGCGGGTTCGGAAGCGTCGTCAATTGTTCGCGGGAGTCGTTTTTAGTTCGGCCTGAATTTAAAAAAAAAAATGAAAATTTCTTGCGAATATTTCCAGCGTCCCGGGTCGCGAATTGCTCTCGAAAATCACAGGTTCGTCATATGTGCACAACCTAATCACGACGTGCGTGATGTTCACAAAATCTTCGTGAAAACCCCAAAAGATTCCAACAGTTTGGACAATGTCCCGTGCATGTCTTCTTCTTCCGATCATTTCTCGACCTATTCACGAACTGTTCGCATACTTCTTAAAAACAGATGACTTCGCCAAAGAAGCAAACGCAAGCCTTTCACGTCGAGGCCCATTCGCCTACCGTTCGCGACGATTGATTTGCGAATGTCACGAAGTATGCCGGAACTATTCACGAGCTATACACGAACCAAAACCGACTCTTTCACGAAATTTGGGCGAAGGTTTTGCTCACAGTACATTCTCCGCCGGAGTTCTCAAGAACGTTTGGCGCAAATCCGCGCCACGTCTTGCCTATATAAAGCGCATGACCGAGGTGTCTGACTTCATATTGCGACTGGACAGCGAACTGTTCACGAAGAGACCGATCAACTCAAGACAAATATCAACCCACGTTCGCATTTTAGTTGTGTGTTCTTCGTGCATGTGGACTGGTCATAGTTCGGCAACGTTATACACAATATTTGAATATACGTTGTCATGGTTGTGAGAACTACGCACAAACTGCGCAAGAATGGTTTAACGACTCCATTGTCACGATACATTCGGAGAAAAAACTTCTCTGAATGTTGAAATTTGCCAATTTTTGACAGTTCGTATCCTTCGCGAATCGTTCGCGTACCACGTGAAAACCAACTTCTGGGTACAAATGTTTGAATCCATTGTCATTTCATAAACAAACATGCTGACACATAACACATGTTCACACTCCACAGAAAAAACAGAAAATCCACACACAGAAGGAAACTTTATGAGTTTTCACAGCCTCACCAACGTCAATAAAATAAGTCAGAATGATATTCCAATTTGCACAAATTCCAATTTGTTAGACTATAAGTAATGTACTATGGACCTCGTGCGGACTGGAAGCATACAATCGTGAACATCGAACCTGTAAAGTGCATTACGATTTCGCGTAAAACAAGGAATGGCGGTTGGTAAGTTATTTTGTCTTATTCATTAACTTCATATTTTCAAGCAGAAAATATAATTATAAATCCAGTTGTGTGATTGGAATATCACATTGAAATTGAAATTGCATCTCAATATGCAAATTAAAACAAAACAAATTTAAAAAGGCCTATGTACTATTGATGTATTTTCCTTTCAAATACCTTTACTTATTTAAAGAAGTTTATGCTACACCTAGAATCAAAGATGTATTTTCATATATATATATATATATATATGTATATATCCGAAGGTGATGAAGGTCAGCTTATCTGGGCCAGTATACACACGGCCACTTTAATAACTGATATTGGTAACTGATAACCATAAATTAGCCTTGTGTACACATTGTGACCAAACATTACATGTGATTTTAGTCACTGTGTCATGTGTGCAGACACTTCTTTTAAAAAAAATATCAGATCTACTACAGTGTACACAGGGGGTTTCTAAATTTCCCGCAATTTTCCAATGAACAATAATTAAAATTATTTTTCGACGTCTGATGAAATGTCTTGATTCTTCAGCCTAAACCAAAAATATATAAACAGTAATGACTAAAAGGTCTGGGGAGCAGACAACGGATGACTCGTTGTCATCGTCAACTTCGATGTCGATTCCGTCTAGATATCCATCGATATCAGAGACAATGGCCACCAAGAAGACTGGACCTAAAGACACAGATTATGGTTCTTTACCGCTCGAAGCTAGTGGACAGGATAGCAAACCACTGATCGGACCTTCGAAGAAGGAAAGTGAGTTAAACAAACAAACAAAAAACAACAACCCAAAACCACACACACACACACACTTTATGTCAAATGCACTTGATTATTTTCACTGATTTCAAATAATGAATTATAATGTCAAAAAAATAAAATTTGGATGCTATGTATGTTTTGCATAATATGCTTTACAAGAAACAATTAGTCATTTATACCTACTTCATAAGAAAATAACTCTTTCCGTTTTAATTTATGAATGAAGATTATGGCTGAATTAATCACCTTGGGGCTATGTCAGATGAATATTGGAAGTTTGAAGTTTATTTGTTCCACTTTTACATTAAAAACACACTTAAAGTAGATATTCAAATAAAATCACATAATATTTGCTCAATAATGTATCTCTAGAAACTAGAAAGCTTACAGATGGTAATCGTGTAAGTTTTACGTTAACTGCGTGTTTGATGATTAAGAAATAACACTTCTCAGCATCTGGGATATCCGAGCGATACGCCAGAAATATACCGATGTTTTCATGACGTCACATCAGGAGCCAATCCTGCCTAAGCAGACGACGTCCTATATCAAGTGAACGTAACTGCAATGCAATTATTTTTTAAATTATAAAGAGTTTAGTGTGTTTCACCAAGACCGTATTTCACGTCATTCTGAAAAGGAAATCAAACGGTTTCTAGTAACTAAAATCTTTTGTTTGTAAATATTCATGATAAGGGCCAATGATCAAAGAAATCACACTTTCGAATTGTAAAGCCCGCTGAATTATAGCATGGATGGTATTCGTTCCGTCTTGAAACGCCGACATGCCGCGGTGCATGCAGCTGAAAATACAGTGGCATCTTATTTTGTTTACAAGCGATTGATTCCTTTATTTTTTAACGCTGCATTTATCATCAAAATAATACCATGCAGAAAATTTAGAGTGAGGCAACAAATAAACTTTTATACTGACGCTAGCGAAGTAAGAGAAATAAGTGAAGATGAGATGACAAAACAGGCACTGGAAATGTGTAAGATGTTATGGGGCATCGTCTGCTTAGGAATTATTGCTCCCCGGTATGACGTCACATATCTCAGCAGCGTTCAAAGAGCTCTATAGGTATTATATATATTGGGGCTGTGTTATACCATTTTATAATTGATAATAATCATTACTTTAAATGTTTCCAGGCGTTGAATTTTGAAAACCTAGTTCAATCTAAGCTTCACCTATGCAATAATAAAAATTAAATCAATATTCAAAATTAATAAAATTCTAGTTTCAGATTTTGCAATGATGAGAGTCGGTTACAAACTATAGGGGTAAAATAACCCAAATCAAGTATAATATACAGTAAAAAGGTAGAAAGTTTCAAAAGATATCGGTATACGACAGTAAAAAAAAAAGTAATGTAAAATGTGGAGAACCTTATAGTAAACAAAATGCATATCCTGTAAATGGATGTGCTGTCTTTCTGTTCCCGTTGATATAAGCTCAAATGATTGGTTGAGAAGCTGAAACTATTCCATAATTGTAAAGTTTTCGAGAATACTTCACGATGAGTTACGGACATATTTTCACTTCCTAAAAAAATGCATAAATGAGGAAAATGTTGTTTTTAGGGAATGTGATAATGAGAAGAAGAAGCAGAGAATAGGGAAGAGGATGGGGCTGCAGAAATGAAGAAAAAATAAGAAATTAAATCAAGAAGGAGAAGGGAAAAGGGATGAGGCTCCAAGAAAAATAAGATAAAAGTGGAGAAAAATATCATTATGGAAAATGGAATCTTTACCCCCACCCCCTTCCCCTCTTAACTGACTTAAAATGCAGCAGTATTGATAATAATAATAATCTGCATTTATATGGCGCCTTTCCAGTTAGTAACTGCTCAAAGCGCTTTACAGTGTACGAGCCAACAGCCAATGAATCAATCTGTCAATCAACCCCACTTCCCTTCTCCATTTGCTTTCAATGTCCATTGTAACTCCATTTCCATAATGTGAGCATCCCCCTTCCTCAGCCCCTCCCCAATCCCCCCCCCCCCCCCACTCTCTCTCTCTATCTTTATATTTCTTTTTTTTTTGCGCTAATTTTCTCTACTTCTCTTATTCACACACATCACTACCCGTTTCCCGTCTCTCGTACGTGCTCTATTACGTCCTTATCTGCTTTTCATTAACAAGTTCCCGGTATCATCCAAGTCCGCCATCAGATGGCCATACTCCTTTTTCTCGGGATGACGGCCGTCTGCGCGATGCGGCAAAATGTAAGCGTTGCCATGGTTGCAATGGTGAATGACTCTTACATCACACTTTATGAGCCAATGGGAAACGAAAGTCTGGAAGGTGTGGAGCTTTGTGCCGAACCTATGGCGGTAAACTCGACATTGGAACTGACGGTAATCCCTGTACTGTCATTATTAGATTTCATCATTAATTTTCGTAAACACTATTCATATCCGACGTAAAACTCAAAAATATTTCTAAAGCACACACGAATGTAACTTTAATACTCGTAACTCGATCCCTGTTGTATTTCATCAAACGGAGAGAACAGCAAGAGGGAGAGAAAATAATTGATTGGAGAGAGGTGCCATTGATATTGTTTAGATCATTTCCAGTGTTATTCATTTTCCACAAAATATATGAAGTTATATTATTTTTTTAAATAAACAGATTTGCATATCCTAAATGGCGACATTTACATGGGTACGCATGCACAATCCGCAAGTGCTAAAAAGAAATCGTATACAATAACACAATATAAAGTCTACAAAGATATTAAACACAATGATCTATTTGCATGATATACATTCTGAGAGCTGCCGTTGTATATACCTCCTCTTACAAAAAAGATGAATGAATTACGTAACACATGATGAGCCAATTGGAAACGAAAGTATTGAAGGCATGGGGACTTGTGCAGAATTTATGGCTATGAACTCTACAACTGAACAGATGGTAATCCCAACAATGAATAGCGCTTTTTGTCATCATCCACAATATAGCCGGAGAAGATAGGATGATTATGTAGGATTTCTTTGTTAAATATGAACATGACGCCCTCATTTCCCTTATAAACTTTCCGCAAGTTGATCCGTTAAGCATTCAAATTCATCCCTGACCTTCAAGAGATAAAGATAGACAGTACTATATAACATGTTTAAGAGATTATATTGCCGAGAGATTTTGTTGTTGTTCAGCTCTGTTTAATTTTTTTAGTTTTCCATTATAAACATGAATTTTATCTTTCTAATGAAATGAATATACTAATTATAAACATGTTAATTATAAACATTATAAACATAAATGTGTGATTGCTGCAATTTGATGAGAATTAATTCTCATCAAATTGCAGCAATCACACATTGATAGGATGAAAAGCTGCCTTTGTTTAGGTCTTCTATTGATATTCTTTTGAAAAGGATAAATGAATATTATTTACTGCAAACAATTCATTATATTTGTTGGTTGTTGTCTTTTTTGTACTCTAGAGTTCGGGTGAGTTCCTTTGGGGTGCACAAACACAGGAACTTCTCATAGCAGGCTTCTTCTACGGGTACATGTTGACTCAGATCCCAGGCGGCTGGCTATCTGACACGTTTGGAATGAAATGGGTCCTTGGGCTTGGATTTCTGCTGTCAAGCATTTGTACACTTCTGGGACCTGTAGCTGCATATGCTGGAACGGAGTGGTATTTTGTCACCAGATTCTTCAGCGGACTTGGTGAGGTGAGAGATGAACATGAATAATAAAGAATGACGTCCCCATATCTATTTCATAAGTATTTGAAATCCACCTTATCTGCTTATAGCCAGTTATTATCTAAATAATATGCCTATAAATCTCTATCTGGAAAAATAGGCCTTTAAATCCATATACATGTATGTAAAAATACCATAGGCACCATACCATACCATAGATCGAGAACTTTTGAAATTAGGTCGGAAAACCTTCAATCTCGCAGACCTTTTGGTCTCTTGAACATTCAGCTACTTGCCATAAGGTCGACGAAACCGAAACAGTCGGTCTGGTAGGATTATGTATATTGTAAACTTTTCACGAGATCGAGTTTGTTAGTGTCGTCAAATTTTATCCCAGTAAAAGTTCTGTCATTATTTTGTAGGAAGCCCCACACTTTCATACTCTCATATCAAGTATTGCTATATTGCTATATATTTATATTTATATTAATCATTATTTCAGGGTTGCTCTTTCCCGTCTATGCTCGCAATGTGGTCTAAGTGGGCACATCCAGATGAACGAAGCAGTCTTAGCATGAGCGGTTTAGTCGGTAAGATCTGATAATCCTCTTCGCCATCACTTAGCCCTTCCTAATTCTCCGTTCCGAACTTTTGTCTTGATGGAAGCCGCTGGGTGAAAACAGTAGCTTGGCAACGCATAGCAACACATTGACTTTGCACGCATTTTGGTTTTGGGCCAATAATGTTTTTTTTTCTTTTCTTCATCAAAATGCCGAAAATTTTATGTGCCATAGGTTGTCACAACCACAATATGATGCAGGGATAATCTCTTTAATTTTGTATTTTCCTGATCGCGTTAAATACTGCGAAAAATGGGGAAAATGGGTAAAAGCGATCGAAATCGGCCGGAAAAAATCCAGATAACAACAAACGCTGGGAACCGACGAAATTCGTTCGGATCATGTGTTCGGATTATTTCATAATAGGTACATATCTTGCTGAAATTTAGCTTCGGTCTTATATATATTTACCAATAGATCTATAGAGATTTCAAAGACAGAAAATGTGTCATGGGAACCAAAAACAGAAACTCGCTCATGCAGCTGTTCACAGTATGGTATCGTTTCGGTATGGGAATTTGTACAGTCCCACCTACTCAGTTTTGTGAAAGTTTTGTTTATATTTTTTGAATTCCCTGAATATGACATCAACCACTCCTATAAGTATAAGGTTATCCTGCCAGGAGTGAATTTCCGATGATGTTCGCTGTGCGAGAGTCGTTCTAAGTGCATAGAAATAAAATGCAATGGATTTACTGCACGCAAATGCTACGTATCGAACCGAAGTCAACTAAGTACGACTCTCAAGCGGGCCGTGTTTTCACCCACTGAGGCGTTACTAGGGTCGTCGTTAGGAAAATGACGTCAAGCCGGAACGCAGAATAGACATGTTGATAAAGTTATTCACATTTATGGATGCTTTTTTCCTGGGGGACCTAGTAACGAGGTATTCCATTAACCTGTTATTAATGAATGAACTACAATACTTGAAATCCAGTTTGCATATTTACTTGTTGCTATGTCTGACAATCCTCTGACAAGCTTTCAGGTTGTCAAGAACAAGTATGCATAAAATTTGAATATATTTGTAAACATGTCTATTCCTTCTACGTCATTAAATTAATACGATTTTTAAGCAATACATGAAAAGTCAATTGTAAATCACTCATAAAATATACACAAGTAAGAGATCTAAGTAAGATATGAACTTCATAATTCAACTGTAATTGTAGTGCTACTCTTTTTTTTTAAACATAAAACAAGTTTAAAAAATACAAGATAAGATAGGTCCACAAATTTCCCTAGTGACGTTTGAACACACTATATTATTTTAATACATATGTATTCCCTACATTTTGCCAAATTTTTCTATTTTAAATAAAGCAGGGTTGTTCTGTGTTTAACAAATATTCATTATCAACATTTATCCATATCCAGTACTTCTTTTTAGACGAACTATGTCAGTTTTAAAACTATTAGATGCTAACAGGTCTCCACTTACTTAAGCAATGTATATACATACCCCAGATTACCTTCAACTATGTAGCTTATGTGATTATGTGATCACTTAATTTCACTTAACTTCGCGAGTATTCTATTAGTTCACACTTATTTCATTTTTTTTATTTCAGGATTTAATGTTGGAACTGTTATAGGTAATGCACTCACAGGATATCTCATTAATCTCAACGTGAAAGGCGGCTGGCCATTCGGATTCTACTTATACGGTTAGTCACAATCAGGGGCGGATCCAGGATATTGTATAGGGGGCACACATATGCACTTTGCGAAACTGCTTGGAGGGAGATCCGTATTTTTTTATTTTTTTTAATTTATTTTTATTTATTTATTAATTTTTTTATTTTTTTTTCTTTTTTTACTTTTTTAATTTTTAACTTTTTATTTTTTTATTTATTAATTTATTTATTTATTTTTTTATTTTTTTATTTTTTTGTGGGGGGGGGGGGGGGGGGGCTCGCCAGCCCTCCAAAAGTCGCTCAGTGGGGAGGGGGGGGCATGCCCCCTCCCTAAAATCGTCCTTTACGCCTCTAGTCAATATCGCCATTTTCTGTCTCTTTCACTATTCATATTTTTTTTTCTTGTTGGCAGTTCTACCTTCACTACTTAAAGGATCCGGGACAAATTCAAACAATAGAAGTAGATTATAAAAGTAGGGCCTTCTGTGCAATTGAGCAAAGTATCTGAATTCGTTACAAAATACAAAACGTCTGTTATATGGGATCTTATACGGGGTGTAAAGTATTAACTATGATATTAATAATGCAAAATTTATCTAAAATACACCTAAATTCAGGGCGAAATTGGATCTATCTTTTAGTATGTAAAAGGGTGTGCTTTCCAGGTATATCCCAATTGACTAGAACGAGAGTTCACATTATGGAAGGTACAAGAGACCAACGACCGAAGGGCGCCAAAACGAACCGTTTCGGTCTTATGTGATAAGTCTTCGAGAAATTTATTGACTGCTTGAAAATCGATCTTTCCAAAAACAATCAATATTACTATATGTACTAGATCAATTATTGGAATAGACAGAAAGTAATCACATAAAATTAAATCCTTTAAAATGCTCTGCAAAGAGAATAATATTCATGAAAAATCCATCTGCACCTGAGATATTGAGCATTGGTGATTTACAATTTACTAATCATACTAATGAAGGTTCAATGTAGGGAACTGTAGTCTAGTGAATCTACGATGTAATGGACCTTCGGTATAATGAGCATTCATGGTAGCGGACCTTCGAGCTAATGAACCTTTGGTGCAGTTGATCTTCGGTCTATTGAATTTGGTGTAGCCGAACGTCAGTTTACTAACTTTCGTAGTAGGAGACATTCGGTCTAACGGGTCTTGGGTACGTGTGGACATTTGGGGGACTACAAATTTGGAGTAATGGACCTACGGTCCAGTACACCTTTGAAGTAGCGGACCTTCGGTCTCGTGAACCTTATGTGTAGTTGTCATTCAGTATACAGTACTGGCATACACCTGCATCGATTTTGATTTAACATTGCTAGCAATATTTTGACAGGTACTATGGGCTGTTTCTGGTTCATCGTGTGGTCCTTTATGGCCTACAGTTCACCCAGTGAACATCCTTGGATATCTAAAGAAGAGCGGGAATATATAGAAGAAGGATTAAAATATTCAGAGGTAAGTTATAACACCCTAAAGTTTTATTCCCATCATAAATAATAATATACAATCGGGTAGCCAGGATTTAATTTTTAGGGGGTGGTTGTGATGTGCTCCCCAGGGGATGGGTGCAGGGAGGGGGAGTTTCCCCCCTCCTGCATAAAGCGCGAAAGCTCTGACGTATGAGCAAATTTGAGAGAAAAATAACGGCTCGTAGCACCTTTTTTCAGGCGCAAAGTTAGTTCGACGCCTTGATTGTTTTTTTTTTTATTATTTGGACGCAATACTGCACTGTATGTAACAGGGGTTGGTGCAGGGAGGGGAGTTAAAAGGGGGAGTTTCCCCCTTACAGCGGGAAGCGCGAAAACTTTGATCTTTTATAGCAAATTTGAGAGAAAATTAACGGCTTGTAGCAAACCTTTTTTAAAACGGAAAGTTAGTTCGACGCCCTGACTGCTTTTGAATTATTTGGACGCAATACTGAACTGTATGAAACAGGGGTGGGTGCGGAGACTCTCCCTTCCCGCGAAAACTTTGACGTTTTAGCAAATTTTGAGAGGAAGATAATAATAATATTAATATAATAACGTTTTATTTACCCAGGGTAGCCCTTCAATTATAAAACTGCTCTTCCAGCGGGCCCTGCATAACATAATATGTTATTATTACCTTTCTCCATTCTAATATGCTGAGCGCCTGGCTAGAAAGCAGAAGGTCCGATTTTGGAAGTCTTTGGTATGACTCGGCCGGGGTTTGAACCCACGACCTCCCGTTCATGAGGCGGGCGCTTTAATCAACTGAGCCAACATGCCCGGTTGATAACGCCTCGTAGCGCCTTTTTAGGCTTTTTTCTCTTACTTCCTTCTGCTTTTACGCTCTCGCTATTTTTCAGTTGACGTTTTGTGTGTGTCTATAGGATTCACGTGAATCAGAGGAGTAATGCAGTATAAGAGAAAAAAATGTTAATTTCGAAATATCAGACATTCATGTAAATGGGTACTGTCGGAATAACTCAATAGTGTAGACCATTTCTTTCCTATATCATCAGACGTCGAAGCCATCCGTACCTTGGAGATATATCCTTGTGTCCCCAACGATGTGGTGCCTGGTTTTAACTCAGTTTGCATTCGCGATGGGCATGTTTACTATCTTGGTCAACCTGCCGCTATACTTCAGCGAAGGACTTCGTGTTCCGATTGAAATAGTAAGTTCTATTTTGAAGGAAAATTAAGAGAAGAGCTGTTCACCCTCTTCCTGATAGTGGTTTGCGATTAATTGGTCAGTGGATCACTCAGAATTCATGGAGTGAAGTATCACAATTATTATCTGACAATTTTCATTATTATTTTCTTGATTATATATTCTCAAGTTGAATAAATATTTACCTGTCAAAGAAGTTGAACTCAATGGTGATGATAAGTATTGCATGACTCCACAATTAAAAGCCATGTTCAATCAAAAAGAAGAGGCTTTTCAATGCAAAGATAATCCGCTTTGGCGACGTTTACGGAATAAGGTCAATCGAATGAAAATGTATAACAAAAACCGTTATAATACTCATGTGTCACATTGTAAAATAACAAACCCAGGCGCATGGTATAGACAGATTAAAATTATAACTAAAAGAATTTTAGACTCACCCATCAGAAAGGTACCAGGTATTGCAGATGATGACCCTAAATGCATCGAGAAAACGGCAGATGCTATACTGATATGCAGTTTATATTAATAACGACATACCTCCGACCCTTGGACAGGAGCAGATTGCCAGCGTACTTACCTTCGCCATCTATATGCCCACAGGTCCACCCATATGAACTCTATACCATGCTTAAAAAAGTAAAAAGTAACAAAGCAGGATTGAACGAGACCTACCACCACGTATTATTCGCGAATTTGCTTACGAATTAAGTCAACCTGTAGCAGACATCTTAAATGCATCTTTTCATCAGGACTTAGTTCCATGGCAGTGAGAGAGAAGTCAAATTGTTCCTACCACGAAATCTCAACCACCAACGATTGAGCAGCTACACCCCATAGCGTTAACAAGTCGTTCTCGCTAAAATATCAGAATCATTTATGGCCAAGTGGTTTCTAGAAGACATATAAAAGTACATTGATCCTCATGACTATGGCAACAGACCCGATTATCAACATCTCACTATCTTATTAGACTATTACATAACATTTTTGAAAATTGTGATAAAAAACCAAAATCTATGTCAACTATTGTTTGTACAGAATTTTCGAAAGCATTTGACAGATTGGACCACAATATTTTGATTAGGAATTGATCGATCTTCATGTTAGACCGTATTGAGTTAATTGGATAATAAGTTTCTTAGAACAACGATCGCAATGTGTGAAATATTAAAATGTACTCTCAGAATATGCAACCACCCATGCCGGCATTCCTCAAGGTACTTCAGTTAGGTCCCATTTTATTTTTAGTTATGTTCAATGATGCATGCCAAAATTAATCATTGTCATATTTTAAATAGGTTGATGATCTTATACTGCTTGAAAATCGATCTTTCCAAAAACAATCAATATTACTATATGTACTAGATCAATTATTGGAATGGACAGAAAGTAATCACATAAAATGAAATCCTTTAAAATGCTCTGCAAAGAGAATAATATTCATGAAAAATCCATCTGCACCTGAGATATTGAGCATTGGTGATTTACAATTGTTGCATGTAGAAACTGTAAAAATCCTGTGAGTCTACATCCAACAAAATTTGAAATGGAACACTCACATAAATGAAGTTTTAAAAAGTGCAATATAAACTCTACATGTTTAGAATGGTTAAGCAATGTAAACCATCAACTCCCGACTTAATGTAAATCGGATACAAAGTTTAGAAAGAATCCAGAAAAGAGTATGTAAAATTATTTTAGGTAAAAGTTATAGACTATGAAGATGCCCTGAAATGATGCCAACTTGAACGATTGCAAATAAGGCGAGAAAAATTGTGTATTGATTTTGCTGAATCTTTAATCAAAAACCCACACTGTAAAGGCTGGTTACCTGAGCGAAAAATTGTTGGCATGTCATTACGAAACATACAAATTAGTTGACTATATCAATATGGATTTTAGGCCTTTGTATTTTTGTTTCTTCTTTTTTTTTTTTTTTTTTTTTTTTTTTTTTTTTTTTTTTTTTTTGGGGGGGGGGTTAGATATCAGTACCAGCATACACACTTATTTAAGATTATAATTTTCAAAGCAATGTAAGACTCTGGATGCCATTACTGCTATTGCACATTGTTACAGTTATTACTTTTTAGCATAATATTTCTCTGTAATCAATACCGATTTTTCATTTCATTTAATTATTGATCAAATCAATGTCCTGTTTGAATGGTTTATTCGTGATATGTAACTTTTATCAGCTTGTCGATTGACCCTTTTTTAACTGTACAATATTTTCATGTATAAATTAATATAAATTCCACATTTATAGGTTATATAATGCAGAAGTTGATCTTTTAATGTAAATATGGCAGCATTGGTCTTTTGACTTTTGTCATGTGATTCATTGGCATGCAATAAAACCGAATTGAACTGAATTAAATTGAAATATTATAGTAAATATAAATGTAAAACCTCTCATTTCAAACAAAGTGCAATACCATATTTTATTAATGATCTTAATAGTCGTCGATTTTTTAATACTTTTTTATTTTGTATACTTTTTTATCTAAAAAGTATTGTATTTCATTTGTTTTAGTATTTTTTTTAATCAGGCCAGCATTTTAACTTCCATATAATAATATGCTTTATGATTTTTTTTTCAATGGTTATTCTTTGAATGGTTATTCTTTTATACATATTACATTATTTTGCATCCTTTTACCACTGTGATCACGTAAATTTCAGCCTTCTGGCTGCAGCATGTGCATTTTAACTGTATTATGTATTTTAAAAAATAAACTTTTAATTGAACTGAATTGAAAATCATCGATGGCGTCGATGAAGTTCTGCTCTATTACGTTAGCTATGGTTTCTAAAGTCCTCGTGCTCTATTTAAAAAACTCTTTCCTCTCAGGAGGATGGGAGGTGTGATGTATCTCATTCAGACGATCAAGAAATTAGATTATATTGCAAGTTACAAAAAAACATGTCCAAGACGGCTCTGTTTATGTTCCTACATTTTATACACATACGTATGGGGACTGACGTTTTACAGATTTTTGGGTGAGTCTCCATCGCACCATCCAACAACGGCTGCTAACGGAAGGTATGCAT
Organism: Heliocidaris erythrogramma; assembly: GCA_025617745.1. Classification (NCBI taxonomy): domain Eukaryota; kingdom Metazoa; phylum Echinodermata; class Echinoidea; order Camarodonta; family Echinometridae; genus Heliocidaris; species Heliocidaris erythrogramma. The sequence continues at coordinate 25,968,697 of CM046856.1, forward strand.
GATAGGGGTGTTGGAACCTAGGGATGAAACCCATATGACGTCATATTTTCATGCTCCATTTCACTATTTTTTTGTTGCAATACCATATAGGCTGGAATATATTCAGCAGTGCCCTACGCCCTACAATTATTCATGATGCTCATCTTCAGTTACATATCAGATGCCCTTATTGCACGGAGGTTAGTCACCAACACGGCAACCAGAAAGCTTATGGCGGCCATAGGTAACTAACCCCCATTTCATCGTATAGCTATACCGTTCTAGTATAGCTATACCGTTTTGGTATAGATTTTTAGCGTCTGAACACACTGTTAGTCATCTCTTCTCGGTGCTTTCTTTGTGCCATCGAAAAAATGTCCGTTAGAATTCTGAGACACCTGTCAGTGGGTCAATTAGTAACCTGAATTACAGTGGTAGGCTACTTGAACGACTGCTCGCAAGACCGAAGGTCCGTTAGAATGATGGCCTGCCAGACCGACATCGGTCTTCTGACAACAGTTGGACATCTTGTCAGTGGGTTAACAAGAGACCGACATTTGTCGGTTTTCAGTTTCGACAGCCTGGTCTCCTTGCTAGATCATTTACTGAGTATAAAGAGTACGAGTTAGTGGAAATGATTAAATAAAGGATGCACGAGGACCTACAAAGTTCTTTCATAGGATAGAAAGCATTAATCAATAATGAATTCATTTTATAGATTATGTTAAATCTTTTCATTTATTCCATTATTATCATTTTTATACTCTCTTATCTTCTTTTCAGTTATGTGCGTCTTTATCATGTGGTCCTATCTAACTTTGCTTATCTTATAGTCCATTGATATCATATTGCCTTTCAGGGTTTGGGTCGGGAGCACTCTTCCTACTCCTCACCGGTTTCGCTCGTTGTAGCATTGCTCTGTCCGTGACGTTCGTGACCTTAGCCACTGGTGGGATCGGGGCAGTTTTCTGTGGTCATTTCGTGGCCTTACTGGACATCGCGGGTCCCTTTGCTGGTTCGGGCATGGGACTGATGAACACGGCTGGTACCATTGGTGGCATCGTCGGCCCTTACATTGTCGGTGTCTTAACTGAAATACAGGTTGGGTTGAAAATAAATAAAGATATTACGTAGAGATGGCTAATATTTTTTGTTTGCCCACAATCAAACAGCTATTAAAATTCCATGAATATACGCTACTACTAGTGTTAAGTCTTGATTATTTTAAGTATTGAACTGAGTGTATCAGGATAGAATAAGTAACTGCTATGCCGTCATTAACAATGGATTTTTGGAAAACACAAACTGGTCAGGCTAGTCAACTGAGCTTTCAGTCTGAAACATGATTTTGAATATGATTCATCCATAAGCAACACGATAGATAACCTGTTTTTTTCTTTTCTTTTTCTTTTTTCTTTTTGTTGATCAATCTGGAATTGTGGTCCTATTTAATTTCACGCAGTCCACCGAATCTATGTTATCAAAGCTTTATCCTTTTTCCGCTGTGTAATAGTTCTGTATTTTAGGTGATTTAATATATATTTTCTTTTTCTCTTTCCATCTTTCTCCTGCAAATCATTCAATTTTCCTGATGAATATCCCCAGTCCGACATTACAGGCTGGCAGAAGGTGATGTGGATCATTGCCGGTATCTACGTCTTTGGAGGTTTGACTTTTGTCATCTTCGGTACTGTCAAACTTCAACGTTGGGCAAGACAAGACTACCAGTCCATTCCAGACAGTGACGAATGAGGAAGTTTTATAATACTAAAATAGCAATGCATTTTACCTTTTTACTTCCATCTTCCTTATATTCATATATTTACACCAAAGTACTGAAATAAAATGGCATGGGTTTACGAAAAAGAGTCTCAAACAGAAACCTAAAGTATGTCTTCAGATGTCTGGAATGCGTTTTACCGTCTAAAAGAAATATGTATAGCTGTAGAGTTACTGCATACATTGGGGGAGTAGTGCTTGGCCTTAGTATTAAGGAGCGAGTTCAATAACGATATTGGCCGAAATTCGTGGACCTTGTTTATTAAAAGATTATCCTTAGTATGTGTCTGTAATGTAATATTTATAAGTAAAAATCAAAGTTTTCTTGGTTTGCTTCCAAATTTGGTATTGAAAGTAAAAACGACGGATCGTGTGTAACAAGATCAGACAAATGATATGGCGCTAGTCGTCCGACCGCGTGTCGAGTACTAGAACACATGGTCCCACCATGCATAACATATGTGCTGTGATTTTCACTAAATATGATTTATAGGAACTTTTCTTTCGGTTGGAAATGTACTGGTACAAACAAAATACTACTAATAATAATAAATGTGACTTATAGAGCGCCAAATCCATCTTGAAAATAAGTTGCTCAAGGCGCTGAAACAAACCAAATTCACCATTAATTACTATAATATTGAACAAATAAATAACGTTTCAACTGTGTTTTGAAAAATCAGAATTTACATTCTGAATAGATCGTAACTCAATAGGTAATAGATTCCATAGCAATGGCCCAGCATGAGCATAGGCCCTATCCCCCTATGATTTCTTACATTGTGAGACTTTTAAAAGCCTTATAATTGAAGAACGTAACGACCTTGAAGGAATGTAACTGGTTAATAATGCCTGATTGTACTATATAATAAACAATTGAGATTTTCTAAGCCAGTTTCTCGTAGCTTCATTACCTGAACTCGATAGAGGCTTTTAAAATCATGTCTTGAATTTCGTCAACCAGGACCATTTATATATCAGCAATGACTTGTAACAACAACAACACCCTTTACATAACACACCTGAAAAGTAATGGCACAATAAAAATCTACTCATATTGTTTTTCATCAGTGGAAAACAAATAGTTTTGATAAAGGTTCTTATATTCTGTTCTTTTACATAAGAATATATGCCTAATTTAAAAGTCATTTGGGTCTAGCGCTAGTGTCTGGCATGCTCATCATCGTGCTCTTCAATTTGATTGAATTTTCCCTGTTTTTTCCAGAAATAGCTACTTCAAATTTATACCATGTGAAAGTTTAGGACTCAGTGATCATCATGGTTCTACTCCGAAGTGCTGATGTGGTCTTATTTTTGTGCAGTTTCTGGATATATTATTTCACATTTCTTCAATTTCTTCAATACCTGAGAATACACTCAGTTGTCCAAGCACCATACTTCCAGACTTCTATTGTGCATGGTCATTCACTTGACTTGTCACATACAATAGCTGGGACTCTGAATACCAATGACCATCACATTGGCTATTCACTCTACTTGGAAAGGGAATTGGACAATGGAGCCTGCCTACACATGATCCAGGACTACTACAATTGGGATCTCAAAGATAGTCTTGATCCTATCTCTATGCTGATTACTCCATCTATTCATACAAGAATGCTGTTTGCTACAAATCCTGACTGTACAGTTACTGCAACAAGGAAATATGACACAGAGTTCCTCCATAAGTTGAATGTTGCAACATGTACTTCTCACGAATGTTCACTGTCATCACAGTTATGTTCTACGTTATTAGCCCTAAACCTGTTGAGATCATCGTGTGCGGTACATGGACGGGGCCCCATTCATCCTTCGACCTATCACCGACGAACAAGACGCCTATTCCAGACATGCCAACTAGTACGGATTCCTCACCCAGTTTCGCTCCTATTACACTTGATAAGGGGGTACCAACATCTATGGATGTCTGGAATTAATTTGCAACACAACATTACCATAATGCATCGCACCTGTCTACTCGAACAACCTTTTGTTATCCACTGGCATTAACTATTTATGGCTATGGGTTACAAGAACTGTTCTAAATTTTTGCCTGTGATACACAATGCCATACCCCCTTATCAACCGTAAAAGGTGAGGAATACGATTTTAGGTTGGCAGCACTGCTATTCAAGGGAGGAAACCGCCGTAAAAGCAAGTATGGTTTACCGATCCGGGTCATTACCGGGTTTCCTTCATCTTACGATGTATCTACGCATACCGAGCTTGTTATGAAAACTGTACAACAACGCAAACTCAACTTTATTACATTGACTGATCATTCGTATCCAAAAAAAGATTATATATCGTTCTGTATGCTGAATGCCAGATCGCTCCGAAATAAGTCTACAGAATTCCAGGATTTTGTCTTGGACAACAACTGCGATGTTGTGGGAATCAGCGAAACGTGGATCACTCCGGATGATGATGCTGTCATCGCCGCCATCAAGCCTCCCGGGTACAGTTTTACTCATCTCCCGAGAGCCTGCAAGCGTGGAGGCGGTGTTGGCCTCCTTTATCGCAGCGAAATGAAAGTGTGTGTCAACCCCTCATCAGATTTTCAATGCTTCGAAATGTTATCAGTTACCTTGACTTCTAAGAACACTAATGTGGATATTGTTATCATGTATCGCCCTCCGGGTAACCTGATGAGGTACACATGTTTCCTTAATGAGTTTTCAAGCATGTTAGATGATCGGTTACTGAAACCTACTTCTCTTATCATCTCTGGAGACTTTAACATTCACTTTGACAATCACAATGCATCTAACACCAAGCAATTCAATGAGCTGTTAGCAGGTTATGGTTTGGTGCAGCATGTTTCCACACCTACCCATGACAAGGGTCACATTCTGGACGGTTTTATTTCACGACAATCTGACGATAAGGTGTTTTCAGATCTTCAGATTGGCCCAGGTATATCGGACCATTGTGCAATTTTGTGCAAAATACATCTGCACAAACCTACATTAGCAGTACATCATCGAGTTATACGTAATATTAGCGCTATTGACAGAACATCATTTGCAGCAGATATGATGAACAGCGATCTTGCCTCTAAGTCTTCACCCACTGACGATGCAACAGCTAGAGTCAACTTGTACAAAGTACGGTTCTGGGTGACTTGTTAGATGTCCACGCACCAGCTACATCCCGAATCGTTAAGACGAGGCCTTACACTCCTTGGTTTACCCCCGAGATCAGAAAAGAGAAACATGAACGTCGGCGCTTGGAGAAGAAGTGGCGATTATCGAAGCTAGAGATTGATCATCAACTGTTTTGCCAACAGAAACAACATGTGAACTCTCTTCTCCGGAAATCAAAGCATGTCTACTACCAGCAATCAATAAATGATCGTGGTAACGATTCCAAGAAAATGTTCAAAATTACCAATGCACTCTTGAATCGCAAACGGGCATCTCCACTTCCGGCGAATGCATGCAGTAAATTCCTTGCTTCGCTCTTCAGCCAGTTCTTTGTTTCCAAGATTAATAGCATTAGGAGACAACTTTCCACCGATGTTTCTCCGCTACCTCCACTTTCTTGCACTGGACTTTCAACCCTGACAGATACAACTTCGGAGGAAATTGAGTCACTTATTCGTAACAACCCTGTGAAATCGTGTGAGCTTGATCCCGTTCCCACTAAGCTTCTGAAAGAAAATGCTGCTATCATATCTCCTTACATCGCTGACATGGTGAATTTGAGTCTGCAGAGTGGGACAGTTCCTGAAGCTCTGAAGATCGCTTATATTCATCCACTATTGAAGAAGCCTTCGTTAGATCCGGAATGTCTCCAGAATTTTCGTCCAGTGTCGAATCTACCTTATTTGTCAAAACTTCTTGAGCGGGTAGCTTTCTCCAGGTTGTATAATTACTTGCTTGAGAATGATTTACTCGTCAATCACCAATCGGCCTACCGTGCAAATCAGTGTTGAGACCCTGCTCCTCAACCTGTCCAATAACGTGTTGACAGGAATGGATGCAGGTAAAATCACAGCAGTCGTGTTATTGGATCTGTCAGCTGCATTTGACACTGTGGACCATTGTATTCTTGTCAATGTTTTGTCATCAATGGGAATTTATGACCGCGCACTTGAATGGTTCATGTCCTATCTGGAAGATCGCCAGCAGTTGGTATGTGTAAATGATGAAAGATCCGACCCGGTCAAGCTAAGTTGTGGTGTTCCGCAGGGATCAGTCGGAGGTCCGTTGCTGTTCTCCGTGTACATCACTAGGCTCAAGGAAGTTTTACAGCGACATGATGTCCAGTATCACTGCTACGCGGATGACATCCAGATCTATACATCGTTTTCTCCAAATCAAGCTGACGCAAGTCGAACTGTCAAACTACTTGAAACTTGCATCAAAGATGTACAAACTTGGATGAACTCGAACTCACTCAAACTAAATGACAGTAAAACTGAACTAATACTATTTGGTTCCAATTCTAATCTTGCTAAGATAGAGTCGTTTGATATATCAATATCTGATTGTGTAATCAGTCCGTCCTTGAATTGTCGTAACCTTGGTGTTATGTTAAACTCGTCCATGTCACTGTCAACTCATGTGTCTAGTATCTGTAAGTCGGTTAGGTATCAACTGAGAAACTTAGGTTTTATTAGGAAATACTTAAGTCGTTCAACCACAGAGAAACTTGTTCATGCTCTTATCTCATCACGCTTAGATTTCTGTAATTCCATCCTCTGTTTGCTCCCTGACACGCAACTCGTTCGTCTCCAGAAACTACAAAATACTGCTGCGCGTATTGTCACACTTTCTCCTCGTAGAACTCACATTACCCCCATTCTCAAAACTCTCCACTGGCTCCCGGTATGTGACCGAATCATTTTTAAGTTGTTGCTGCTAGTTTTTCGTTCCTTACATGAGTCTGCTCCTTCCTACAATATGAAGTTGATTGTTAAGTATAAGCCTACAAGACGTCTTCGTTCATCTCAATCCTCCTTATTAGTTGTCCCTAGAACACGCACTTCCTGGGGGATAGAGCTTTTTCTCATTCTGGTCCGTCCCTATGGAATAAACTACCACTCAGTATTCGTACCCTTGCATCCCTTCAGGACTTAAAATCTGCTCTAAAAACCCATCTTTTTCAAAACAGTCCTATTTAATGAATACAGTTATAATTCATGTTTTTAGTATACATATAACTCTACTTTAGTGTAAGAATTCGATATACATGTATATATTTGTTCATTATTGTTAAATTGTAAAGCGCCATGAGCGTCAGAGCCTGGCGGATACCGGCGCTATATAAATGTTCATATTATTATTTACATTTATTTTGTAGGTGGAATGCGAATCACAAGTTTCTATGAATAAGGTACATGTATTTATACTTTGGTAACCATTCATTCATTCCGAATGAGGTGTATTGATGTTCCTTATCATATGCATAAAAGAAAAGAAGGTCGATTGACAATAAGTAAAATATGTAGTATCTTTAAGTGTCTTTTATGAGAACTTTTGAAATCGATCATTGACATTTTAAAGGCGAATTAACATTAGAATATAAATGTGCTCATATTCAAAGATGTAATCTATTCCTTCTTGTTGCCCTACGTAGTTTTGCATTAAAATATACGAGATGGGTATAAATCAGGATTTTCTCAGCAAGATTTATCGTCTGCTAGCGATACCAGGGGGCTGCCATTTTCTTGATGTGTACATAAAGACATTTTTAATCCGAATGCAAAATTGTCTTTCTTCCTGATACAAAATTCGATCTGAGATTTAAATTATTTAACAGATATATACATATATTCTAGAAACGAAAATGTGTTTTATATTTCTTTGAAAATTACGATTTTACTAAATATCAATCTATTTTCTTGATACTATGACGTACGTGACGGAGCGAATTAATTCAAATTTATGGATGATGACTTTCCCGAGCGTCAATAGTGACAAACTATGCATTCACCTGCTTTGAGATAATGGACTTCAAAAGACAGAATGCGCGTTGTATAAATTATGTTTTGCTCTGCCAGGCAAGACCAAGAAATCGATTTCTAGTTAGCAAAACCGGAGAATTTAAAAAGAAATCTATAAATTTCAAATTTTAAAATAAAAGTATACACCTGTTATGTATTTTCCATCATATATGGGGCTTTTTTATAATGAATAGAAGTAATTTAGCTCGTGGATTAAAAATATCTTCCTGACCGGAACGGTCTCCAATGGTCCATGTACAACTCCATGTCATCAAGAAAATGGCAGCCCCCATGAAGTGTTAGCAGATGATACCGTGTGCTAGAATGTCTTGATTTAAACCCTTTTCTGATATTTTATTTCTAAAGTGATACAGGTCAATGATTAAGAATATATTACACCTTTGAACATAAGTACATTTACATTCTAATGTTAATTCTTCTTAATTTAAAGAAATGCTCCAGGAATGGCATCTGCAATAATACGAGTCTATTTATTTGACTTCTAATAAATAGACTTGTTAGTGTGTTCAACTTCAAACCCACTCACATGCCCACACGCACACAACACACACACACACACACACACACACAGAGTCTTGTATTGCTTTATTTCCGAGGACAAGTATTGTTCCTCTATTGTTCCTCCGTCCTCGGACAGTCGACGGAATAAAACACAAATTCATTGTTCGACGTTCGAGGACTATTGTCCGGCTTCCGAGGACCATTGTTGTCATGATTTTCTTTTTTTGTTCTCTGTCCGAAAATGTCCTCGGACATACGGCTAAACACGCCCACACACACACATCCACACTCACACCCTCACACACAACATTTGGTCGACCAATTTTGGAATAGTTTGATGAGCTTTGAGATATAATGTTGTATAATAATTAATATTTAGACAGGACAGTGGGTAGGCCTATCTATCGTGGTATGGGGAAGTGGCGTATTTACCAGCCTTCCACTTCCGGAAGGACAAATCTTCCGAACGTCATGTCATCCATTTTACTTTCGCGAACCGTTGCCAACTGACTATCCCATTGACCCATGTATTTAATTTCCCATGCAAACCGAAGAGTCTCCCTCCCCCCCCCCCCACCCCCCCCCCCAGTCCCCCGTCCTCAAGTTATAATGCACAGATCCATTTTCATACCACAGACAAACAGGCTGACACATACACCTCTTCTCGCACATAAACACACACACGTGTCATTATTTAACATAATTAAGAGAATAGGGAACGTTACGAGATTTCGTAGCCTCACAAAGGTCGATGGTATTAGAGTTCGAATGATATTCCAATTTGCACAATTTCAAATAAGCGAGGCTTTATAAGCCATGTACTATGGACCTCGTGTAGACTGCAAACATAAAAGTAGGAACGACGAACCTGTGAATTGCTCCAAATGTTTGTATAATATTCAAAGGCCATATAATAAAAAAATGTAATAGACGTTTATGATAAAGAGTGGTGGTTGCAAGTGGTAAGTTATTTTTGGTCTTGTTCATTATTGTTATACTTTTAGGACGAAATATCTTATGATGGTATTATAACAGTTAATTTAACAGTTCAGGATACAAATTAAAACTGATAAAAACAAAACCGATATGCCTAAGGCAGTACTAAGTGATTTTTTTTTACTGAACCTAATAAACTTATGACTTATGTTTAAAGAAGTTTACGCTACACGAAGAACCATTGATGTGAATGCATATCCATGTATGTTTTCTTTGTTTTGTGTTGTAGTTTAACCCGAATCTAATGTCTAATAAAGCTCATCGTCCTCAGGTGATACTGATCAGCTTATCAGGGTCAGTATTCACTTTGTTAACCGATTTTTAACGATAGAATAATTTTAAACATAAAATAAGCCTGGCATGAACAGTACAAACTAATCTGACACAAATTCGCATATGATATTACCAACACAATGTAGACGCTTCTTAAGTAAATCAGGCCTGAAATATTGTACACAGGGCTTCCGAATATGTCGGACTTTTTTTTCGAAGAGTCACGATATATCTTGTCTCTTCAGCATAAACCTTATCATTATCACAATCATGACTAAGAGCTACGGGGAGCAGAAAACGGACGAGTCGCTGTCATCGTCGAATTCGATGTCGATTCCGTCTAGATATCCATCGATATCAGAGACAATGGCTACAAAGAAGGCTGGTTCAAAAGACACGGATTATGGTTCGTTAACACTTGAAACAAGTGGCCAGGAGACAAAACCACTTCTAGGACCCTCAAAAAAAGATAGTGAGTACAAATGTTTTATATCACATGCGATTCACTGGTACCACTGATTTGAAATATACAATGCAATTTTTATATCAACATTTAAAATCTGATGTTATGTAGGCATATGTGTTGTAATTTTTCAATTTATGCTTTATATGGTCATGTAAATGATTTATAGATCTACTTTCATTTCTGGAGAAACTGATGTACGATGAGAGAATCTATAGCATAGGTCACATTTGTCCGACAACGATAATGATAACGAGATTTTTAATTAAAGGTACACATTGTATGTGTGAGTATGTTCGTGCTTGTTATTAGTGGAGTAGCTCTTGGGTATACCTTTAATGAACAATATCGTTCTCGTTATCCGTCAAATGCGACCCATGATTTCCACTGAGCTGTTCAATATTTTGTCCTTATCTACTTCTCATTTGCAAGTTCCTGGTATCATCCAAGTCCGCCATCAGATGGCCATATTCATCTTTCTCGGGATGACTGCCGTCTGCGCAATGCGGCAAAATGTAAGCGTTGCCATGGTTGCAATGGTGAATGACTCTTACGTCACACTTTATGAGCCAATGGGAAACGAAAGTCTGGAAGGTGTGGAGCTTTGTGCTGAACCTATGGCGGTAAACTCGACATTGGAACAGACGGTAATCCCTGTACTGTCATTATTATATTTTATCATTTCGTAAACACTATTCATATCCGACGTATAAAACTCAAAAATATTTCTAAAGCACACATGAATGTAACTTTAGTACTCGTAACTCGATCCCTGTTGTATTTCATCAAACGGAGAGAACAGCAAGAGGGAGAGAAAATAATTGATTGGAGAGAGGTGCCATTGATATTGTTTAGATCATTTCCAGTGTTATTTATTTTCCACAAAATATATGAAGTTATATTATTTTTTTTAATAAACAGATTTGCATATCCTAAATGGCGACATTTACATGGGTACGCATGCACAATCCGCAAGTTCTAAAAAGAAATCGTATACAATAACACAATATAAAGTCTACAAAGATATTAAACACAATGATCTATTTGCATGATATACATTCTGAGAGAATAAAGCTGCCGTTGTATATACCTCCTCTTACATAAAAGATGAATGCATAGTTCCAATGATTATTAACTCATTACGTAAATTATTCGATTACTTTGGGTAAATTATATTTAGTTCATTTATTTTTTTTTTCTGTATTTTTTCTTTTTTGTGTGTGTAGAATTCAGGTGAATTCCTTTGGGATGTACACACACAGGAACTTCTTCTAGCAGGCTTCTTTTACGGGTACATCTTCACGCAGATTCCAGGCGGCTGGCTGTCCGATAAGTTTGGTATGAAATGGGTCCTCGGATTTGGATTTCTGCTGTCCAGCATTTGTACCCTCCTGGGACCTGTAGCTGCCTACGCTGGAACAGAGTGGTATTTTATCACCAGATTTTTTAGTGGACTTGGTGAGGTAAGAGAAGAAGGTGATTTTCCCCTCTCTACAAAGTGAGCACTTGCAATACACGTTTTATAGCCTTTGATACACCATGCGCTTGAAGAGATTCCGGAAACATTCCTATAGGTAGGCCTATAAGGCCCTACATCAGCTAAATGCTTTAGGCGCAACGTAGTCAAATATAGATCAAGACATTAAAAAAATGAGGTCGTGTGAGATTTCAGTCTAGTAAATGTTAGGCCTCTCATTTCCCATGAACTTTCCAACTTTTTACAAAGCTGAACAAGACCAAAAATTAAGAAGGTTCAGAGTTTTTATATCACGTGGACCTTGTAAACCTCTTTATGAAAGCAAATATTTATATATTTATTTCAGGGTTGCTCTTTCCCGTCAATGCTTGCCATGTGGTCAAAGTGGGCACATCCAGATGAACGAAGCAGTCTCAGCGTCATAGGATTCGTCGGTAAGTTATATTAATAGAAATAATAAAAACATTGCTGCTTTAAAGGGCAATTCAACCTTTGTAAAAAAAACTGTTTTGTGTGAAAGGAGAAAAATAAGAGAAACAGGACAAAGAATGTATAAATTTCAAATTTTAAAATAAATGTATACACCTGTTATGTATTTTCCATCATATATGGGGCTTTTTTATAATGAATAGAAGCAATTTAGCTCGTGGATTAAAAATATCCTCCTGACCGGAACGGTCTCCAATGGTTCATGTACAACTCCATGTCATCAAGAAAATGGCAGCCCCCATGAAGTGTTAGCAGATGAAACCGTGTGCTAGAATGTCTTGATTTAAACCCTTTTCTAATATTTTTTTTCTAAAGTGATACAGGTCAATGATTAAGAATATACATGTATTACACATTTGAACATAAGTACATTTATATTCTAAAGTTAATTCTCCTTTAATTTTCCTCCTCTTCCTCTTTGCCTCTCTTCTTCTCTCCATTTCACTTACATTTGTGACCAGTGTGACTGTCTACCGTGATACGATAAAATTCTCGATTGTACTATGACTCAGCACTTATTCCTTTTGTTTTCAGGATTCAACTTTGGAAATGTTATGGGTAATGCACTGACAGGATACTTAATCAGCCTTGATGTGATAGGCGGCTGGCCTCTTGCTTTCTATGTATTCGGTTAGTGATAATCATTCTTTACATCTCCTTTTTAATACTGTAGTTTTCCTTTTTTATCTAGACTAGAATGAAACACTACAAGGAAATTCTGAAAGTTCCTCTTACCATAACCTATATTTCAATTCTGATTGCATTGGAGGGAAAAGGCATGTTACATGTACATGTACATGAATTGCAGAGGGTAAAGTGTGAGAATTAAACATTTCGTATTCTTTATCGCATTTGTTATTCAAAATACTTAATGGGATCTGCCATGAAGTGTCAGAAGGTGCGCCGACTCTGCGGGTACATCTCTTTTGACATAGGCGGATGTAAGGTTTACAAGACAAAAAGGCAGGATACCAAAGACCATTGACACGATCAAAACATGTGACAACTCTCTCCAAGGCTTAAGACCGAATATTCGAAAAACCAATTATTCGGTGTACATGGTGTAGTGGACTGACCTTCAGTGTCATGAACCTTATTGACGACCTTCCGTTTACTATGCCTGCTAATGCATAGGGTATTCTTGACCAATCGAAGTCTCAACAAATTTTTTGCAGGTACGGTAGGCTGTCTCTGGGTCATCATGTGGTCCTTTGTTGCATACAGTTCACCCGCTGAGCACCCATGGATATCTAAAGAAGAGCTACAATATCTAGAAGATGGTCTAAAACATTCAAAAGTAGGTTGTAACGCTTTAACATGTTTATACATCTTACAGCATGGAACAGAGGGATGGTGGAGGTCTATTCAAAACTCTGCCCCAAAGTTTCCTCTTCGTTCAGCATTTCATTCATATTTATTGCTTTTCTTACCTTGATATATTTCATTTTAACAGATAATGCCTGTTTTGTCCAGCAATACATGAGGAGTCGATGTACATTATTGTAATGAATGTTATAAAATGCTATAAATAGAGTGATTGGCATTATTGGTGTGAGAAGTAAGAAAAAATAAAAAATAATGTTTGTAGGTAGAGAGAGAGAGAGGGAAAGATACTTAGACACGCAACTATTGCATTTCAAATATGTTCTAGAAATCAAGTGAATTTGAGAGAAGGCATAGGCGTAAGGGCACGCCAGACCCGAGGTCCCTTGCCCGAATATCCACATATGCGAAATGTAATTTTCATAAAAATATACGAAATGAGATATTACACTACAAGAAGACTACCTTTCTGCCCGAATATGAGTGGTCACAATTGCCCCAATATTGGTATTTCGAAATTCTCGAGGGCTGCAGGCCCAGCGATTCCCCTCCATTTGTATGTGTACAGGGAGAAAACTGTTAGAGATAAAAGAAATGGTAGAGATGGAAACCTTGACCTTAGTATCCCGTTTTCTTTCCTATATCACCAGACGTCGAAGCCATCCATACCTTGGAGGTCTATCCTCACGTCTCCTGCGATGTGGTGTCAGGTATTCACTCATTTTGCACACACGCTAGGAATGTTCACTCTCTTGGTCAACCTACCGCTCTACTACAGTGAAGGGCTGAATATTTCCGTTGAAGTTGTAAGTCGACTCTTGAAATTCACAGCCCTTGGTCCAATTTTGTTTGTGTAAAATGGAGTATTTCTTCAAAGACTATTATTTTTACGTTTGTTTGTCCGGGGGTTGCCAAATACATGTAGTTGCGTATTATCTCTAGTAAAGCATTTCTCGATATCTCGAGGTCTCATGAGTTGTACTTCTTAGAGAATATATTTTCCCTCCTTTATATATTTATGGTTGAGACAACCAATCTACCACATATTAAACATTACCAGTCAGTGTAAAGAGAAGACTGAGTTCTGGGGAGCGTTTCATCAAGGGTTTTGTCAGTGATTTTTACCGACAACTGTTATAAGCTACTGAAATCCTTGCATCTGATTGGCTGAGAGCAAATTTGTCGGTAAAAATCACTGACAAAACGCTTGATGAAACGCTCCCCAGGTGTGGGCCAATTATAATGTGTAAGCTTTCTCATTCTTTCTCACACCCGTGACCTGCTGCCGAAATGATAACTTCGTTTAAAAAAATATCTTCGAAAATGTTGTCACCTGAAAAGGATTCTCTTCAAATGCCCTCACATTTGGGATATGATGAGAAATAGCTGAAGAGTTTGAACCAAACTCTCAAGCAACATTGTGTGTAGTCCCATATACACATTTCTGTGTCCAGTGCATGTGACTTCCAGCAAGATTGAGCCAATATCTTATCATTTTCATGATCTTGATAGTTCCAAAACATCACAGTATAATTCATATGTACTACATAACCAACCTTTGCCAATTGCTTTGAGAGAGTTTCTTTCATAATATAATAACCAGAACTGAACTTCATCAGTAATCCCGAAATACGATTCCGTTACCAGAATGCAATACTAACTTTAGCCCTTTTACCGCGTTGGGCGGTTTGGACTTTCCTTCTTTGAATGATGAGGAATATGAAAGGGGCACAATGATTAAGGACTTGTATCATAAAGTTGTACTCTCGATATTTTTTGTTAACATGGTAGCTCAGTAAAAGTTATAAACCAATCAGACTGAAAAGTTTTGTCAACTGATTGTTCAACGTATGTCCAAAACTCTAAGTGTTTATGTTCTACTGTTGGAAAATGTGCATGATAGGGTTGTCGAAACCTGTGGATGAAACCCAGTTTCCATGCACTAATCTATTATTTTGTTACTTCCGCACAATATAGGCTGGCATATATTCTGCAATTCCCTATGCTTTACAATTCTTCATGATGCTCATCTTCAGTTACATCTCAGATAGCCTCTTTCAACGGGGGATAATCTCTAAAATGGCAATCAGAAAGCTTATGGCAGCCATAGGTAACTAGGTCATTTCTTATCGATGCTCCTTTTTTGTTGTGCCATCTGAATATTCTCTTAAAATTATCGCATTTACCCGTGGGTCAGTCAGTGACTACATTATATATTGATATGCTTAGTTGACCAACACCTCGCAAGACTGATGTCCAATGACACCACCAACCTGCGAGACTGACGGCCCCGTGAGATCGATATTTCAGTTTTGGGGGCTGCCAGTCTTATGGGTCGTTCTCGAGTGATGTGATATGTCTCTGAAATGGCAGGTTCCATGACATTTGCTCCTATGACAATTGTTCCAGTCTAACTTTGCCATGTTAATCCTAAACCTAAACCTAACCATAACCCCAATCCTAACCCTAATCCTAATCTTCACATTGTCCTTAACAAAAAAAAATGAATCATGACCTTGACCTTAACTTTTGACCTTTCGAGATATGGATGGCACGGTGCACCGCGGTGGAGCAAATGTCGCAGAATCAAATATCGTGTAACCGAAATGGCAGCCGCGCGTGCCGTATATACACCCACTACAAAATATATTGATGTTTTTTCCGAACCCTTCAAACAAAGGGACATACCTCAGTTCTGTACTGGATGAGCCAATGATATCATAATGAATTAAGATATTGGTGTCATTATAGTCTTAGCTTTCATTAATTCCATTAGTATCCTCTCTTATCTTATATCAGTTAATTTCTCCGAAGGTTATTTTCTATTCATGTTCTCATCTATCACTTTTCATCATTTTATATTCTATTGTTATCTTGTTTTGTACTTCAGGGTTTTTTTCAGCGGCACTCTTCCTGATCCTTGCCGGTTTCGCGCGTTGCAACGTTGCTCTATCCGTGACGTTTGTGACTTTAGCCATGGGAGGGGTTGGCGTCTCTTTCTCTGGACATTTCGTGGCGTTACTGGACATCGCAGGTCCCTTTGCTGGTTCGGCTATGGGAATGATGAACACGGCTGGTACTGTTGGTGGCATCGTTGGCCCTTACATCGTCGGTGTCGTAACTGAAATACAGGTTGGGTTGGAAAGAGAATCTTTACGTGATCATGGCTTACTATTATGTGCATGTCTAATGATTATTAATTTTTATATGTATTTGCGAAATATTTGACGCCTACAGATATTACGAACAAAGTACATGTAGATGGAACGCTACGACACCACTAAGAATGTTAGGTCTTGATTTATTTTAGCATTAATTTGAATTGAGCTCGTCTGGATTAAATATGCAATTAACATTTCGTCAAGAAAAATGGATTATTTGTAAACCACGACTTCGTGAATTTGAATATATAGATCAATTACGTTTCTTAATATTGAAGCATGATGATTCCCTTATCGACCAGAGACTAGATATATTTATTTGGGTCAATCTGGTTTGCAATTAATCTTCTCTCTCTCTCTCTCTCTTGAAAATGATCTTCTTGTCTTGATGACTTTACCCAGTCCGACATTACAGGTTGGCAGAATGTGATGTGGATCCTAGCGGGTATGTATTGCTTCGGAGGAATCATCTTTGTCGTCTTCGGTACTGTCAAGCTTCAGCCTTGGGCAAGACAAGACTACCAGCCCATCCCAAGCAGTGACGAAT
The DNA here is from genome assembly GCA_025617745.1 of Heliocidaris erythrogramma. Classification (NCBI taxonomy): domain Eukaryota; kingdom Metazoa; phylum Echinodermata; class Echinoidea; order Camarodonta; family Echinometridae; genus Heliocidaris; species Heliocidaris erythrogramma. The sequence continues at coordinate 25,985,656 of CM046856.1, forward strand.
AAGCACTTCTTATAATACTAATACAGTAGCGATGTGTTTTCCTTTGTTTTTAATCTTCATTTTATTCGTAAGTCTACAACTAAAGATCGAAAGAAAATAGCATTGGTTTACGAAACGAGAATCTTGAATACAAACTTATCTGCTGATCTGGAATGCGCATGGCCTCCATACTGTCTACTCGCTACCAGAATAGTTTTTTTTAACTGTACAATACTAATCTTCAGGAATGTATAGTATTAGTATCCATAATTTTTTTTCCAGAAGACAAGTTTCCTGTTTGGTATTATACAAGTAATAATTCTACAGACTTTGATTAAAGAAAAAGAATAAGAAGAATTAAGAATATCTATATTCGTAACACTAATTGAGGTCGTTGATTACGATTATGACGATGCCCCAGAACAGCGATTTGTCTGAAATTCGCTGTAGGCCTAATATCCCACTATCGATAATAATGCAAAGTGAAACTAACGGAGCACTCTAGATAGCCCGGGTGAGTTTTTTTCTACCGGAGCAGGCCCGTAACTAGGGGGGCGGGGTTCATTGGGTTCGAACGAACCCCCCCCCCCCCCCCCCCCGTTGGCAAGCAGAAGTCTGCTTGGAAAAAAAGAAGATTTTAATAAAAGAAGACGCGAGGGGAGAGGTGATGGAAAGGGAAAATAACGTTATTTTGCTATCGATTTTGTCAAAGACCGAAACAGTGAAAGAGTTCAAAGAGGTATTCAAAATCGTCACCCGGTCGTTGTAAGGTCTTGTCTATGTGACGAATTTGAATGACAATTTCTTGAAATCGACTTCCCAAAGATGGATTTGATGATAAAATTTTGCAGCGGATTGCCAGGTCGGACGAATTCGAATGAAATCTGACGAAAAAAAATGAACCTGTTGAATGACATTTTAATAAACTATCTTTGACATCTGACATTTGGATGATTATTGATTCCTATCAGACTATAGGACGAAACTTAAGTGCTCAATGATGCATTTTGATCTTTAAAAAGTGTTAGATTGGACAGGAAATCCTTACAATACAAGGAGATAGATTGCTTAAAACGTCATACAAAGATAACATGGGAAGATAAGCAGTGATAAGCATGATAAGACTCAAATTAAATCTGTGGTAATGGAATATAATAGTGAAATATAGAAACCATACTGGAAAAGAGAGAGATGGGTATTTTTTATTGTGTCTGTTCACTTCAAAATTGAAAATTTTCCCGCTCTCAAGTTGCATGGAGTACTCCAGGCGGACCCGGTCAAGTCATTCAGGCCCTTTAATTATGGACCTATAATATAGCCTGTTCAACCGAAGTGCCATGTGAGTATTTTATAAAACATTGACTTCTTGGAAACTATAACGAGATACCCCAATATAACACTTGGGGTGTTTGGGAAATATTATTTGGAAGTTAGTAAAAATACGTTTTCCGTTGCTCGCTTCGCTTTAATCACAAAACTCTGAAATAGTTTCAGGCAGCGAGGACCATGAATATTTCCACAGTATTTATTGTAATATGTCCATGATTGTTCAATGTTATGACAATTTTCGGGCACGTCATTAGGTACGTTCACACGTAGAGCGATAGCATCGATGCTATCGAGGTGTCGATGCTATTTTGGTGAAGACCAGATAGTGTCGAGACCAAACGCTGTCTGAACGCAGAGAGTCACGAGATAGAAGCGAGTTTCCAAACTATTCTTGCAGCGAGTTTAGGAGTAAATCTCAGGATCCAGCGACAAAGCATCGACGCTTTGCGGTAGACCACCCACCGCGCTTGTGACTATTTGTAATGTGAGCGCAATCGCTGCTATCTTCACTCGCTGCTATTGTAATTCTGTCTGTTTCATGTGGTGCTATAATATAATGCAATGTATGTTTTCATGTGATGTACCCTCTTCCCTACTTTTTTCTATTATCATTCTGTCTGTTTCATCTGTAATGTAATGTGATGTATATAGGGGTAAGTAGGCTAATGTGTATATTGTGTGGTAAGGAAAGGGGTTGTTTGTTTGTTTTTTGCGGGGGGTTCCTTCTTTTTATCTTTTTCTTTTTTATATATGACCAGGCACCACAAAACCACCCAAAAGTCGCACTGTGTGATTTTCAGTTAGAGCTCAATCAATGTGTTTTGGTTGGCATGCATGGTCAAATTTTAGTTTTGGGTATTTCCTGAAAGAGTATACTTTTTTGTAAGTAATCTAAAATGTGGAGGCACCAAACAATCTAGAAGTGGTATTTTTGACAGCTTTTTATCAGACTTATGTGTGTCTTCTCTGGATTTTGTTGTATTACTTTTCTTTTTCACGACCCTGAATACTTGTCTCATTTTAATCTCCCATAAATCTCCCGGAGTAAGTTCTTGCATTGATACTTGTGCACTATGATAAACAGGATATGTCTATGTAGTATGCCAAGTTTTAGGACAATCTGATAATCCCTTCATAGAAATTTTCATTGAGTTCTAATCCTCCATTTGTCACCTTAGCACAACACTTTGCAAGTCAGAGTGCTTCAATAGACATAACGTTACGATGGACTGTGCATTCTTCTCTTTGTACATTGAGTTATGAACATCCAATGAGTTATCATTTTAAAGCTGAGAATCTGCTCTTTCAGAATCAGTTTTATTTTGGCATAAGATTGGAGTTCAGTCAATTTTGACATGTACAAGGTTTATTTAAAATTAAGTATTATAAGACATGTATTTGCTACTTGATTGTATTATCGATATTACAAATGAATTGTTATTGTGTTATTATGTTCATTTATGAAGACAAATAAAATATTATTCAAAACAAAAGCTTCGCATCATATGACCCCTGTACACAAACTTCTGCGCGTTTGACCATGCATACCAATTATACTCGGGTCACTCTGTGTGGCGCAGTAATTATTGTTTTGGCAGCGGGTGAGCGATGAATAGTCACGAGTGGGTGATAGAAGCAAGTCGATCACGGCCTGTCTGAACGTACTGGAAATATTTTTGAAACTTACATAGCATTGATGCTAACATAGCATCGATGCTCTGTACTACGTGTGAACATAACTAATGCCTTATTATCGCCATGGCGCTAAGATAATGGTTAACTTACTTTCTATATTGAAATTAGCAACAGCAAATTATAGTTCATTTTTCTTCGCTCGTAAATCTTAGAAATTAGTTTCAGGCAGCGAGGTGCATGAATATTTCCATAGCATGCTACTGCAACATTCAGGTACGTTGCTGCCCTATCGCCATGGCACCCAAATACTCGTTAGGTCCACTTTCTATATTGAAATTAGCAGCAGCAAAGTAAAGAGCATTTTTCCTCCGATCCCTCGCTCGAAAACCTTATAAACCGGATAGTTCCATGCAGCAACTTCGAGGTCCATGAATATCCAATGTTATGACAATTTTCAGGCACGTCACTACCCTATCGCCATTGACAGCTCTGGGGAACTTTGATTTAAGTTACGCAACCATTATTCTCTCATTGTATTTATTTCCACGAGAGTACCCATACCATTGGAGAGGCACGCCCCCTGACCCCTGACCCCGCCACCCCTACTGGGTCGCTTGGCGCAGAAAGGTCCACTTTTTCAAATGTTGACCCCCCCCCCCCCCCCCCTGCAAAAATCCTACTTGCGGGCCTGCAGAGTATGCTACATCGAATTAAGAATTGATATACACTGGACTACAAAGATTTATACTTACGCACTTGTCTGAACGAGCGAGTTTTCTAAAGATATAGGCTTTGCTTTGCTTTTAAGTTTGATATTGAAAGTAAAAACAATGACTTGAGAATACATATTCAGACTTTACTCTCCTTACCCATTTTCGTATCAAAAATCGGGGGAGTTATGCTACATGAAATATATCATATTAGGACAACTACCTCCTGAACTATATCCCCATTATCCGGACTACTTCCTCTTAACTGCCTACCGGCCTACGTTTAATACGGGAGTAATAGTAGGGGTAGCATAATTGTCACAGGGGAAAGTTGTCTGGGCGTTATTTTCCTTGGATAGTAGGGGTAGTGTAGTGTACAGGGGAATAATTCATAGTTATTTTCTTGAAAGAATACCTAATGCCGATTAGTGCGCTCAAATCATATGACATGTAGATATGACAGGGGTAAGAGTAAAATGAAGGGTCATTCCCCGACAATCTGTAATATTTGAACGACCTTCATCATACTATATCCAGGCTGTGAGATGATATATCTGTGTGTGTGTGTGTGTGTGCGTGTGTGGGTGTGGGCTAGAGTGTGTGATGTACGTAAATAGGCTAATTAGGCGCGGCCATACAACATTGCGATCAAGGATTTAATAATGATAATGAATGAATATGAATGAATTGTGATTGTGTGATAAATTACTAATAATTAGATTGGTGTTGGGGATTTCCAGGTTATATGCGTAATGCTACACTGTAATACCAGTGTGTTTCACGCCGTTGCACGCCCAACTCAATCGTATACCCCCTACTACTACACACACACACACACACACACCTACACTCTTTTTTTAAATAAGTGTTTTTGTCTATTCCTCCAAATTGAAGTACACATACATGTACAACATAACATAATAGTAAATATAAAACCAAATACATACATAAGTTATAAAGCACGTCATAACTTCAAGTAAACATAACATAATGTACATGTACCAAATATAAGCAATGTTCCTAACAATAATTATATTCAAAATATTTTAATAACAAAACAAAGCGAAACTAAGAAAGAAGCTCGAGGAACTTGAAATCCTAAAACTAAAAGTGGGGAAAATAAATTAAAAAGAATTCAACCTTTCTCCACTTAAACTTACTTACCTGATCATGCCGTTGCCCCGGGGGCGCAACATGCATGATCCGCCTGAGCTCTAGCTCTCGTGCGAGATTTGGTCGGCTTCGTGCAGTCCGAAATCTAATTCCAGCAGTCCGACGGACGCGTTCGACGCACAAACTTTGTGTACAAGTGAATGGGGCTTACGCAATTCTGATTTGCCCACGACCGCCTGGTGGCGTATCCCTTTAAGTGTCGCCAACATTATCTGACATGGAAGGCATTTAGCTGAATAGACTGTCATGCAATATCAAAAGCATTCTGAACTATGTAGTCTATATGTATATATCAGTGTGCTTTCTTGTTGAATGTAGAAAGCATCATTATCATCACAACATAATCAATTGCCGAGAGCTAGAACTTTCAGCATTATTTGAGATTTTGTATCACAATGGATACCACACAATTGATTCTGTGTTTATTGATAGGTATGCTCTTGCTATGCGTTTATTTGTCATGCTCTGTTTTCCCACATTTTCCTCACTCTTTGAATTTCTTTTCATATCAATTATTAGACAATTTGCAATGCATGTCAACCATGTACAATATTTTCCTTTCTAGTATCTTACATTTATGTCCATAACAGATTTGTTTTCTTTCTGGAATATACAGGTATGTGATATTGTTGATGTTTCCTACACTTTCTTAGTGGATCACTGAAGTCACAGAAGGGGTCAATAAACAAGGCTAACACCGCATATTGTATGGGATGGAAGTTTAATGGTGAACTCCCTTCCAAATCATTCAATCTGTAATGAAAACACAGAAGAAACGCATTGTTTAGTGCAATGCTCTTATATCTGATCTGATAATAAACAGATCACTTCAAGAAAGGATCAGTTGTCATGTCTGACCTATTTGTGTCAGTAATTACTTCATTACAAGAAATATTTTAAATCAGCAATTTGACTTCAAAAGCATTTTCCCATGGAAATATCAACATTTCCTTGAAATACTTTCAATGTACCATCTAACAAATGAATAATTTTACTGAATGTAAAGTACTCAATCTTGCTTGGATTGGCAACATAACCTAAACTGCTCATTAAAGCATAATTTCAAGAAATAGTTCTTTGTTTCTAATTTACCAAGTTATACATGTAGGTCTTTTGTATATTCGAACAATAATTGTACCACACACAAGCATGCTTATGCACTAATTAACCCTGAATACCTCTTACACGGTTTATGATAATTCCATTAATCAGAGTTGATAATAACCCTTTTGAAATATCTAATGGCATGCTTTTATAGCTAAATATCTAAATATCTAAATATCATGATTGTTTTGGGAGGTGCATAAATTGAACCAAAAAAGTATAAAATCCAATAAATTAATTTATCCAGAAATTCCAGATACCTTTTGATTGCAATGAAATATGACCTTTCACAAGTGACTTACATCTTGACCAAAATGTCTAAACCAAACTCATGCATAATGCAGCATGACAGTTTTCATTTATAAACCTCTTTAAATATTCAGCCTTTATCTCAGGCATTGTTTTCTTTTGCCTATGTTGTACCCTCCTAATAGATACACGTGAGCCTAATTTATATTTTAAACCTTTTAAAAACACAAATGACTTCAAAATAATCCTGTAGCTTGTACCAACAATTTGACATAGCTTAAATCAAAACTTCTTGTTTTGTATCTCAAGTTCTATACTTTTAGAATCTTAATCTTATCAAGCAAAATAGACAATTTCACTCTTTTGATTATGAAATCGACACTCTTCAAACGCTAAAATATGTAGCGTAGCGAACACATTGATGATAGCTCTGTGTAATCATACCTTGGAAATCATACCTTGGAAATGGACTTAAAGTTATACAAAACTTATTTGCCCCTCTGCAACCATAAAGATGAATTATGTTCTGTGTAATAGGCTCTGTGCAGCTGTAGAAGAACATGGACAGTTGAAAACTTCATTAGGGTCAAATTTGTCCTTCTTGGATGCCTTCAGTGATGAGCTCTCTACTACATAAGATGGTAAATTATTCCATTCTGATATCACTCTTTGAGAAAAGGAGGATTGCCTCAACTTTGACTTTACATGCTTCTTCAATATCTTAAACTGATGTCCTCTCGTTCGGCTACCAGATGAAAAGTCAAAGAAGTCAGTGAGTTGGAGATCATCTATTCCCTGTACAATTTTGTAGATTTGTATCAAATCAGTTCTATGGCGTCTATAGGCCAGTGAAGGCAACTTTAGTTGTTTAAGCCCTAATTTGTATTGCAGATGTTGAAGGGGATAAAGAAGTCTAGTTGCTCGACGTTGAACTTTTTCTAATTTCACAATATCTTTCCTCATGTATGGATTCCACACAGGTGAACAGTACTCTAGTGACGGTCTGACTATTGACTTGTACAATTGCAGGAAACCTTTCTCATCCATGGTAGCAAATGTACGTTTTATGATTCCAAGCTTGCAATGTGCAGCAGAACAGACAGTGTCAACGTGATAATAATGGAGAACTTTGCATTTCTCTTGATTGAAGGGAAGTTGCCATGTGTTGGACAAAGTAAAAAAACATGTCAGTTCTGCTCGCAGATTCCTTCTATCATTTTCATTTTGGACTTGTGAATAAAGCTTAGTATCATCTGCAAAAAGCTTGACTGAGCAGTTTCTATTTTGAATGGTGTCCGGCAAATCATTAACGTACATCAGGAAAAGAGTCGGGCCCAAAACGCTCCCCTGCGGGACCCCGCTTGTTACAATGGATTTGGTAGAGCAAACAACCACTTGTTGAGTTCTGCCACTTAGAAAAGACTGGATCCAGTTCAGCATTTGGCCAGTTATACCGTATGCCTTCACTTTCTGTAACAATCTGGTGTGTGGAACACTGTCAAAAGCTTTACTATAATCTAAGTATATGCAGTCGATATTCTCTCCATTGTCTAAAGCTTTAGACCATGATTCAGTCACTTCAAGCAGTTGAGTAGCACACGATCTGCCTTTCCTAACGCCATGTTGGTCTTTACAAAACAGATTGTTTGTCTCCATGTATTTCACTATTTCGTCTCTTATAAATGTTTCCATTATCTTGCTGAGGGTACTAGTCAAACTCACAGGACGATAATTACTGGGTCTCTTCTTGTCTCCTCTCTTGAATATCGGTGTCACGTTTGCTTCTTTCCAAGAGGCTGGTAATTGTCTTTTAGACACTGACAAATTGAACAAAGTAGCAAGTGGTTGAGAAATATAATCCACAAGTTCTTTCAAGATCCGATTATGTACTTTGTCTGGTCCAGGTGATTTAGTCTGATCTAATTTCATGATTACCTCTCTGACTTTGTGTTCATTGAAAACCACTTCACCTAAGCTAATATCATGAACTCTTGATCCAAAGCTTGGAATACTGAACAAGTCCTCCTGAGTAAACACAGAGACAAAATAGTTGTTCAGAGTATTGGCCTTCTCAACATCTGTATCTACAGAACTTCCATCTGGGCTTTCCAATGTCCCAATAGTCTGTCTGATTTTAATTCTGAAATCAGTTTCTTTTCAAAGTTTCTCTAAGCATCAGCTACTACTTTAGTAGTTTCATTTCTTGCTTTCTTGAAAGTTTCTCTGTCATGTTGACTTCTTGATTTCTGAAAAAACATAATGCTTTATGTTTAATCTTTATCACTTTCTTGACTGATGCATTCATCCATAACGGTTTCGTCTTCGACCTAACTTTGACTTTAGGCACAAATTTCTCAGTTAGATCCAGTATACGGTCGGTAAGACAGTTACGAATCTAATTCACCATTAGACGCAATCATTGTAAATACATTATCATTGTTCACATGTTTTCTCATTCCTTCGTAATTTCCCTTAAAGAAAGCAAAATGTTCCAATTTCTTCATCTCTTGTAATCTTTCTGTCATGACCAAATTAAATTCCATAACTAAGTGATTACTGTTGCCCAGTGGGGGAGATGTCACAATAGATTCCACCATATTCTCTTGATTCGTTATTACAGGTCCAGCACATTTGACTTCTGGCCATCTCTCACTCTAGTAGGCTCACTCACGAGCTGTGATAAAAACTGATCCTGTAGAGTGTCAATAAATTCACTAGCAAATGTGTCTTGTCCAAGTTGTCCTAGTGGTGAAGGAATCTCCCAATCAATATTTGGAACATTAAAGTCTCCAATGATAAGAAGTTTACAGTTTTTCAGCTTTTCAGTTTCTTCAATAAGGCTCAAAGGGGCTTAATTATTTAAATGGCTGTTATTCGGGCTTCTATAGATACATCCTATCAGTATCTCTTCCGATCTATCCCGGATAGTGCACCAAACATTTTCTTCAAAGTCATTTTCACAAAAGACAGTTTGTTGGGAATGAAGATTTGTTTTGCAGTATATTGCTACTCCCCTCTTACGTCTTGAAGGCAGATACAAAGTATAATTAGATAAGTATAGTTCACTATCTTCCACTGTAAATATATAATTCTTAGGATATATTTCTGTTAAAGCAATAATATCTGGCTTTATTATTGTCAGTCTTGCTTCCAATTCATCTTTCTTATTAAGCAAAGAATCCACATTACTGTACAAAATGGATAATTTTTCCTTTTCTTTCTTCTGACATTGTTCTTCTTGAGTACAAATTTCTCTATTTACACTTTGTTGGAAGTCTCTTCCATGGTTAGTCCTTTCGAAAGGGATCTTTGTCTCCCTGTGGGTTTTCCTTCCTAGTTCCATGTGACTGAACTTTCCTTCTGACCAGTTTGTCGCCAAGGATGATCAAGTCCTTCTCTCCCTCGCTTTGCCTTCTCTTTAACTCTTTTACTAGACTACTTCTTACTGCCCTTTCTTTCTGTGTCCTATCTGGTTGAATGTAGATATTCTTATAGTCTTCTGGGCCTTGGCGTAATTTACTTGCTTTCTTCTTTACGTCAGTACAGGATTGGGTACTCTGGAATTCTACAAGCAAAGGACGTGGTCTGTGGTTTTCTTGTTCTGAGGGCTTCTTCCCCAAGCGTTGTGCTCTCTTTATGTCTCTATTTACATCAAGGTAGTCCAGTACATTACGTACTTCTGCTGTGTCATGATAAAGTTTTTCTTTAGAATCGTCTGAGTTAAATTCGGCCATACCTTGTATGATGATGTTAGGTTTCCGTTTTTCCTTTTCACGTTCTTCCTCCATATTCTCGGAGAACAATGAATGGACTGCAGCAGTGAGTGTTTCTGCAGTGAGAAGTCATTCTCTTGTAAGCTCTTCTTCAGATCTTTCATATCTGTCTCCAGACTTGAACATAGCTTTTCCACTTTTGCCCAACTCTTTCCCAAAGTTTCCAATCTGTCAAGTCTTTGCATTGTCTCTCCTAGAAACTTCTTACAGCGCTCTTCAACTATTTCATCAGTTTTTACTGCCTCTAAAGCTTTCAGTTCGCAGGTATGACAATACCAATGGGCTACTCTAGTCTTACTGAAGAGTTTGAATTCCTCTGTTGATAAGGAACTGCATAGAAGGCAAAACCATTTAGCACATCTCTCACATTCAATACTATCATTTTCATTGGTCAGTGCTACACCACATACCCACCAAAAGACATGTGATTGTCAGGACTCTGATCTGTAAATTCTACTTCAACTTCGGACTTCTCCATGTTCTGACGGACGTCGGAAACAGACTTCTTATTCTTACTTCTTGTACGGGCTAAAAATCTGTCCAGCCATTCTCTCCCATATCTGTCCAGTCGGGAGAAGATAACTAAATAAGAGATGGACTCTTGGGTCCTGCTATTGATCTTTAGAATTCTTTGTTTAATTTTGGAACAAGTTCCTCTACTGAGATTGAAGCTAGAAGTCTACGTTCTGGTAGAACGTGTAATTCATAATTATGACATCAAACTTTGATCTCGAATTTATCAAATTTCTTTCTTTTTCACATCAATATTGAATTTAGATATTTAACTTTCATGTAATACTCTTTTTGGGCGATATTAGCCTAGCAAATTATCAGGAAGAGAAACTTGCTGTTCTCAAACTAAACAAACTACTTGATCGTCGGGGATTGTGGCTGCAAAGTAACCTGGGAAATTTACGGTGTCTTTGAAGACAAAAATATGGTGTTCTTGAAATTCATTAAGAAAAAGTATTGTTTCACGGAAACACTTAGCTTTTCTTTTTTTTTCTTTCTTTCGCTGTCTCTTGTATATCTTCTTTCTAATTTACATTATATTTATTGTAAATCATTGTCAATGATGTTATAAGTGCTATGCGCTTTGTATTGAGTGCAAAAGGCCGCTTTATAGATGACTACTGTAAGTGTAAGAAACAATATATGTACCTACATGTACCTAATTTAAATATCTTCAATAATTATATCAGTAAGGAGGAACAATGAATTTAGCTACGCTAATTATTTCTCTCAATCAATAAGCCACTTCGGAGATGCAATCTGAGCATGAGCAGATAAAGGTCATCTGTACCAAATTCTAAAACCCACTGACACTAATATTCGATATGTACTCATGAATGTCATGTAATCATTATTAAATTATGCACTAATGGTGCATTCCATGATATCCAGGTGGAAGTATTCTTTTTAAAGGGGGAAACAAAAGCTATTCATGAGGCACCTCTATCACTCCCAGAGTTATTTTTCTGAAGTGCACATAAAGGGACCCTCCATGTCTAAAATATCTGTGGATATTTGGGGTCATTTGTACCATGCGCTAACCCCGAACTGGCTTATTCAATATATTGATTTCTCACATAAGTAAATTTCGTCGGCCTTATGCCAAAAGGGCCTTATCACTGTATAAAGTCTATGGCTTTAAGGCCCTTTTGGCATAAGGCTGACGATAAGTAAATTTACCCACGAGAGTTGCCAATGCTATAGTATTAGAACAAATTTCTCACTCATGGTAAATAATTAATTCTAATACATGAATCCGCCATGGATCTAGCTAGGCATGCGGCTTTTCATTGTTCAATACTCCCCTGTCCCTCAAAGAAAAGGAATACATTAACTGCAAAGGGGTTGCAGGGGCTGCCTGCCTGTCGGTGTTTGTGCCTGATGTAGCCGAAAACCACTCAACCCGCCTCCGTGGTCTAGTGGTTAAGGCGTTTGGCGTACACTGCCAAAGACCCGGGTTCGACTCCCGGCGGAGACAGTTTTTGCAAACCCTGCATTTATTTCCACAGTCAGTAAGGAGGAACAATGAATTAGCTACGCTAATTATTTCTGTCAATCAATTCAATTGATTTCTCACATATATATATATATATATGTCTCTGACTGTAATAAACTATATGTGAAACTGCGCAATATACCTCTCATCGACTTGTCATTGTTACTGTATGGACCTAGCACCACAAACACGATCCCCGCAACACGACAATACCGTACCTTTTCCTCTTCCTTATAGTCCAAAATCATTGATGGTACCACACCCTCTAGACTTGGAAATAATGAATTTTACAGTAAGAATAACTGAATTACAACATTTAATTCTAAAGGAATTTCCCGCCAACCCAACAAATATATCCTCCCAATCCATATCCCTATTTCATTCAAATCAAAATGTTGTCAAACTTCTTGCCATTCCTGTTGAACCTTTCTGCAATACCAAAAAACATGTGAGTATGTTTCTACATGTATTTGACAAAAAGAACATAAGTTATCTGAAACGAATCCGAACTTAAACAGATGTTCTTTAGTATAAATAGCACCATGCAACAATTTAAATTGAAACTCCCTCTGTTTTTTGATGAGGGTTACTTTCCGGAGTCTAAGAAAAATTTCTTTCAATTCATAATCCAAATAATCAAACTGAGTATGTCCATCTCTTATCTGTAAAGTATCAGCATTTTGAAGTTTTTTAATAACAAAATCATAAATTTTTCTTGATTTTATATCCACAAATTTAAGATTGTGGTCACAGATGTTTAACCTTATTTCAAACCCATGAACATCCCCTTGTAAAAAATTATCAAAGTCCACAACCTCTTTCCACTCTCTTCTTGGAATAGCCTGAAAAAATTCGTTAATTTTAAACAAGCCATCACCTGTAATACTGAGATGCACAAAGTGTGCAGCAGGCTTCAAACTACCGTTCTCTACAATGTGATTCCGTTGAGTTATACCATGTTCATACAATTCCCTATCAAAGATCATTTTATTTGCAATACATTATGTCTGTTATTAAATATATAAGGATTAATTTGTGTGTTATTAAAACTTCTACACGATTCCATCTCGTGCCAAGCTTTCAAAATTTCAAAATAAAATTGTGGAACTTTCAAATGTAATTGACCAATATTATAATCACAGAGAAAAATAAATCTTCCTCCTACTGCACTATAGCAATAATCAAAATAAACTTTCCACACTGAATTATTATCCCCATATAAAAGCCTTTTCAACCACATTACTCTTTGAGTTTTAACAAATATCTCAAAAAATCTTTTCCGCCCCATATAAACTCAAAAGAGATTGTTTCCACTTCCCCAAAAACCCACCGCGGGAGTACAATAAGAGATGAAACATAATTCAATTTTGAAAGTGCATATGTTTTTAATAAATGTATTTTCCCCATGATAGTTAGATCGCTCTCTTTCCACCATCCCAATAGCTTTTTTATTTTACTTAAATAAATTCCATCGCGACAATCTCACCGTCAAAGACAACATCATCATCTTTCCAGCAGGACTCTTAAGGGGCTTTCACACCGGGATTTGCGTAGAGTTGCGTAGATTTGCGTAGGGAGTACGCCAAAATTCGCTGCGTACTCATGAAAAAACAAATGATGGATCGGCGTAGTCCCTGCGTAGTGTAGCGTAGGGTTGCGTAACTTGTCCACGTACACTTACGTAGGTCAGGCGTTAAGTCTGCGTAGTGTTGCTTACGGTTGCGTACGGATTCTGTGCGCAAGCGAAGATGAAAAAAAAAAGAAAAAAGCATTAGGCCTATAGCATTTCCCGCCTTATGAACTTCTCAAGAAACTCTTGCCTGCTGTCCGGAACACTGTACTGCTGTGAAGTAGAATCAAAAGATAATGAGTTGTTTAAGTCCATTCCAAAAAGCTCTTATCCTTCGGCATTTGGAAGCCCTAGAAACACTAATGGTACAATGAGTCATATTCATTCTTATTGCTAGAAAATTTCACTTGATGCTATTTTGTAATTGTCTTCATCAGAAATATGTCATTTTTTGGCCCTGATTTGCAAAATATGTTTGATGGTTTGTTTCTTTGCCCAAAAATGTACGATGACATAATGCTTTTCAAAATGTTTGAATGATTTCATATCATTTATAATCAATAATAGATAATGTGTATTTTATTGTTTCATAAGAGACACTGTACATTCGATTGCTATACTATATTACATGCAATCATTGTGTAATCTTTGAATAAGTATACTACCCTATAATATGTTTTGTAAATATGTATATAACAATTCTGTTTCTATACTGAGCTAAAGTAGTCTTTATACTTCTTGTATGTACTTTCAAAACTATACAATGCCATTTCAAAATAACTCATATATAAATGGTTATTTTTCAACAGATTTTAGAAAATATCACCGTCTATATATACATTAGGAATTAAGATGATAGGAATGTGCAACAATTTCAACATTTTCGTAAAAACCAATGTTGATTACGAGGATACCATATTCTTTGCATTTACATGTATATATATAATTATGTATGTTCTTATTTATTTTTTGTTATGAGTTTATTTTCATGATTTTGTTGGCTATTGTTGTTACTTACTATTGCTATCAGGGCCTCATGGAAGACCACCAATATTGGTGATAATGAGTCACCCTGTATAAATATCAGAAATAAATAAATAAATAAATAAATAAATGGCAGAGCACGAATGATTTAATGTCAAATGGGACGAATCTGTTCAAACTAGCAGTCAAGTGATGAAAAACAGTAGGATCCAGCATGAGTTCGCCAAATTTAAGTAACTATAAGCAACTATATGCAAATGTACGCCAGGTCTACACAAGTCTACGCAAGTCTACGTCGGTCTATACGCCACAGTACGCAACACTACGCCATTTCATGCGCAAGTCTCAAAATGTGTTTTGAGAAACCGGGGCATTTTGGCGTAGTGTTGCGTAGGAATGGCGTACAGTGGCGTAGTGTTGCGTAGGCTTGCGTATAAACTGCGTTCTCTGGCTCTACGCAGACAGTACGCCAAAAAATTAAACATGTTTAATTTTGTGCGTACCTATTTTGTGTTCCTCGGCGTTCTTTTGTCTACCAGAACCAGTGTGGAAGGTACAATGAGGAGCTGTATATTTTGTCCGCTTCTTTGTTTGCCATGTTCATAATGATATCATGTCGCAGAGTCGTGTCGTTTGTCGTGTTTTTGTTATGAATCCCCCCTTAACCCAACTTCCTACTGTGTCAATTAGGGCAAGCACAGACCCTATTTTTATATTTTATTCGAAAATATTGTGTCCTGAGGGAAGCCTAATCCAGCTTCCTTCTGCTTATGTCAATTGTGTCAGGAGCATTATATAGTACAGAGCATGTGGTAGTCTTACTGTTCAGACATTCTGTTATGCGCTTCAACTAAAAAGGGATTGAGCCTGCAAACTATGCGTTCATGGCATGAACTGATTGCTCACGCTTATTGTATGAATCTGTTTTTTACTACATATTCGATCGGATACATATATTTGTAGGAAAATAACAAACTGGGGTAATATTAACATTTTTGCATAACCGTGGAATTATTTTATAAGCAGAGTGCCTAAAATGACCTACCCTTATAGGTCCCCGGCAACCCAAACGCAACCCAAATGAAAGTTTATTCCTGTTGATGTGCAGGGATGCATACAACTGATATTCTGTTATTCAAATATCTAGATGTGTTTCATAGATTTTTTAATGTTTTTTAAAATATTTTTCCCAACTGCCGAAGGTCCACCCTAAAAAAATGCTTCAGATCTCATTCCTGCAATGACATCATTTGTCCATCATCAGTCAGGTACTCTAACATTCCTCAATAGAAATTGGACTTTATTAACTTCCCCCAGCTCAGCACATGCGCACATGCTCACAATAGAATTGCTACAGCATGTAGTATCCAATCAAAATTATGTTTCATCACATGTTTACTTTTATTAGTCTTTTTGAGTCACACACGGTAGAGATACAATCTTGATATACACACAGTTTTCGTGCGGTTTTGCGTGAAGTTTTCCATCACACTCTCTGTTCATATGACGAAAAACGTGTAAATGAAATGATTAGATTTTCCATAGAACTCATTGTGCTCTGGTCTGGAGCTGGTTTTGACCCAGACGAAAACCGAGAACAGCGGTCCCGAGATCAAAACCAAGACTCGAGACGAAGACCAGTCTCGAGAAATACAATACTACAATGTACATTGTGGGTGTGTGTATGTGTATGTTTGTGTGTGGGGTGTGCGTTTGTGGGTGCGTGTGTATGTGTGTGTGTGTGTGTTTGGTATTTTTACCCCCCCCCCCCCTCCCCATCCCTACACGCAATCGCATTTTCGATCTCCCGTGGCCATAAACAGGATCGCACAAGTCGCTCTGAAGTCTGGCGACAATTTGCGGTGTCAGCCCAGCTAGTGCACAGACTTTCGCCGACGACAATCTGAGCAAGGAGGTAGTAAGCAGCGACATTCTGCGCAGCTTGTGTTTGAAAAATTCTGCACAGTTTGTCGACGATGGGCCACAATCTGTGCTGCAACATACGTTCTTTGGACCGCATGGGAGCCCAAATAATGTTATATTACACACCCTACCAGTTATTATCTGTATAAAAACACACGTAGTACTGTTGCGACGATCAGACTGATCTCCATAGCCTATAAAGCCACGAGTAGTTCGAATAATATCATATGCACAAATTCAAATTAGCAGTTTTTTACAAGCTATCTACTATGGACCTCGTATGGACTGCAAACATGATAGTATGAGCTATGAACGTGTAAATTTCACCATGTGTTTGTGTAATATTCAAAGGTCAGATATCAAAAATATAACAGACGTTTATAACGAGGAATGGCGGTTGCAAGTGGTAAGTTATTTTTGTCTTGTTACCGTTACAATTTTTAAACGAAATTGTTAATGTAACTCTTATGAATCTGGTTGTGTGATGGAAATATAACAATAATAATTATGCAATTGAATTTCAGGATGCAAAATAAGACCAAGTAAAACATTTAAGATAGGCCAAAGGTTTAGTTTTTGTTGTTGTTTTGTTGGGGGTTTTTTCTTGGGGGGTAACCTTTACTATGTACTTTATAATACTTATATTTAAAGGACTTTATTTTTATTTATTTATTTTTTTTTTCATAAACCCGGATCTAATGTCTACTACAAGTCATCCTCCGGAGCTGATAATAATGAGCTTATCAGGGTCCGTCTACATTTGGCAACTTTAAAAACATTGTAAACCATAAAACAAGCCTTGTATTAACATTGCGAGCTCAAAATGTGGTCCGACTGCGCTTATCTCACACTTCTTAAATACATAAGGCCTGTTCAGAGAAATATTATATGCAGTGTAATGTGCTCATTTCACGTTGATAGGAAAATTCTCCTGTTGTTCTACAAATCATTCATTGAAAGTGTAATTCTGTCTAGTTGTGTAGTTTGGTTTGGAGCATGCAGAAAGGAGGACTTTAAACAATTGAAAAGAATCCCCAGGCACGCGAAGAAAATGATAGGTGAAGAGATAAATTTGAATGAGGCATGTACCTCTCTGATTTTGAAACAGGCTGAAATTATCTTTGAAAATACAAATCACCCTCTTCATTCCTATTATACTGTCATGCATTCTGGAAAACGGTTTCGATCGGTAGGATTTCGTACAAATCGTTTTGGAAACTCATTTATTCCGCTGTCAATCCGGGAATACAATAAACTCAAGTAACAAAGCTATACAATTATCGTCTCGTTACATGCAACTCACCAGACTAGACATTATTGGCATGTTCAACGTATTGTCCTCTTATTATTTATGTTGACTCTATATAGAGAGCTAATTTGTATATCAATCTAAACTTAAATTGAAAATCTTTCCTTTCTGAGTTTAGGCTGAAATAATATGCTGATTGTAGTACGTATAATTTTGTATGTCCATGACCACATATGACCACATGTTCATAACTTGTGTAATTTTGTTTATTTATATGAATGTTTGTACTCTTGGAAGCCAACAAAGCAAATTTACTTAATTGGACGAATAAATTATCTATCTATTATCTATCTATCTATCTATCTAAAAAGGAAACCCATATCCAACTCCCACTATCTTATTAAAACAAAGGGGAAATGCTGGAATTTATGATAATGGTAAGCTAGTTGCTAATGTCTGCTTTAATATAATAGGCTGCTCACCAAAATCGTTTTTGCCCAAGTTTGGGCTGTTAGGTGTTCGGAAGTTACTTTCATTATTGGTGAGTGCATTAAACTGGAATGGAGACATTCAACCGACCTTGGGTTGACCATCCATTTCATTCAAAACTTGAGCAGAGGTAAAATTTGACATAAATCAAGAAAAGTTTTACTGTTCAGGTGTCCATGGTCGGGTTTTATCAATCAAGGTATCGAGTTAAAGGAAGAATGATCATGATGATAAACTAAAATATGAGTATATCTGATCATATCTATATGCACCGAATGCAATGATATTCAGGGTTGAATCTGGGTTCGATGTCGATTCCGTCTGAACATCCATCGACATTGGAGACAACGGCTACCAAGAAGGCTGGTTCAAAAGACACGGATTATGGTTCGATACCACTTGAAACAAGCGGGCAGGAGAGGAAACCACTTATAGTACCTTCAAAAAAAGATAGTGAGTACAAATGTTTAATAATCAAATGCAATTCATTGGTACCATTCATTTGATATAATATAATGTTGATATCAAAATTCTAGGTCAGATAATGGGTATGTTTTGGGGGGTTCAATTTATGCTTTATGCACTCGAAAAACAATGTAGTCAAATATGACTAGAATATAGTCAGATTGACTTGAATAACTATTCCCACGGGCACCTACACTATTCTAGTCAAAACTACCAGCTTCGAGTTTGAGGCGATCTGGTCAAAACAATGGCTATACGCGTTTTTTAGAGTTTAAAATCATGTACACGATCTATGCATACATTTACTCTCACTTCAGGAGAAAGATGGGAGAATAACCTATCATGCCAATGACAATGACGTGAGAAGAAGAAAGAGAAGAAGAAATCCGATCATACGTGCTCTCTAATTAGTTGTCCTTATTTTCTTCTCATTTACAAGTTCCTGGTATCATCCACGTCCGCTATCAGATGGCCATACTCCTTTTTCTTTACATGACAGCCGTCTGCGCAATGCGGCAAAATGCAAGCGTTGCCATGGTTGCAATGGTGAATGACTCTTACATCACCCATTATAAGCCCATGGGAAACAAAAGTTTTGAAGACGTGGAGCTTTGTACCGACCCTATGGCGGTGAACTCGACAACGGAACAGACGGTAATTCCTGCCAATTTATATCATCATTTCATGATTACCTACGACGCCCCAAGTAGAACGCAAATGTATTCTTAATCATGCATGCGTCCTCATAAGAACGTACTCGTAAACTGATCCATGCAGCACTTAAATGGGAATTAACCTCAAAATATAAATGTGCTTATATTCAAAGATGTAATCTATTCCTTCTTGTTGTCCTACGTAGTTTTGCATCAAAATGTAAGAGAAGGGTATAAATCAACTTTTTCTCAGCAAAATTTATGGTCTGCTAGCGATACCTGAGGGCTGCCATTTTCTTGATGTGTACATAAAGATAATCTTAATCCGAATGCAAAATTGTCTTTCTTCCTGATACAAAATCCCATTTGAGATTTTTAAAATTTAACAGATATATACATATATTCTAAAAAGAAAATGTGTTTTATATTTATTTGAAAATTACATTTTTTACTAATATAATAAAGATCTATTTTCTTGATACTATGACGTACGCGACGGAGTAAATTAATTCAAATTCATGGATAACTTTCCCGAGCGTCAATAGTGACAAACTATGCATTCACCTGCTTTGAGATAATGGACTTCAGTAGTCAGAATGCACGTTGTATAAATTGTGTTCTGCTTTGCCAGGCAAGCCCAAGAAATCGATTTTTATTTAGCAAAACCAGAGAATTTAAAGAGAAATCTATAAATTTCAAAGTTTAGAATATATGTATACACCTGTTATGCATTTCCCATCATAATATATGGGGATTTTTTTTTGTAATGAAGAGAAGCAATTTAGTTCTAGGATTAAAAATATCTTCCTGACCGGAACGGTTTCCAATGGTTCATGTACAACTTCATATCATCAAGAAAATGGCAGCCCCTGTGTAAAGTGTTAGCAGATGATACCGTGTACTAGAATTTCTTGGTTTAAACCATTTTCTGATATTTTATTTCTAAAGTGATACAGGCCAATGATTAAGAATATATTACACCTTTGAACATAAGTACATTTATATTCTGGGGTTAATTCTCCTTTAATTAATCAGCCTGCGTGAAAAGTGGGAGATTCAGAGAGAGCGAGAGTAAGGTGCTATTGATTTACTTTATGAAGTTACATCATTTTTTATTTTATTTACAGATTTGCATATGCTAAATTGCGAGGAATACAGGTGTGCGCATTCGAAATCTGCAAGTGCTAGAATATTATTGTATAAAGTAACATAATACAAAGTACATAAATATATTAAAAGACAGTAATCTATTTGAATTCCTTGCTTCAGACTAATGACTACATGGGAATAAAGCTGATGTTACTTAGACATCCTCTTGCAAAAAAGATGAATGCATAGTGCTAATGATTATGAATTCATTACGTAAATAATTACCTTTTATACTTTGGTAAATATTGTTTTTAGTACATTTCTTTCTAGTTGTCAGTATTTTTGTGTGTAGAGTTCTGGTGAGTTCCATTGGGATGCACACACGCAAGAACTTCTCCTTGCGGGCTTCTTTTATGGGTACATCTTCACGCAGATCCCCGGAGGATGGTTGTCCGACAAATTTGGTATGAAATGGGTCCTCGGATTTGGATATTTGCTGTCCAGCATTTGTACCCTTCTGGGACCGGTAGCTGCATATGCTGGAACAGAGTGGTACTTTGTCACCAGATTCTTCAGTGGACTTGGTGAGGTAAGAGAAGGGAAAAATTTGGAAAGGAAAACATTTGAACCTACACGGTTAAATACAGATCAAGACATTTAGATACTAGATGTTGTAAACTTTCAGAGCGGAAGATCTTAAAGGTCTATCACTTTGCAACTTATGTACAAAAGTCCGACAACGCCGACAACAAATCGTTCTGTTGAGGATTAGTTTTCATAAACGTTTTAGTGTTTTTGAAAAGGTTCAGATATTTTCGATCTCGTGAACATTATATCAAGTAATCATTATTTCAGGGTTGCTCTCTCCCGTCTACGATCGCTATGTGGTCTAAGTGGGCACATCCAGATGAACGAAGCAGTCTCAGCGTCATAGGGCTCATCGGTAAGTTATGATTCAGATTTCTTATTGATTTTTAAAAAAGGTTATTTTGTCTTCCTCTTATATTTTCTTCTCAGATTTGTTGTATTGAAAAGTCTTAGATAACAACTGTCTCATCTTTTTTCTTCCCTTCCTATTCTTCAACTTTCTTCCTCTTCCTCTCTGCCATCTCTTTTTTATCCATTTTAAGTTCTTCGTTGTTAATTAATTTGAAAGTCGAGTGTCGATCACCCGTAAAAGAAAATGCACGAGTATGTCAAATTAATTATATTACGGTAGCGTCATAGATTTGATTTTTAAAAAAGGTTATTTTGTCTTCCTCTTATTTTTTCTTTTCAGATTTGTTGTTGTATTGAAAAGTCTTAGATAACAGCTGTCTCATCTTCTTTTTTTTTCTTCCCTTCCTATTCTTCAACTTTCTTCCTCTTCCTCTCTGCCATTTTTTTTTTATCCATTTTAAGTTCTTCGTTGTTAATTAATTTGAAAGTCGAGTGTCGATCGCCAGTAAAAGAAAATGCACAAGTATGTCAAATTAATTATATTACGGTAGCGTCATAGATTTGGTATGATTTTAAAAAAATAATTGGTTTAATTGGAATGATGTTTTTACACAAAAACAGAAAAACAAATTTAGGGAAAACAGGACACAAATTTTAATATCTTATAGTTCACATCTAAAAAGCTAGTATGAAATTTCCTTTGTGTGTAACAAAATATTTACTTTTAAAAACATTATTTGCAACTTGCTTTCCTGATGAATTATCTTTGACGAGAAATTCGAGATTCTTTTATCATCTAACACTTATACTATTTGTCTAATTTCAGGATTTACCTTTGGAAATGCTTTCGGTAATGCCCTGACAGGTTATCTAATTAGTCTCGACGTGATAGGCGGCTGGCCTCTCTCATTCTACTTATTTGGTAAGAGATTACACTTGTTCTCGAAACCTCTCTTTTCGACAATTTGCGGTGTCAGCCCAGCTAGTGCACAGACTTTCGCCGACGACAATCTGAGCAAGGAGGTAGTAAGCAGCGACATTCTGCGCAGCTTGTGTTTGAAAAATTCTGCACAGTTTGTCGACGATGGGCCACAATCTGTGCTGCAACATACGTTCTTTGGACCGCATGGGAGCCCAAATAATGTTATATTACACACCCTACCAGTTATTATCTGTATAAAAACACACGTAGTACTGTTGCGACGATCAGACTGATCTCCATAGCCTATAAAGCCACGAGTAGTTCGAATAATATCATATGCACAAATTCAAATTAGCAGTTTTTTACAAGCTATCTACTATGGACCTCGTATGGACTGCAAACATGATAGTATGAGCTATGAACGTGTAAATTTCACCATGTGTTTGTGTAATATTCAAAGGTCAGATATCAAAAATATAACAGACGTTTATAACGAGGAATGGCGGTTGCAAGTGGTAAGTTATTTTTGTCTTGTTACCGTTACAATTTTTAAACGAAATTGTTAATGTAACTCTTATGAATCTGGTTGTGTGATGGAAATATAACAATAATAATTATGCAATTGAATTTCAGGATGCAAAATAAGACCAAGTAAAACATTTAAGATAGGCCAAAGGTTTAGTTTTTGTTGTTGTTTTG
Organism: Heliocidaris erythrogramma; assembly: GCA_025617745.1. Taxonomy (NCBI): domain Eukaryota; kingdom Metazoa; phylum Echinodermata; class Echinoidea; order Camarodonta; family Echinometridae; genus Heliocidaris; species Heliocidaris erythrogramma. Next base: position 26,008,598 of record CM046856.1, read on the forward strand.
TTGGGGGTTTTTTCTTGGGGGTAACCTTTACTATGTACTTTATAATACTTATATTTAAAGGACTTTATTTTTATTTATTTATTTTTTTTTTCATAAACCCGGATCTAATGTCTACTACAAGTCATCCTCCGGAGCTGATAATAATGAGCTTATCAGGGTCCGTCTACATTTGGCAACTTTAAAAACATTGTAAACCATAAAACAAGCCTTGTATTAACATTGCGAGCTCAAAATGTGGTCCGACTGCGCTTATCTCACACTTCTTAAATACATAAGGCCTGTTCAGAGAAATATTATATGCAGTGTAATGTGCTCATTTCACGTTGATAGGAAAATTCTCCTGTTGTTCTACAAATCATTCATTGAAAGTGTAATTCTGTCTAGTTGTGTAGTTTGGTTTGGAGCATGCAGAAAGGAGGACTTTAAACAATTGAAAAGAATCCCCAGGCACGCGAAGAAAATGATAGGTGAAGAGATAAATTTGAATGAGGCATGTACCTCTCTGATTTTGAAACAGGCTGAAATTATCTTTGAAAATACAAATCACCCTCTTCATTCCTATTATACTGTCATGCATTCTGGAAAACGGTTTCGATCGGTAGGATTTCGTACAAATCGTTTTGGAAACTCATTTATTCCGCTGTCAATCCGGGAATACAATAAACTCAAGTAACAAAGCTATACAATTATCGTCTCGTTACATGCAACTCACCAGACTAGACATTATTGGCATGTTCAACGTATTGTCCTCTTATTATTTATGTTGACTCTATATAGAGAGCTAATTTGTATATCAATCTAAACTTAAATTGAAAATCTTTCCTTTCTGAGTTTAGGCTGAAATAATATGCTGATTGTAGTACGTATAATTTTGTATGTCCATGACCACATATGACCACATGTTCATAACTTGTGTAATTTTGTTTATTTATATGAATGTTTGTACTCTTGGAAGCCAACAAAGCAAATTTACTTAATTGGACGAATAAATTATCTATCTATTATCTATCTATCTATCTATCTAAAAAGGAAACCCATATCCAACTCCCACTATCTTATTAAAACAAAGGGGAAATGCTGGAATTTATGATAATGGTAAGCTAGTTGCTAATGTCTGCTTTAATATAATAGGCTGCTCACCAAAATCGTTTTTGCCCAAGTTTGGGCTGTTAGGTGTTCGGAAGTTACTTTCATTATTGGTGAGTGCATTAAACTGGAATGGAGACATTCAACCGACCTTGGGTTGACCATCCATTTCATTCAAAACTTGAGCAGAGGTAAAATTTGACATAAATCAAGAAAAGTTTTACTGTTCAGGTGTCCATGGTCGGGTTTTATCAATCAAGGTATCGAGTTAAAGGAAGAATGATCATGATGATAAACTAAAATATGAGTATATCTGATCATATCTATATGCACCGAATGCAATGATATTCAGGGTTGAATCTGGGTTCGATGTCGATTCCGTCTGAACATCCATCGACATTGGAGACAACGGCTACCAAGAAGGCTGGTTCAAAAGACACGGATTATGGTTCGATACCACTTGAAACAAGCGGGCAGGAGAGGAAACCACTTATAGTACCTTCAAAAAAAGATAGTGAGTACAAATGTTTAATAATCAAATGCAATTCATTGGTACCATTCATTTGATATAATATAATGTTGATATCAAAATTCTAGGTCAGATAATGGGTATGTTTTGGGGGGTTCAATTTATGCTTTATGCACTCGAAAAACAATGTAGTCAAATATGACTAGAATATAGTCAGATTGACTTGAATAACTATTCCCACGGGCACCTACACTATTCTAGTCAAAACTACCAGCTTCGAGTTTGAGGCGATCTGGTCAAAACAATGGCTATACGCGTTTTTTAGAGTTTAAAATCATGTACACGATCTATGCATACATTTACTCTCACTTCAGGAGAAAGATGGGAGAATAACCTATCATGCCAATGACAATGACGTGAGAAGAAGAAAGAGAAGAAGAAATCCGATCATACGTGCTCTCTAATTAGTTGTCCTTATTTTCTTCTCATTTACAAGTTCCTGGTATCATCCACGTCCGCTATCAGATGGCCATACTCCTTTTTCTTTACATGACAGCCGTCTGCGCAATGCGGCAAAATGCAAGCGTTGCCATGGTTGCAATGGTGAATGACTCTTACATCACCCATTATAAGCCCATGGGAAACAAAAGTTTTGAAGACGTGGAGCTTTGTACCGACCCTATGGCGGTGAACTCGACAACGGAACAGACGGTAATTCCTGCCAATTTATATCATCATTTCATGATTACCTACGACGCCCCAAGTAGAACGCAAATGTATTCTTAATCATGCATGCGTCCTCATAAGAACGTACTCGTAAACTGATCCATGCAGCACTTAAATGGGAATTAACCTCAAAATATAAATGTGCTTATATTCAAAGATGTAATCTATTCCTTCTTGTTGTCCTACGTAGTTTTGCATCAAAATGTAAGAGAAGGGTATAAATCAACTTTTTCTCAGCAAAATTTATGGTCTGCTAGCGATACCTGAGGGCTGCCATTTTCTTGATGTGTACATAAAGATAATCTTAATCCGAATGCAAAATTGTCTTTCTTCCTGATACAAAATCCCATTTGAGATTTTTAAAATTTAACAGATATATACATATATTCTAAAAAGAAAATGTGTTTTATATTTATTTGAAAATTACATTTTTTACTAATATAATAAAGATCTATTTTCTTGATACTATGACGTACGCGACGGAGTAAATTAATTCAAATTCATGGATAACTTTCCCGAGCGTCAATAGTGACAAACTATGCATTCACCTGCTTTGAGATAATGGACTTCAGTAGTCAGAATGCACGTTGTATAAATTGTGTTCTGCTTTGCCAGGCAAGCCCAAGAAATCGATTTTTATTTAGCAAAACCAGAGAATTTAAAGAGAAATCTATAAATTTCAAAGTTTAGAATATATGTATACACCTGTTATGCATTTCCCATCATAATATATGGGGATTTTTTTTTTGTAATGAAGAGAAGCAATTTAGTTCTAGGATTAAAAATATCTTCCTGACCGGAACGGTTTCCAATGGTTCATGTACAACTTCATATCATCAAGAAAATGGCAGCCCCTGTGTAAAGTGTTAGCAGATGATACCGTGTACTAGAATTTCTTGGTTTAAACCATTTTCTGATATTTTATTTCTAAAGTGATACAGGCCAATGATTAAGAATATATTACACCTTTGAACATAAGTACATTTATATTCTGGGGTTAATTCTCCTTTAATTAATCAGCCTGCGTGAAAAGTGGGAGATTCAGAGAGAGCGAGAGTAAGGTGCTATTGATTTACTTTATGAAGTTACATCATTTTTTATTTTATTTACAGATTTGCATATGCTAAATTGCGAGGAATACAGGTGTGCGCATTCGAAATCTGCAAGTGCTAGAATATTATTGTATAAAGTAACATAATACAAAGTACATAAATATATTAAAAGACAGTAATCTATTTGAATTCCTTGCTTCAGACTAATGACTACATGGGAATAAAGCTGATGTTACTTAGACATCCTCTTGCAAAAAAGATGAATGCATAGTGCTAATGATTATGAATTCATTACGTAAATAATTACCTTTTATACTTTGGTAAATATTGTTTTTAGTACATTTCTTTCTAGTTGTCAGTATTTTTGTGTGTAGAGTTCTGGTGAGTTCCATTGGGATGCACACACGCAAGAACTTCTCCTTGCGGGCTTCTTTTATGGGTACATCTTCACGCAGATCCCCGGAGGATGGTTGTCCGACAAATTTGGTATGAAATGGGTCCTCGGATTTGGATATTTGCTGTCCAGCATTTGTACCCTTCTGGGACCGGTAGCTGCATATGCTGGAACAGAGTGGTACTTTGTCACCAGATTCTTCAGTGGACTTGGTGAGGTAAGAGAAGGGAAAAATTTGGAAAGGAAAACATTTGAACCTACACGGTTAAATACAGATCAAGACATTTAGATACTAGATGTTGTAAACTTTCAGAGCGGAAGATCTTAAAGGTCTATCACTTTGCAACTTATGTACAAAAGTCCGACAACGCCGACAACAAATCGTTCTGTTGAGGATTAGTTTTCATAAACGTTTTAGTGTTTTTGAAAAGGTTCAGATATTTTCGATCTCGTGAACATTATATCAAGTAATCATTATTTCAGGGTTGCTCTCTCCCGTCTACGATCGCTATGTGGTCTAAGTGGGCACATCCAGATGAACGAAGCAGTCTCAGCGTCATAGGGCTCATCGGTAAGTTATGATTCAGATTTCTTATTGATTTTTAAAAAAGGTTATTTTGTCTTCCTCTTATATTTTCTTCTCAGATTTGTTGTATTGAAAAGTCTTAGATAACAACTGTCTCATCTTTTTTCTTCCCTTCCTATTCTTCAACTTTCTTCCTCTTCCTCTCTGCCATTTCTTTTTTATCCATTTTAAGTTCTTCGTTGTTAATTAATTTGAAAGTCGAGTGTCGATCACCCGTAAAGAGAAAATGCACGAGTATGTCAAATTAATTATATTACGGTAGCGTCATAGATTTGATTTTTAAAAAAGGTTATTTTGTCTTCCTCTTATTTTTTCTTTTCAGATTTGTTGTTGTATTGAAAAGTCTTAGATAACAGCTGTCTCATCTTCTTTTTTTTTCTTCCCTTCCTATTCTTCAACTTTCTTCCTCTTCCTCTCTGCCATTTTTTTTTTATCCATTTTAAGTTCTTCGTTGTTAATTAATTTGAAAGTCGAGTGTCGATCGCCAGTAAAAGAAAATGCACAAGTATGTCAAATTAATTATATTACGGTAGCGTCATAGATTTGGTATGATTTTAAAAAAATAATTGGTTTAATTGGAATGATGTTTTTACACAAAAACAGAAAAACAAATTTAGGGAAAACAGGACACAAATTTTAATATCTTATAGTTCACATCTAAAAAGCTAGTATGAAATTTCCTTTGTGTGTAACAAAATATTTACTTTTAAAAACATTATTTGCAACTTGCTTTCCTGATGAATTATCTTTGACGAGAAATTCGAGATTCTTTTATCATCTAACACTTATACTATTTGTCTAATTTCAGGATTTACCTTTGGAAATGCTTTCGGTAATGCCCTGACAGGTTATCTAATTAGTCTCGACGTGATAGGCGGCTGGCCTCTCTCATTCTACTTATTTGGTAAGAGATTACACTTGTTCTCGAAACCTCTCTTTTAACATAGTATTATTCGTTTTCTTTCCCTCCCTTCCTCCCATTTTTATCTGGCAATTCTATATTTTGAAGTTTCCAGGCTATTGAAACTGAAACACTAACCAGGCTTTTTTCAAAGTTTCACGAACAATACATTATATATAACTTGGTTACAACAGAGGTAAAAGTTAAAGTATTTGTTTAAAAATTGCAACGTGTAAAATGCGAAAGTATATCTTATTTATTTTTCACATTATTATTCGAAATACTTACTTATTCATGCCTATGAAATGGGATATGTCATTAATAAAGAATGGACGCACTGTGCGGGTATATCTCAATAATACTGAGGCACAGGTTTACAAGACGAAAAGGCTCATCAGACACATAATACCTCCTATGAAAACTCTCCGGAAGGCTTATGAGAACAAAATTTGAAAGGCCAATTTATCGATATTGTGTACCTTCTGTATTATGAACCTTTTGTCTTCATGACTACAGTAGTCTGTGCATGCAGATGTATAGGGTACTCTTGACCAAGCGAAGTCTCAACAATATTTTTTGCAGGTACGGTAGGCTGTCTTTTCTTCATCTTGTGGTCCTTTGTTGCGTACAGTTCACCCGCTGAGCACCCCTGGATATCTAAAGAAGAGCTAGAATATCTAGAAGAAGGTCTAAAATATTCCGTTGTAAGTTGTAACACTATTATCATTATTTATTTTTATTTTATTTTTTAAAGTTTATTTTAAGTTGCCAGGAATGGTGCAGGCAAACTGAATAACCGAAACCCTAAGGGTCCCTTATTCCGATATCGATATACCTTGTTCTACATTGTTATCATAGAGCGTGGAACGGAGATATGGTGCATGCCTGTTAAAAACTCTCTCTTCGTTTCAGTCATCATGGTCATGCTTCTTGGATTTTCTTTCAAAGAAGCGTGGTGCTCAATTTGCCCAGCAATACATCAAGAGCCGATGTACATTATTGCAATTAATGTATATTGCTATGTATAGTGAAAGTAATTTGTATGAAACCTTAGAAGAAAAGAGAAATGGCACATGTATGTACATTGCATGCATATGTAGGTAGACAGCGAGAGGGGGAGAGAGAGTGAGGGTGGCATGGACATGTTACCATACATATTCATAGGCCTACTAAAATTTAATTTTCATACAGGTTCTAGAATTTTTTTTAAATACGAGAGAGGCATTATGATGTCGGTTGCCCAAATTTTGTTATATAGAATAAAGGCAAATGACATATAAAATAACAAGGAGACTACCTCGACGGAAAATGAAGCCAGGACTGCCCGAATATTGGTTATTTTGAAATTATATGGGCTGCAGCCCCAGCACCCCCACCCCAATAAGCCTATGTGGCGTATCTATGGTGGCGTATCTATCGTGCCCCGGGCAGCACTTGAAGGGGAGCGGGAAAAAAAAAACGCAAAAAGATCAATATTCATAAGAGTTGCTATTCATAATCGAAGAAGAGGGTCGCTATTCATAATCGGAAAAGAGGGTCGCCATTCATAATCAGAGAAGAGGGTCGCTATTCATATTTGGATAAGAGGGTCGCTATTCGTAATCGGAGAAGAGGGTCGCTATTCACAATCGGAGAAGAGGGCCTGCACCCACCCCTGATACATACAGTTCAGTATTGCGTCCAATAATCGAAAAGCCGTCCGGATGTCGAACTGACTTTCCGCCTAAAAGAAGGTACTACATGTACGAGCCGCTTCGCGTGTAGCCTCTTGTCGAGGCCCTGGCGCTGTTGAAATCCTTGGCGATATGGAGGCAAAATTTCTGGCTCGCTTTGCGCCGAGGGCCTCTTGACACCCGACCTGAATTATATATTTATGAGGCACGATTTCCTACTGATTTATGCATGAAAACGTTAATAGTTAGATAACCGCGGCGATCGCCCAGCAAATTGGCCAATGAAATCTCAAGGATTTCTTACTTCAGTTCTGGACTAGTCTATTATTTATTGGGGGGGATTACGTAAATCTCTTGCTCAAAATACATTCACAGACAAGCACATTATGAAGAATTCGATCTCTAGCTTACAAACCATGGTAATTTGAAATAAGACAAATGTACATATTTCTCAAGAGATCATCATATATTTACAAATAATGAAGAATGGGCAATAAAAGTCACCGTTCAACAATACATGCATCTCCATCAATTCTGATGTAACCAAGGAGTTACCAGCAACTTCACTGCCCGGCAAGGCCCCGGGGGATCCGCCTGGCCCAGCTCGCGAATTGAAGCAGCGTAGCAGTCTCACTCTCCATCCCTGGCCCACGGAGGTAATCAGCACAGAGCGATAGCGCGTGAAAAATAACACTTTTTCCATAGCCAGTAGGCAGATTCACAAAAACATCTTGTCCTTTAAGTGCAGATTTGATTGCATCATCTTGCAAATCTTTGAATCTGTCAATCTTCAACATTCTAGCGGCATATTCTAAGCTCTTACAAATATCGTCCTCACTCGTCGTGGAAGAAACGTTGAACGCCATTTTGGGCTGCGATTAATTAATATGAAAGAAATAGCGTGCAGTCGAGTCACGAATATTTAACATTACGTCATGGTAGCTCGCGCTTATTGGATGATTTTCACCGACCAAAATTTGGTCGGAATATTCGTCAAAACAATGAAATACAAAGGAAATTCAGATCGGGTGTCAAGAGGCCCTCGGCGCAAGCGCCTCGGTTTTTTGCCTCCATATCGCCAAGGATTTCAACAGCGCCAGGGCCTCGACAAGAGGCTACTTCGCGTGGGAAGGGGAAAAATTTGTAAACCAGTATATGCCTATAACTTTCCGCCTAAAAAAAATTGTTTGCTACGAGCCTTCACGTGTTCTCGTGATGATGCATGTACTTTTTTTTTCTCTCTCTTGGAATACTTAACGAACGCGTGAAGAGTTAAATTCTTGAATTCATCATATGGACATATTATGCTTGTCCTGCCCAGACTTTTATATTCCAAAACATTCAAATATCATCTTTTATATTCCCCTTAAAATGTATCCTCGCCGAATCATGTTTAAAATAACTAATACGTACACTGCACATGATTGCCCCAATATAAAAATTCTACACCCCCTTATTACATGCATAGTATTATACAATGTCTTTTATTGGCTGTGGAGTTTGTCGCACGCCGTCTTTACCTGTTTACACGCCATGTTCTCTTGTCAGTTCATGATTTTAATGCATATAGATTTACATTTTGTTTGTTTTTTCTAACATTCTACCACTTGATTTGTTTTTCCTTTTTTTTCTCTCCATTTTTATTCTATCAATTTTTTAAGGGGGGGGGGGACTTTGACAGGTCTTTATATACGAATGTATACGTATGTGTATGTATGTACATGTACGTATATACATAAGATATGTACGTGTATATATGTATGTATTTATGTATGTGAATATCTTGTTAATTCCGCTTAATATTACATAAGTTTTTGTTGTTGTTGTTTTTTTTTGGGGGGGGTGCATGCTGAACGGTCATGTTCAACGACCCCATCAATGATTCTATACTAATTAACTCGTATTGCATGCAATATATTCATATTCGATTACACAAATTGTTCGACGCTATTTTACTTTTTGGTTTACCTTATACTGCATGTATACGTGTCTTATTTCTTTTTTTTCTCCTTCCTCGTTGTTTGCTTTTTACACACACTTTCCATACCACTTGTTAATTATTATAAGTACAATTTCTGTTATTTTTCTATCGTTCCTACAGTTTACTGCTAATATACCTTTATATATATATATATATATATATATATATATATATATATAGTTCTAGCGCGAGCATCCTCAGTCAGATCTCTCAGAGAGACGGTTTCTAAGCAACCTATATCTGACTGAGGATGCGCGCGCTAGAACTATAACTATTTCAATTATTTGTATGATACCTTATCATTTATTGTTCTCCTGAAGAAGACGCCAGGGAACGCCGAAAATTCGAGTGTAAAAATAAAATTGGTCACAATGCATTACAAACGCTTTTAGCAGTTTTCTTTATATATATATTTAAAATATACTAGCGGCTTGCCTTGTTCAAAAACTCATCTGCCCCCTACAAGGGGAATTAATTAATAAGGTTGAGGATTTGTCAATCTGTCCGTCAATTGAATCTGGTGTCGCCGAAACCACTAACCCGTCTCCGTGGTCTAGTGGTTAAGGCTTTGGCGTTCTGAGCCAACGACCCGGGTTCGATTCCCGGCGGAGACATTTTTTCAGCCTTTGCAAAAAAATTCAAAAAAGGGAGGACAGCTCTGGGGAACTTTGATTGAGCTACACAACGTTATTCTCGCATTTCTTTCACATTATATATATATATATATTCCTGGTTCATATAGTATTAACTTTTGTGTTACACAATGGCCATCGACGATTTGTCAATTTATTTCAATAACTGGTTACACTCTCTCTCATAATTGGGTTTTAAAGCCGAGCTTATACTAATCTTTTTTTTTCTCTCTCTAAAAAATTCTAAAAAAAAATATTTTTCACACACGTCCTAGCAACTTTTAATTATTTGTATTTTATGTATTATTATTACTGTTATTGTTTTTCTCGTCGTTATGAATTTGAAGTTTATCCAATTGCATTGTCAACATATACAATTTCTTTTTTTTTCCCCATATATTTTTTCTGTTAATTCTAATTAGATTCTTATACCCTTATATTTGTTGCTACAATCTACCTTTTCAGTGTATTTCGAATTTCTTCTTTTGTTTACTTCTATACGGAGCATCACCACGGTGATTTCATTTTCCTTTTGATTTCGTTCGATTCGTTGCTAATGTATTTATTTCTTTTCTCTCTCTCTCTGCACAAACTCACATGCATGTGCACACACCCAAAATCACACACACAGGCACACACGCACACCCTCTCACACAGTACAGCAAATGTCACAATATCGCCCTTCTTTTTCAGATGATTGTATTTTTGGTTCTATGAATGAATAGTCGGCACGAAAATTATGACCAAGATTTAATAGATTCCGCTATACTACAATCAAAGCATTTTACAGTAGAAGATTTTCATGATAAATTTCTTAAAAATAAACCCCCCCCCCAAAAAAAAAAAAAAATAATAATAAAATAGAGTCAATTAATAATAAACAAGAGTACAATGGAGTTGATTTGTAAACGCCAGGAGTTTATTTAAGAACTTTGATTCAATCGAATTACTCCTATCCAACCTGAAAATGTTTCCATTTTCTGTAATAGGCTAATCGGAAACTTGGCTTCACAACAATTCCCCACCTTTATTTAATCTTGACAATTATCAAATGTATCGTCCGGACCGCAAACATAGTAAAGGGTGTGGGGTAGCACTATATGATAATATTAAACTAAAATTAAGACCCGACTTACACATCGAAGGTAGTGAAGACATTTTCATTGAAATTTTAAATAGTAACACTAAAAATATAATAATAGGCTTGATATATAGACCCCCCAATTCTAATATTGATTTATTTCTAGATAGCTTTTACCAATGCCTTAATATTGTTTCAAAGGAAAATAAAGAAGTTTATATAATGGGGGATTACAATATTAATTTACTCCACACAGATGATAATAACACTTTGAAATTTATAAGCTCATTATTAACTTATACATTTCATTCACACATCTCTCAGCCAACGCGGATATCAAGTACATCACAAACACTTATTGATAATATTTTCTCTAATACAATTAACAAAAAAGGCGCCAATTGCATACTTTATTATGACATTTCAGATCATTTGCCAATATTTACCATCTCCGATCAACCTATTTTTATGCAAAATAATAAGACTATACATCAAACACTTAGAAAAGAAACTAAACATAATATAGAATTATTAAATTTTGATCTAGCTCAAGAGGAATGGTATGAAGTGTTAAATGAGACAAATGTTGATGTATCATATGAAAATGTTATTGTAAATTAATGTACTATTATAATAAGAATATACCCATTGTAAAAACTAAGAAATACAAGAAATCGAAACAACCTTGCACACTAAGGGCATTTTGCGATCAATATCTACACGCAACAAATTATATAAGCAAGCACTCAAAAGTAAATGTGACTCTAAAATGAAAAATATAAACAATATAGAAATAAGCTCACATCCTTAATAAGATTATGACGTAAATTACATTATTCTCGAATATTAGAAGAAAGTAAAAATAACATTAATTCGGTATGGAAAACTATAAACAATCTCATGGGTAAGAAAAAGATAGGTCTTAGTGATAGTTTTAATATTGATGGCGAACAAATTAGCGACCTTGGTAAAATATCGCATGCGTTTATAATTATTTTATTAATATATGTCAGAATTTAGCTTCTAATATTGATGCTGGTAACACACAATTTTCCAAGTTTTTATCCCCCCCCCCCTTGTGAAAATTCTTTATTTCTAATCCAACTTATAATCAGGAAATATTAAATATTGTTGGACAACTTAAGTCGAGTAAATCTACGGGACATGATGGTATAAGTGTTTATTTATTGAAACAAATTATTAACTACGTCCGTACCCCTTTAACTCATATTTTTAATTTAATCGGTAAATGCCCTAACTTTCTCAAAGTTGCAAAAGTAATCCCTGTGTTTAAAAAGGATGATTCATCATTAATGAGTAATTATAGGCCAATATTTCTGTTACCCAGTATCTCTAAAATCCTAGAAAAAATAATTTATAAACGATTATATAACACAAGTATACTTTATTCTCACCATGATTCAAATGTACTTATAAATAGGCTTAATTCTGAGTTAAAAAACATATCTTTATGGTTTAAATGTAATAAATTGGCTCTCTATATTAATAAAACTAATTTTATTCAGTTTAGACAGGCAAACGCACATAATGTAGATATACTAATTGATGGATTGCCTCTGGTAGAAAAACACTCTACAAAATTTTTAGGAGTTACAATTGACTCAAATTTAACCTGGGCAGAACACACACGTAACATTCATACATCAATATCCAGAAACATTGGAATTCTTTACACTTAATAACTGAAAGGTCCCTAATGACATTATATAATTCCTTAATTCTATCTCACATAATGTACTGCAACATTGTTTTGGGGCAATTGCTGTGTAACTAAATTAAATTCTATATTACTACTTCAAAAAAGGCATTACGCATTGTAACTAATTCTACTTATTTTTCTCACACTGATCCTTTATTTAAGCGTCTAAAACATAAGGATACAGGATATACATGCTTTTCAAACAGGAATGTTTATGTACAAATTCACATTTAAGCAACTACCTTCGTTATTTTGTAACATATTCAACTTGAATTCAAATATACATGCATATCCTACTCGTCACTCCATAGATTATCATTTAGAAAATCCCAGAATTATTTTAGCACAAAAGTCAATCAGGCACCATGGTCCGGATGTCTGGAGCGCCCTACCACAATGGCTAAAGCAACGTTCCTCAATTTACTCTTTTAAAACATCGATTAAAAAATATGTATTATTTAAATATTAAAGTACACCTATCTAATCTAATCTAACTTAACAAAAATGCCACTGGAAAAAAAGAATTAACTTGGTCAACCAACCTTTTTTTTTTCTTTCTTTCTTTATATAATAATAATTATTCAGGGTTCTCGTTAGATATTGATACATTCATTATGAAAAAAAGGGTTGAACTACTTCTTCAATACACACCCTACATAATAAAACAATAAAACAATCGATCAACCAAGATGCACATGCACACATCTCTACACTTATATGCACTCACGTGCACACACTTTTACTTCCATACGCCCGAAACTGCAGATGTATTTTTTTTCTTTTCCTTTTTTAATTATTAAACCGTTACAATGTCCAAACATCGTATAAAATCTTCTCGAGGCTCCCATCCCAGTCAAGCTATATGCTTATGATGGAAACCTCCCCTGCATTGTTTTTCCCTCATCAAACCTTTGTTTTGTTTGCGTTCTATAATTTGTTATGTAAAAGTATATATTCTTTGTATTGATGATTATATTATCATGTATTGTGTTACTATGTTCCGTTCACTTATTGTATATCAATTATGCTTTGTATATTAGGAAAAATGCAGAAATAAATCAAATCAAAATCAAATCAAAAATCAAATCTCTCAAATTTGCTACAAAACGTCAGACCTTACGCGCTTTGCGCGGGAAGGGGGACACCCCCCCCCCCCTTCTCTGCACCCACCCCTATTACATACAGTGCAGTATTGCGTCCAAATAATTGACAAGCAGTCTCGACGTCGAACTAACTTTCCGTCTACAGTAGGTGATACGAGCCATTATCTTTATCTAAAATTTGCTATAAAGCGTCAGAGCTTTGCGTGCTCACAAACGGCTCCTAAAATGAAATCCTGGCTACGCGGTGGGATTCATAAATGGCATAGCCTGTGGGCGGGTAGGGGTGTGTGCTGTAGTAGGTGTTGCCATCAGGTGCTGTTCTATCATGACCATAATCCTCAGAAAGGGCTCAGTGGTCGAGCAGTGGCTTTGTAATTGAAGGACCCGGATTAGAAATGAGGATGCACTCGTGTCCTTTGGTAAGGCATTAACCCCAGGTCCCTCGGAGAGGACTTAAAGCTGTTGGTCCAATGGTTGTTTACATGCAAGCTGTATGCTTTACAGTATACCATTGGCCATGATGGAATAATGTCAGGTTGATGCTGAAGTTTAAAGAAAGTTATATATTAATTAATTGTTTACATCATGTACATGATAAATTAAAAGCTAGTTCTAAAACTCAAATCGTGCAGAATGTATCATATCGTTTTACAACTTATATGTTTCTTCGTCTAATTGTGATTATGTATGGATTATACATCGTTTTTTTAATTATTAAGGCATTGGCAAAGCGGCTTTCAAAGTGTTGGGAGCATTGATAAATAGAGTTCACTTTTAAAAAAAAGAGGTATATATTGACCAAAGCCGGAAATGTATTCCAATGCTTTCTTAAATACAGTACCGTTTGTTTGTCCTTCATCCATTTCCCTTTCTTATTTGATTTAAATGACGACCATCTTCTTTGATAATGAATAGCGATCCTCTTCTTCGATTATGAATAGCGACCCTTTTCTCCGATTATAAATAGCGACCCTCTTCTCCGATTATGAATAGCGACCCTCTTCTCTGATTATGGATATCGACCCTCTTCTCCGATTATGAATAGCGACCCTCTTCTCCGATTATGAATAGCGACCCTCTTCTCCTATTATGAATAGCGACCCTCTTCTCCGATAATGAATAGCGACCCTCTTCTTCGATTATGAATAGCAACCCTTATGAATATTGTTTGGGTTTTTTTGGCTTGATCCCCTTCAGGTGCTGCCCGGGGCACGGGCCCCTGTCCCCCGTAGATACGCCACTGCTCCGTAGGCTTATTATGAATAGCGACCATCTTCTCTGATTATGAATAGCGACCATCTTCTTCGATTATGAATAGCAACCATCTTCTCCAATTATAAATAGCGACCCTCTTCTCTAATTATGAATAGCGACCCTCTTCTCTGATTATGAATATCGACCCTCTTCTCCAATTATGAATAGCGACCCTCTTCTCCTATTATGAATAGCGACCCTCTTCTTTGATTATCAATAGCGACCCTCTTCTGCAATTATGAACAGCGATCCTCTTCTCCGATTATGAATAGCGACCCTCTTCTCCGATTATGAATAGCGACCCTCTTATCCGATTATGAATAGCGACCCTCTTCTCTGATTATGAATAGAGACCCTCTTCTCCGATTATGAACAGCCACCCTCTTCTCCGATTATGAATAGCGAGCCTCTTCTATTATGAATAGCGACCCTCTTCTCCGATTATGAATAGCGATTCTCCGATTATGAATAGCGACCCTCTTCTTCGATTATGAATAGCGACCCTTATGAATACTGACCTTTATGAATAGCGACCCTTATGAATATCGACCTTTATGAATAGCGTCCCTCTTCTCCGATTATGAATAGCGACCCTCTTCTCTGATTATGGATATCGACCCTCTTCTCCGATTATGATTAGCGACCCTCTTCTCCGATTATGAATAGCGACCCTCTTCTCCTATTATGAATAGCGACCCTCTTCTCCGATTATGAATAGCGACCCTCTTCTTCGATTATGAATAGCAACCCTTATGAATATTGTTTGGTTTTTTTTGGCTTGATCACCTTCAAGTGCTGCCCGGGGCACGGGCCCCTGTCCCACGTAGATACGCCACTGCTCCGTAGGCTTATTATGAATAGCGACCCTCTTCTCCGATTATGAATAGCGATTCTCCGATTATGAATAGCGACCCTCTTCTCTGATTATGAATAGCGACCCTCTTCTTCGATTATGAATAGCGACCCTTATGAATATCGACCTTTATGAATAGCGACCCTCTTTTCGTATTATGAATGGGGACCCTGATGATTAAGGACCCTGATTTGGTATTATGAATAGCGACCCTTTTTCCGTATTATGAATAGCGATCCTTACGTCTTATTATGAATGGCGGTCCTGATGAATAATTTTTTTATGAATAGCAGTCCTTATGACTAGCAAACGGACCCCTTTAAATGTACCGCTCGGTCGCTTTGCTCCCTCGCTTTTACAAGAAAGTAGAACTGTTCGGTGAGGTTGAAGGGAGGGGGGAGCTCAACTTCATTGTTTGCCCGGGGCGCAAATCCCTAGATAGCCACTGCTATGGAGAAAAGGGTTAGATAACAGAAATGGCAGTGATGGAATCATTAGCCGTAGTATACCGTTTTCTTTTCCATATCACCAGACGTCGAATTCATCCATACCATTGAGATCTATCCTCACGTCTCCTGCTATGTGGTGTCAGATGTTCACTCAGTTATCATTCACGCTGGGATTGTTCACTCTCTTGGTCAACCTGCCCCTCTACTACAGTGAAGGACTTAATGTTTCTGTTGAAGTTGTAAGTCTACTTTTGAAACTCACAGCTTTGGTCCAAGTTTGTTGATGCAAATTTAGTCCCTCTTCAAAGAGTTAGCTTTTTGGGGTGTAATTTTGGCCAAATAGCAGCGCATGATCTCTCATAAAATATTTGGCAAAATATGGATTGGCAAAGACTCTAGGGTCGGTCATGGCCGATATGGCTAATCTAAAGGATATTTTGTATCAATATCTGTATGATGTCCTCTAGGGTGTAAACTAATGAATATGTAAGATGTTTTCAAGTTAATATTTTTTCCATTTTTACCCATCATTAGCTGTCTTCTGCACGATAAACAGAACAAGCCATTTCAAAGAGAAATTAAAGAGTTTAAGAGAAGTTAAAGCGAAGGTGAAAAGATAATGTCCTCTGAAAAGGATTTCTCTTCAAATGCCCTCACATTCGAAATATGATGAGAAATAGCATTTGTGTTTGTAGTCCCATGTATACATTTCTGTGTGCAGTTCATGTGACTTCCAGCAAGACTGAGGTAATTTCTTATCATTTTAATTGTTCGAAAACTGTACTATCATCAACCTTTCCCAATGCTTCTAAACAGTTTCTTTCAGAATGTAATCGCATGACACCCATAGTTTTCACGCATTTTAACATTAATCTCGAGAAAATCTTAAGAAAGAAAGCCCGAAAACATAAATAATAATACAACTCTTCTATGGTTTTCTATGACGAGGAATTCATTTATAACACCAATTTTTTTTATTTTAAGTAATGCAATTGTCGTAAATAGCATAATTAGCATAATTAGGTAATTAGCATATGACAATATATCGAATTCTTTGTCACTGTTTATCCAGAAAGCCTGAAAACATAAATAATGCATTTTTTCTGGGGTTTTCCATGACGAGGAATTCATTCATGACACCAGTTTTTAATTTCAAGTAATGCAATTAGTGTAAATAGCATAATTAGCTTAATGAGCTAATTAGCATAATTATACGCAATATATGGATTTCTTTGTCATTGTTTATCCCGAAAGCCTGAAAACATAAGTAATACAATTTTTTCTTGGGTTTTCTATGACGAGGAATTCATTTATGACACCAGTCCATTTTTAAGTAATGCAATTAGTGTAAATAAAAGTACCCCAACCTTCAAAAAATTGCAACAAAAACGTTTTTAACGGTTTTCAATAGTGTTTGACGTCAGGAACAACATACTAAAAATCTTAGAAAATCAGACCTCCAGAGATTGGTTATTTTAAAAATTGCGTCCAAGATGACCGCCGGTACCTAAAAATGGCCTTAAATCATGACTTATCTGTCCTATGAGGTAATTTTAGTGTCTATATATACCAAGGTTCGAGGGGTCGAGGAAATTCATTCAGACCACTTTTCATGAGTTATGGCGGTCATGGAACCTGACAATGCAAGAAAACGTCTAAAATAGCCCCAATTCTAAAATTGACT
Organism: Heliocidaris erythrogramma; assembly: GCA_025617745.1. Classification (NCBI taxonomy): domain Eukaryota; kingdom Metazoa; phylum Echinodermata; class Echinoidea; order Camarodonta; family Echinometridae; genus Heliocidaris; species Heliocidaris erythrogramma. Next base: position 26,026,242 of record CM046856.1, read on the forward strand.
GGAAGTAGACTATTATTTACAGTGGAGATGAAATAATTAACATCAGGACAGGGTATTCATTTGGGGGGTATCCATATATAGACTAGAAAACCTGGAAATCCAAGATGGCATCCAAAATGGCCGCAAATTTCCTCATGTAAACTGATTTGAGCTATTATTTACTATTTAGAAGGTTAAATGTACAAGCATGTTTAGGGGTTAAATATATTCATTGATACACGAAAAAGTGTCTTTGAGTAGCCTATTACTGTGGCCCTTTATACAAGCCAGTATCCAAGGTGATTTTGAAAGTACATATTGATTAATAATAACGATGATAATAATAGAAATGATAATAATAGTAACAATAATAATACATGTAGTAATAATGCAGTACTTGTACAGCCCATACCACAAAATGTTATTACTCTACTTTATGATTACTAAAGTACCATTATGATTCAAAAAGTACCATTATGTACCAAATTTAGCAGTAGTTACATCAGCGTAATCTAAATTATAAATGATACATATTCATACTTGCGCAGAATTAGATCACATGATTTCAATTTATTAAAAAAAAAAAATTCCGCTTTAATGTGGATATCCCAGTTTGATTGTGTCAACAGTATCGTATATAATATCTCGAGCAAAGTTCTTTCATCTGCAAACAACGAAAGAGTGTGTCATGTTCTTGACTCTCCAGTAGTGATGCGAATTCTGGAATCCCTTCGACATAACATATACAATCACATGACTATATTTGCCTGCCAGCATATTCAAGGCAACATTCTGTAATCTAATGGCCCAGTCACAATGTCGGCGATCTGTCGGGGATTAGTTTTGGCCGGGGGTCGTCGTAGAAAATAAAGAATCCTTGAACAATCCTAGCAATAATCCTAATAAAAGTGGAGCAGTCACATTGTCTGAGATTTTTTCAAGGATTTTGACCCGGTTTTGTCGAAAAATCGTGGGATTAGCCTCCGATCGCCTCCGATTGCATCGGAGGGGATCGGAGACGATATCTGCGAGCGTCTTTTCTTTTAATTTTTTTTTCCCCTGGGTATATGTGGGGGAAAAGGAGGGTTTCTTGACCTCGGTCATCTGTATTTCTCCCTGTACACTGTAGCGTGGTATCCCTCATCCACACAGAATCTTGCGACTAGTCTCAGATTATTCGGAGGACGCCTCCGATTAATCGGAGGGCATCGTAGGTCATCGGAGATTATGTCTGGGATGCCCAAAATGGGTGAAAAATCTTGCGAGCAATCTTAAAATTTTAAGTTCAAAGTTGGGGACCGCGACGGGTGTGGCGATGCCTAAAAAATCTGCGACAAGCCGCAGGCGTCCGGAGAGCGCCTCCGACGGGTGCAAAATCGTGAGATCTGTCTCAAGATTTTGTTAAAATTTCCCGGGTTTTACCCATCGCCGACGCATCGCAACTGATTTGTGACTGGCCCATAAGAGATCCCTGCAATTAAAGTGTACGTCTTTCTGGGTCTGCATAATTAATGTTAGAGGAAGTGCATCAGCCCTACTATGTTGGGTATTCCGTTGGATGTGCTTTTCCGTGGAAAGGTTTTTCACTCATGGTCACATTGTTATAAAAACTCCTCTGCGATATGAATAGAGCTACAGATTAGAGTTAAAGTACGATCTTAAAATCGTTCGACAGTTAACAGGCGTGGCATCTGTGACCCGTAGATCAAGCAATAATTAACCAGAGGGCCAAAAGCCCCCAATATCGTAAAATTCTTGCAGTGTTCACTTCCAACTATCTTAGCATAATGAGATCATTTTGGATCTTGGATACCATCTGGAATTATAAGGCTATAAGTCATTTTTACATGTTTACCAATATTTAACAACTAACAAAGGCATTTTTATTTTTAATAGTAACTTACTTCGGGTCATTCTGGGGAAATTGCTGTCATTTTGACGCACTATTGAATTTGTATAGTTCATGTCCGCTAAATGACAATTAAACTGGTCTTGTTGCATTTTATATCCCTCCGTCCCCCTAAACAGGAGATGTATAAAACAATGTTAATAAGGCAGATGATTAATTAATGATTTATGACTACTTTCAAATGCTGCAGGCCAGCTGCAGGGAGAGCAATATGATGGCATGTCGCAAAGCGTTTTGCAGCTAATGAAACGGTGCCATATTGCCTTGTTGCACTCAACATGATTCAGTGATACTATTGATTGATTGATTGATTGGTTTATTCGTCAGGTATATTGCAATACAAACATAACCAGGTACCATGACAGGATAGCCCATGAAAGCCGAAATGGCTTATTTCCAATGGGGTCCTTATACCTAAATAACTGATTAAAAAATACACTAAGAAAACACATTAGTACGGCTACAAGACTATCGTACACGTACGACAGGTAATAAGAATGTACTAAAGTAGCAAAATAAAACATAATAACATTTTTATAAAGTAGGCGAAGATTACATAAATGTGAAAACAAGACTTACTCAACGGAAAAAACTATATACATAAAATCATAATGAAACTATCGATAATAAACGTTGGTTACATAAGTCATATAATATAGGAAAAAACCATCTGAGCTACAAAAAGGAGAGGAGAAATATAGTTATGGAGTAGACACATTTTCAGATGATGCTTCAACACCCTTTTAAAATGTAAAAAATTCTTAACTGACTTAACATGATTTGGGAGGGAATTCCAGGAAAGAATACCGTTAAAATAAAAGGAATTTCCAATTTTACCTTTCCGCTTAGGCACTACGAAATTAAATTGACTATTTCTAGTGTCATGCCCATGAACACTTGAAGAGCGAGTAAAATTATTTGAAATATAGTGATCTGCATTAGAGTAAAAAATCTTATGTACATGGTGAATTAAAAGTTGTTGTGATCTAAGGTTTACATGAAGAAGACCAGCTGTTTCAAGTTCACTCTTCCCAATGTGTGTTCTTGGTGGTAAGTGATTGATAAATCTTACAATCTTATTTTGAATTATTTTTAACTTGTTTTGATCCACCTTGCCTAGACTGCAGTACCATGCCGCATTAGCATAATCAAATAAACATTGTATTAAGGAAAAACTTAAAATGCGTCTTGATTTTAAGTTCATGCAATTTTGATAACGATACAAGAATTTTAGACGAGCATTAGCTTTTTTGACAATACTGTCAACCAAACTTGAGCAAGAAAGATCACTAGCTATATTTAGTCCTAAATACTTCACAGAATCCTGTCTCTTAATGAGTTGATTGTTATAACTTATATTGAAATCATCAGTATACTTCAGCCTACCCCGCGAACAAAACAAAATACTTTCGGTTTTACCAATATGTAAGCTAAGCTTATTTGCTGTCATCCAATTAACACAGTTTGATAATTCTAAGCTAAGTTTTTCCCCGATCAGCTTAGGATCAGTACCAGAATATAGTAACACACTATCATCCGCATATAAAAGTAATTTACTCTCGTTGACACAAACACACATATCATTAATGTAGCACATGAAAAGAATAGGACCTAATATGCTCCCCTGGGGAACTCCGCATCTTATGGGCATAGAATCGGAGAGTACATTTTGCAACGAGACAACTTGATGACGATTGGTCAAGTAAGACCTAAACTATTGTGTGTATCATTGAATATCCTGACCATTGAAATGTACAGTTTGACCTATCTTTGTACATCTGTACTGTAAAGAGGAACCTACTTCCGGTCGTACCAGGCAATATTGACAGCCATTTTGGACACCATCTAATTGGATTTCTAGGTTTCCTCACGTCAGTAATACATATTAAGTAGTCTAAATAAATTTCTGGACTACCAAAGCCTAGGTATAGACGTCAAAATTACATCTCTAGGATGGGTATCTAATGATTTATAGCTATTTTTAGGTGCCGACGGCCATAAGCCATCTTGGAAGGCAAATGGCGACCATCGTAGCTATCATCTTGCATGAAGGCTAGTATAATACTCATTAATATTTTCTGTTTAGCAATGAATATCCTTGACCCCTAAAATGAACTTTTAAAATTAATAATTGTATCATTACGGTAAATAATAGCCCACTTCCGGTCATTGTGGGGGAATTGGCGGCCATTTCGACCGCCATCTTGGATTTCCAGGTTAATCTAACTGACCACCATTGCACACTGTAAGTAGTGGTCTGAATGGCTTTTTGACCACAAAACCTAGGTATAGACATCGAAATTACATCTCTATGATAGATATGTCAAGACTTCATGCGATATTTAGGTAATGGCGGCCATATGGGACTTCGGTAAATTGAAATTGGGTAAATGTTTGGCAAGTTTTTCCAAACTGTTTGCTACTGAACACGCTTTTGCCCAACGTGTAAATAATTTTTCCCCAATATTGGGGAAAACACTTATATGAATATTCATGAAATTTTAGTAGCGTATGGTTTGAGGTGTCCCGCTTTATTAACTGTCACCAAATGCATCAACAATTATAAGGGGTACATAATAGCTTGCACTTACTTGCACCAACTCGTTAGGATAGGATAGGATAGCTTAAAGTAGGATAGGATAGGTTAGGATTGACTAAGTTAGAACCCAGAAGACGTAACAAGCAGGTTTCATAATTTTTACCATTATGTACCAAATTTTAGCAGCAGTTACATCAGCGTAATTTTAATTATAAATGATACATATTCATACTTGCGCAGTATTAGATAACTTGATTTCAATTTATTAAAACTTTTTTCCGCTTTAATGTGGATATCCCGGTTTGACTGTGTCAACAGTATCATATATAATATCTCGAGCAAAGATCTTTCATCTGCAAACAACGAAAGAGTGTCATGTTCTGGACTCCCCAGTAGTGATGCAAATTCTGGAATCCCTTCGACATAACATATACAATCACATGACTATATTTGCCTGCCAGCATATTCAAGGCATCATCCTGTAATCTGAGAGATCCCTGCAATTAAAGTGTACATTTTATTAGCTTTCAGTTTCTCTTTCTGGGTCTGCATAATTAATGTTGGAGAGAGTGCATCAACCCTACTATGCTGGATATTCCATTGGATGTGTTTTTCCGTGGAAAGGTTTTTCACTCATTGTCACATTGTTATAAAAACTCTTCTGCGATATAAATAGAGCTACAGATTAGAGTTAAAGTACGACCTAGTAGAATTTCTTATTCACCTTTTATGCCATCTTATTCAAGGACAAGTCTTATGCTGCCGGTCATTTGTAAGTCCTGCCTGCCTACAGCTGCTCTGTCCTCTGTCCTGTCCTCTTGTCTTCCATATGTTTCTGTTTCGATCTTCTATGGAAGAAGAGTTAGGAATAAGGTATCCTTTACGTTTCACCACACGAGTCAGTTCAATCGTTCGACAGTTAACAGGCGTGCAATCTGTGACCCGTAGATCAAGCAATAATTAACCAGAGGGCCAAAATCCCCCAATATCGTAAAATTCTTGCAGTGTTCACTTCCAACCATTAGCATAAGGAGCCACCTTGAATGAGATAATTTTGGATGTTGGATACCATCTGGAATTATAAGGCTATAAGACATTTTTACATGTATACCAATATTTTACAACTAACAAAGGGCATTTTAATTTTTAATAGCAACTTACTTCGGGTCATTCTGGGGAAATTGCTGTCATTTTGACGCACTTTTGGATTTGTATAGTTCATGTCCGCTAAATGACAATTAAACTGGTCTTGTTGCATTTCATATCCCTCCGTCCCAATAAACAGGAGATGTATAAAACAATGTTAATAAGGCAGATGATTAATTAATGATTTATGACTACTTTCAAATGCTGCAGGCCAGCTGCAGGGAGAGCAATATGATGGCATGTCGCAAAGCGTTTTGCAGCTAATGAAACGGTGCCATATTGCCTTGTTGCACTCAACATGATTCAGTGATACTATTGTGTGTCTCATTGAATATCCTGACCATTGAAATGTACAGTTTGACCTATCGTTGTACATCTGTACTGTAAAGAGGAACCTACTTCCGGTCGTACCAGGCAATATTGACAGCCATTTTGGACACCATCTAATTGGATTTCTAGGTTTCCTCACGTCAGTAATACATATTAAGTAGTCTAAATAAATTTCTGGACTACCAAAGCCTAGGTATAGACGTCAAAATTACATCTCTAGGATGGGTATCTAATGATTTATAGCTATTTTTAGGTGCCGACGGCCATAAGCCAATGCATCTTGGAAGGCAAATGGCGGCCATCGTAGCTATCATCTTGCATGAAGGCTAGTATAATACTCATTAATATTTTCTGTTTAGCAATGAATACCCTTGACCCCTAAAATGAACTTTTAAAATTAATAATTGTATCATTACGGTAAATAATAGCCCACTTCCGGTCATTGTGGGGGAATTGGCGGCCATTTCGACCGCCATCTTGGATTTCCAGGTTAATCTAACTGACCACCATTGCACCATTGTAAGTAGTGGTCTGAATGGCTTTTTGACCCCAAAACCTAGGTATAGACATCGAAATTACATCTCTATGATAGATATGTCAAGATTTCATGCGATATTTAGGTAATGGCGGCCATATGGGACTTCGGTAAATTGAAATTGGGTAAATGTTTGGCAAGTTTTTCCAAACTGTTTGCTACTGAACACGCTTTTGCCCAACGTGTAAATAATTTTTCCCCAATATTGGGGAAAACACTTATATGAATATTCATGAAATTTTAGTAGCGTATGGTTTGAGGTGTCCCGCTTTATTAACTGTCACCAAATGCATCAACAATTAGAAGGGGTACATAATAGCTTGCACTTACTTGCACCAACTCGTTAGGATAGGATAGGATAGCTTAAAGTAGGATAGGATAGGTTAGGATTGACTAAGTTAGAACCCAGAAGACGTAACAAGCAGGTTTCATAATTTTTACCATTATGTACCAAATTTTAGCAGCAGTTACATCAGCGTAATTTTAATTATAAATGATACATATTCATACTTGCGCAGTATTAGATAACTTGATTTCAATTTATTAAAACTTTTTTCCGCTTTAATGTGGATATCCCGGTTTGACTGTGTCAACAGTATCATATATAATATCTCGAGCAAAGATCTTTCATCTGCAAACAACGAAAGAGTGTCATGTTCTGGACTCCCCAGTAGTGATGCAAATTCTGGAATCCCTTCGACATAACATATACAATCACATGACTATATTTGCCTGCCAGTATATTCAAGGCATCATCCTGTAATCTGAGAGATCCCTGCAATTAAAGTGTACATTTTATTAGCTTTCAGTTTCTCTTTCTGGGTCTGCATAATTAATGTTGGAGAGAGTGCATCAACCCTACTATGCTGGATATTCCATTGGATGTGTTTTTCCGTGGAAAGGTTTTTCACTCATTGTCACATTGTTATAAAAACTCTTCTGCGATATAAATAGAGCTACAGATTAGAGTTAAAGTACGACCTAGTAGAATTTCTTATTCACCTTTTATGCCATCTTATTCAAGGACAAGTCTTATGCTGCCGGTCATTTGTAAGTCCTGCCTGCCTACAGCTGCTCTGTCCTCTGTCCTGTCCTCTTGTCTTCCATATGTTTCTGTTTCGATCTTCTATGGAAGAAGAGTTAGGAATAAGGTATCCTTTACGTTTCACCACACGAGTCAGTTCAATCGTTCGACAGTTAACAGGCGTGCAATCTGTGACCCGTAGATCAAGCAATAATTAACCAGAGGGCCAAAATCCCCCAATATCGTAAAATTCTTGCAGTGTTCACTTCCAACCATTAGCATAAGGAGCCACCTTGAATGAGATAATTTTGGATGTTGGATACCATCTGGAATTATAAGGCTATAAGACATTTTTACATGTATACCAATATTTTACAACTAACAAAGGGCATTTTAATTTTTAATAGCAACTTACTTCGGGTCATTCTGGGGAAATTGCTGTCATTTTGACGCACTTTTGGATTTGTATAGTTCATGTCCGCTAAATGACAATTAAACTGGTCTTGTTGCATTTCATATCCCTCCGTCCCAATAAACAGGAGATGTATAAAACAATGTTAATAAGGCAGATGATTAATTAATGATTTATGACTACTTTCAAATGCTGCAGGCCAGCTGCAGGGAGAGCAATATGATGGCATCTCGCAAAGCGTTTTGCAGCTAATGAAACGGTGCCATATTGCCTTGTTGCACTCAACATGATTCAGTGATACTATTGTGTGTATCATTGAATATCCTGACCATTGAAATGTACAGTTTGACCTATCGTTGTACATCTGTACTGTAAAGAGGAACCTACTTCCGGTCGTACCAGGCAATATTGACAGCCATTTTGGACACCATCTAATTGGATTTCTAGGTTTCCTCACGTCAGTAATACATATTAAGTAGTCTAAATAAATTTCTGGACTACCAAAGCCTAGGTATAGACGTCAAAATTACATCTCTAGGATGGGTATCTAATGATTTATAGCTATTTTTAGGTGCCGACGGCCATAAGCCAATGCATCTTGGAAGGCAAATGGCGGCCATCGTAGCTATCATCTTGCATGAAGGCTAGTATAATACTCATTAATATTTTCTGTTTAGCAATGAATACCCTTGACCCTAAAATGAACTTTTAAAATTAATAATTGTATCATTACGGTAAATAATAGCCCACTTCCGGTCATTGTGGGGGAATTGGCGGCCATTTCGACCGCCATCTTGGATTTCCAGGTTAATCTAACTGACCACCATTGCACCATTGTAAGTAGTGGTCTGAATGGCTTTTTGACCCCAAAACCTAGGTATAGACATCGAAATTACATCTCTATGATAGATATGTCAAGATTTCATGCGATATTTAGGTAATGGCGGCCATATGGGACTTCGGTAAATTGAAATTGGGTAAATGTTTGGCAAGTTTTTCCAAACTGTTTGCTACCGAACACGCTTTTGCCCAACGTGTAAATAATTTTTCCCCAATATTGGGGAAAACACTTATATGAATATTCATGAAATTTTAGTAGCGTATGGTTTGAGGTGTCCCGCTTTATTAACTGTCACCAAATGCATCAACAATTATAAGGGGTACATAAGAGCTTGCACTTACTTGCACCAACTCGTTAGGATAGGATAGGATAGCTTAAAGTAGGATAGGATAGGTTAGGATTGACTAAGTTAAAACCCAGAAGACGTAACAAGCAGGTTTCATAATTTTTAACCTAGGTTGGAGGAAAAAGGAAACAATTTGGCAACTGAATATGCCCAAGCACATAATATTTATTACCCAACAGCTGGACAAAACGAAGGTTGGGCAATCCTACTGGGTAAAATTGGTTGGGCAAATAATTACCCAACTGAGAATATAATCAACAGTTGGGCAATTGTAGAGTTGGGTAAAATCTGATAAGTCACCAGCTGATGGAGAATTTAATTTTGGGATTGCCAACATCAGTTGTCCAAATTTTAACCAATAGTTGAATGGACAGTATGTTGCCCATTGTTGGTTAAAAGTTGGGCACTTTTGGGGCCAATTGTTTTAAGAGTGCAGAAAACCCTAGAAGAGTTGTATTATTTATGTTTTCAGGCTTTCTGGATAAACAATGACAAAAAAGTCCATATATTGCACATATACTAATTAGTTCATTTCCGACAACTGCATTACTTTAAAATGAAAACTGGTGTCATAAATGAATTCCTCGTCATAGAAAACCCTAGAAGAGTTGTATTATTAAGTTTTCAGGCTTTCTGGATAAACAATGACAAAAGAGTCTACATATTGCACATAAATATGCTAATTAGCTAATTATGCTAATTATGCTATTTACGACAATGCATTACTTAAAAATGAAAACTTGTATCATAAATGAATTCCTCGTCAAAGCAAAATTGTATTATTTAAGTTTTCAGGCTTTCTGGGTTAAGATTAGCAACATATTATATATTGCATAATGTGCTAATTAGATAGTTATCCTAATTAGGCTAATTCAAAAAATTGCTCAAGGTTGCCAAGGGGGCAGACAACCAAGCTGAATTTAACTCAATACCCATCTAGAACACGAATCAACAAAAAGAACTTGTATAACTTTTCCAGGTTTGAATAACTTCTACTGGACTACAGTGACGTATGTCCAAAAGGGTTCTGCCCTATCATTGTCAGAGAAAATGCATTATAGGGGTATCGGAACCTAGGGATAAAACACATAGTTGTCATTTACCGATCCATTATTTTGTTGTTGCAACACAATATAGGCTGGAATATATTCGGCAGTTCCATACGCTTTGCAAGTATTCGTGATGCTACTCTTCAGTTACATCTCAGATAGCCTCCTTCAACGGGGGATAATCTCTACACAGGCAATCAGAAAGCTTATGGCAGCCATAGGTAACTATGTTATTTCTTCTCGAAGCTTTGATGACATGTAATATTGGGTCATTCAGTGACTACATAATTTAGAGCCACAGCTCAGTTAACAGACAGTTCGCAAGGCCGACGTCCCACGTCATATTAGAACAACATCCATACGAGACTGACGACATGCGAGATCGATAATTCAGTTCCATGGGTCAGATGGGTCGGTCTCATGTGTCGTCGGTCATATGGCATCACTTCCTTCTGAGATTAACAGTGGCATATGCATAAATGTCTAAGCTGGAGGTTACATCCTTAGGGGCCGATAGTAGGCCCTATACATGGCTGTCATAGGCAGCCCCGCGTGTCATATATACCCTCTACAACAGAAGGGCATCATTATATAAAAATTATTCTGCTCTATATACTGGATACACCAATCAGATCTGCTGAGTATGGAATTTAGACGGAAACTTTAGCGCGGGTGCGTGTTCACAAACACCCTAAGAAGAATAAACTGAAGTTTTTACCTGGGTTGTAATAATAATGTTTATCAATGAATTATAGACATCGGTGTGATAAGCCTGTGCTTTCATTAATTCCATCAATATGCTGTCATAATATTATGGTTGTATCAGTTCATTTCTTCAAATTTCCTGTATTCTTTACATGTTCTCTTCTACATCTTTTCATCATAATGTTTCATTGATATCGTATTTTGTCATCCAGGTTTTTTTTCGGCTGCACTATTCCTCATCATCGTCGGTTTCGCGCGTTGCAACGTTGCTCTGTCCGTGACGTTTGTGACCTTATCCATGGGAGGGTTGAGCGTCGCTTACTTTGGTCATGTCATTGCCGTACTGGACATCGCGGGTCCCTTTGCTGGTTCGGCGATGGGAATTATGAACACGGCTGGGGTCGTCGGCGGCATTGTAGGCCCTTATATCGTCGGTATCTTAACTGAAATACAGGTTAGACTGGAAAGAGAATCATTTCGTGATCATGGTGATGATGATGATGATTGCATGTATATGTTTTTTTTTAACAATAATTATATTCCGCAATATTTCACGCCTAGATATATTTTTTACAATGGATGGAACACCACAAGGAATGTTTAGACTTGAATAATTTTAGCATTAATTGAATTTAGCTCAGCTGGATATAATTAGGGTATCGCCATGACAAATGGAAACCATGACTGCTTTGTTTATACAGATCAGGTCGGCTTACTCAATATTAAAGCATGGTCGATGGAAGTTCACTTTTTCATCTGTTTCTCTCTTTCTCTCTCTTTCTCTTGATTAATTTTACCCAGTCTGACATTACAGGTTGGCGGAAGGTGATGTGGATCATAGCCGGTATCTATGGCTTTGGAGGTATAAACTTTGTCGTGTTCGGCACAGTCAAGTTACAGCATTGGGCAAGACGAGACTGCCAAACCATTCCCGACAATGATGACTAAAAAAAGCATTTTACTTTTTGATTCTACCTATCTACAATCAAATTTTGTATTAAAGTAGTATCGGGTTACGAACACGAATCTTGAATAGAAACTATATCTGCTGATCAGGAATGCGTCAGGACTATACTAACTACTCGCTACAAAAATAATCCTCTCGACTGTAAGGTATTCATGGAATTCATTGCAGAAGATCAGTCCACTGACTGGTATTATCCAAATAATTATTGCGAGAAATCTGCTTCCTATCAATTGATGTCACGACAGATGAAGAAGAAGGAAAATCCAAGTAGATCCAAACTAAGAATTCTAAAGTCATGATAGAATTGTTGAATTGTTGTTCATGACTACGATGATGCCCCAGACATTGCTTTAATTTGTGGAACAGCGAAGTCTAATGTAAGGTGAAGCTAACGGATCATCCTGGATGGTCTGGGTGAATCAGAGAGATTTTTAAACCAGAGTAGGCTATATACATCGAAGCTTGTAAAACTATACACTACAGGGTTGGAAAAAAGTTTGGAATATTTTTATTCCAAGAATTATTTCTTGTCTTAAAGATATCCCTCGTCATTTTAAGTTCTTCTTTGAGGTTCAGATAAAAGATATGTGTCCCTTTTTAACTTTAAAAGCACAACATTAAAAATCAGTGCACAGTGCAGAGGTCCACTTGGAATTCGGAAGCGTATATTTGCTGTTTTTGCAAATGTCTAACGAAAACGTTAAATAATCAGATACAGTTTAATTGCTATACCGAAGTCCTCAAAATGACTGCAAACTGCACGTAGCTTTTTCAAAATTCCACGTGAAGTACAGAAATGTATAACAAGATGTTCAAACACAAATAGAGCAAATCTGACAACATGTGGTTCATTGGTCAGCCATTGTAACATGTTTAACAATATTACGTAATCTTTGGTACAAGATGGAAAAGTAGACTTCATTCAACACAGTTAATCCGATTTGGATGAATTATTCATCACAATATAGTAGAAACTAGCATTTAAAATCAGACATACTCATCGCCAAAAAAATATTCCAAACTTTTTTCCAACCCTGTATATGTACATGGATTGAGTTTTTCTGCATATATTTGCTCTAGTCTAGACGAGCTAGTTTTCTAATGATGTTGGCTGAAATTCTATGACCTTGTGTATTTTTTAAATAATTATGAATCTTTGTAACTGTATGTAATGGCGTAAATTATAATTAAAATTTTAAGTTTGTACCTTTTTGCTTTGCTCTTAAGTTTGATATTGAGAGTACAAAACGATGACTTTGGTATACATATATATATCCAGACGTTGCTCTTTGTACCCCAATTTTGGCAAAATCGGGGAGTGTACTTTCTATATTATTGCCCCAACATTTGAAAGCACATTTCCTTCTCTCGTTCGTACATCTATTTTCCCTCACAACCTCCGTCACACCGCCAAAGCGACCGACTCTTTGGGGTATTGACATTTCTGGGGAGCGTTTCATCAAGCGTTTTGTCAGTGATTTTTACTGACAAATTTGCTCTTAGCCAATCAGATGCAAGGATTTCAGTAGCTTATAACAGGTAAAAATCACTGACAAAAGCCTTGATGAAATGCTCCCCAGTTCACCTTTGACTCTGGGCCCCGTTTCATAAAACTTGTCATCAATAACAAGTTACAATAATTGTTATACGCTACTGAAATCCTTGAATCTGATTGGCTGAGAGCAAATTTGTCATAGGAATCGGGCAGTTGTTATTGATAACAACTTTTATGAAACAGGGCCCTGGTGTCGATCTCGCTGGTGTGGCTGGGGTATTAGCGAAAACATTACATCCAACTTAAAATATTAAGTAATTGAACATTGTTGTTGCTGTTATTATTATATTTGATTAATCCGCACTAATCATATAATTGGAGTTTATGTTATATAAAATAAGTCATATTAGGTCAACTACCTTCTGAACCTCTTTAAATGTAAAGGAGTGAATTTGTCACTCTGCATTAAGAGTGAAGGAACTTTCACTCCTAATGGAGTGGTAAAGCACTCCCGTTTGAGTGAGCATGCCAATACTCCTTCATCAGCCATCTCACTGACAAAAGTGTTCCGCTCAATATCATATGCAGACTGAATTATTTTCAATCGTGAGCAACGAGTGACGCAAGGCAACCAATGAAGCCGGCACGTCCCGCAAAAAGTGAAGCATCCGTATCGAGACGCGAAATCGAATTCCACAGAGAGAATCAGGCACGTACATACATACAACACATTGAGGCATGATCATTGCTCAACATGGCGAATGTTGTGGTTTCTGCCTTTCTGCGTGACTATGGATTTGGTGACGAAATCAGCAGGGTATTTGAAGGTAATGCATGCACTGTAGGGTCCAACAATAGACCAGCATATTGCTGAGTAAGCCACCCTTATCGAAAAATTAATATGTCAAAAATGTTAATGCTGTTAACAGTTTTTAAAATACAAACTGACAGCCCTTGAAATTCATTGTTAAGTGTCATTTCTTTGTTGTGAACAAAACTACAGGCACCACTCTTGAAAAAGAGTGGTTAATACTCTTGAGACTGAGCTGATGATTTTTACTCAGAAAAGAGTGAATTATCTCCTCTCTTTCCACATGAGTGATAAAATATTTACTCTTTAAAGGATTGGTGTTTCACTCTTTCCTGAGTGAAATAGTAACCACTCTTTTTTTTTAATCGAAAAAGGGTTGCCCCTCATTAACTCCTTGTGAGAGTGGAATTTCATTCTCTTTTGAGTGCTTTTTCACTCTTTTATATGTAGAGTGTATGCTCAGCCTGAAAACTTCTTCCCAGGCCTACTGCCCCTGGACAACTAGCCCCCATAACACTCAGACCACTACCTATGGACAATTAGGGAGTAACAATTGGATAATTATTATAGGGGTATAAGTTGTCATCTTGGAGTAATTCTCGGGCGGGTAGTTGTCCGGGGGTTATTTTCCTTTGGATATAATAAGGGTATCTTCTTGTGGAGGTGGGTAGTGTCCACGAGATGATAGCCCAAGGGGTCCAAGAGTCGAAATAACTGTATTTGTGTTGTATAGTGTACATGGGAACGGTCCATTGTTAGTTTCTTGAAAGGGGGCTCATGCTGATATTTAAGTTGTTTAAATCATATACATGTAAATGTGATAGGGGTTAGAGTAAAATGAAGGGTCCTTGTACCTTGTACCTTATAGAAATAATCCCTGATGCAGCTCACATCGAAGCAATACTGGGATGACTGAAATTGTGTGTCAGAAGAAGGTGGCATTGTGTATATACATATGACTCACTTATTTACAATAAAGATGTGAAAAGGTGATCTGGTGCAAGTAAAAACAGGATGGATCCTCTTACAGTGTGGTGGATCCAACAGGAGGCTGCATAGATCTAAGGATAGGTAGAGCAGCTCCCCTGAAGGATGTTGGGTCCACGGTCATTACGGCAGGCCCCGGAAGGTGGTTCCAGTCTTATGGCTCTTGGGTAAAATGAGTACTTGTAAGAGTCGATGGTTGACTTATAGGCACTTTGTATTTGAGTTCATGATCTTGTCTGTCAATATAGCTAGCTGGGATTATTTCTGGTGGGAAGTGTAACTTGACAATATGGTGATGAATTTTGGCGAAAAGTACACATTGAGCAAGGAGGCGACGAGATATCATTTAGATAACAAGCTTTCCCCGATAATGTGTACTATTTGAAAGATCTTCATCATAATACCCAGGCTGCGAGATGATCTCATTCTGTGGGTGTGGGTGTGTGTGTGTGTGTGATGTATCTGGAATAATTCCGTGACGAAATAATATATTCTGCTTTATACTGTCGTATTTCATTGTTTGAATAAGGTGTTAGGGGTTGGCAGGTTATGTTGCCTAATGCTATTTTTGTTTAATTATTACATTAAACGAACTAATCAGACAACAAATTTCATAGCCTTAACTTTCAGAACGTAAACATATTAATGTATATAATGAAGAGTGGAAAGCAGTATTTTTTAGATATATTTTAAAAAATAAACACAAAATAACTCCAAAGGTAGCTGTATTTACACTTTTGACCTTTTTCATGTGCATTCAGCGTGGCTCTATGGTAGTGACTTTGACATTTTATTGATGAAAAAAGATTTTTTCACACCTATAGAAATGCCGTTTAGATATGTTTTTGTGACTTGGGCATACGATCGAGAGGTTAATGGCGTGGTTTGGTTACGGGCATAGGCGAAGTGGTACATTTCGCGAGGGGGGGGGGGGGGGGGGTGACGTCTTTTGCCGGAATATCAACTGTCCAGTTTCTTTGCGAGAGAGCGAAGCTTGTGAGCAAAACTTTTGACGCTTTAATTTTTTTTTAGTCAAAATGAAATATTCTGGCACATCACTGCCAAAATATCTGCCTCTTACTCCCATTGGGTACGAGCAGTGAGGGGTCACAAACATCACGGGGGCACTGATCCAATCTTACAATTTTACTAGGCATGCTAGGTGGATGATTGGAGGGAGGGCGTGAGAGTCTATTTTCACGTTCCCTTCCTCCTTCCGTGTCTTTCTTTTTCTTTCATTTTTTCTTTATTGTTTGTTAAGCGACATGGAGGTAATCGTGGATGGACACATACGTATCATGTTTTGATAACTAGCTTTGTTGGCATACATTATATACTTCCATAAAAAGTAAAAGATCCTCAGACTTTGAGGACCACCCCCCCCCCCCCCCCCCCCCCCCCACTTTGCTGAGGTTAAATTATCTACATCTGTTAATGCTTCTTCTTTTTCCTTCGATGGAGCGCAACTTCATATCTACATGCATATCCTCACATATCAGTGCCGCTCGTAGCAATAACAAGACCAATGTGATGTAAATATCTTTATCATTTATTGCTTCATACAATATTCTGCAAACATATATTATAGTTGATTTAATCATCCAATTGCACATTATATATTCGTTTCTACCTAAAATGAAATCTCGATATGTTTTCAATTTAATTGATTTTCATTTAACAAGTAGTCTACCGCATGGAACTTTATATTCTTGTGTTTACACACCGATTATTCATTCACAAGGATATCAGTATCAGTATAACACTAAAACACGTAACATTGTAACATGAAATAAATGGAAATCCTTTTCATGCGTGATACGAACGGTGGTGCTATGAATTGTCATTGACTTTGCACTTTTGATTCTTAGTGTCGTTTCTGTACAGTTATAGATATCTTACTTTAATATTTTATAATTATATGTTCGACCAGCTAATGCTAAAACGCACTCAATAACCTCATAAAACGTATCCTCCCAGTTCCTTTCAAAATTATAAAATAACATACCATGTTTCACGTGGCAAGACGTTAGAACAGAAAGAATTTACGTTTTGAACATTCTGGGGAAAGAGAAAGGTTTACTTTTGCTCCATGAATGATGCAAATGCAAATTGAGGCAACAGTAATAACTGCACCTCCCTGATTAGTATTCTATTAACAAATTGGAAACTCAAAACCAATGAAGATGCACAAAAGGCTCCGGTAAAAAGGAAGCTTTTCAACATGAGGAGCTCTCTATGGTGATTTTTTTTTCTTCACATGTAGAAATATAAAGGCCTAATATGCAATTTGTTTTACATACAGTAATTGATATTTTAGACATCAGTTTCAAGTAATTTGTTGCCATAATTATAAGACATCAGCGAGAAATATTAACGTTATTGAACGCACATGCAGTTCTTCTTCAGATCAGACAAAAAAAAATGCTGAAGTGATTTTGAACAAATCAAACAAATACCACTGTAAACTGTATAGGCTATAAGAAGAGTTGACGAATAATGGTGAAAGACGATTATCAATATCATTAGAATTAATTATGAACTGTAGAGGTAAAATATAGTGATAAAAGTTTGACTACACGAAGTAATATGATTGTTTTATGATGTATACACGATATTACATTGTAACTATTGCATTTGAAATAAAAAGTTCAACTTATGAACTCCATACCATGATAATACTTACAAATGAAGCTTGTATCTTACATAATTTAAGAATGCGCATGCCCTTTAAGTAACAATATGTATGTGCGCGGCTTTTTTTTTACTGCCTCTATAAATGCACTCAAAATCATAACAATGTGTGTGTGTGTATATAGATATATATATATATGTGTAAAGTTTCTAATAAATGAAAGAAAGAGCGATATAACAAGGAGAGATATTAAAAGGAGGAATAACGGCTGATAGATAGTGAAGTGCGTTGCTATACATCGAACGATATACATAATTGAATGAGATAGAAAGGAAAGAATGGAAGAGGCAGAATGCGAGACAGGAAAATTACAGAAGAGTAAATGGGAGAACAGAAGTTCTGAAGGTGGCGAAATCAAAATATAGGCCAAATGGCCAGTATAAGTAAAAGTTTTTTGGACAGTTTAGTACCCATTCTTGAAAACATATTACTTTGAAATTTCGATTGGATAAACCATTAAACCCTGCTTCCATCGAATCTGTACAATTGAAATAATTCTACAAAGGGCTATTGATTGTCACAAACGGAGTAAATCAATGAGTATAACACGAGATATTACGAAATGGAATAAAAGCATACCCTGAACATGATATTAATACATTGGACGAAACAGATTGATACTTATATATAAATTGGAATATACAGTTCCGCACATATTGCAAGGGTAATATTGATAACGCAGGTAAAACCCTTTTGCCACCCTTTGTCCCAATATCTACTGACCCTTTTTCAACTACGTATCGTATCGCCACTAATAGTACTGAAAACTGTAACTCTGTAAATCCATCTTACATTTATCAAACCATTATGCTAGCATTGATCGCCTTAAACTAGAACTTTAAGCAGACCTCCATCATATTTCATTTATATAGGTGGATAGTCGTGACAGTCTCGTCTTACCTTTTCCTATGATAGAACCTTCAGAGTTCGTACACGAAGTATTCTCCACGCGAGAAGTTATTTCAAAGGTGTAAGCTTCCTGCAAAGGCACCTCTCCGGAAATTATGTTTTGCACTTTTGGTAGGTGGTCAAATCCAAGGGCCTTCATTGCTTCTCGGATGTTTGAAGCGCACCATCCCCTCTCACTCACATGACTCATGACTGCATCAGGATTTGGTGGCCATGAGTTCGAGTGTCTTTCAATGGAGTGTTTTCATAGGTCCTTGCTTGCATAAAGAGGATCTGATACGATATTCTCGTGCAGGTCAATGAAGAGAGGAATGTAGGTCAAGAAGTCCAGGAAATCCACTGTTCCTTTGCCTTCCCGGTTGAACTTCGTCATCACCTGAGGACACAAGAAATTTTACAAGAGAAGAAATTTTAATGAATGAATACCCACTTCAAACTACTGTCATTTTCTACTTTACCTTTTCCTGCTTGTTTATTCTTAATTTCTAAGAGCAATAGCTTATGATGTGTCCTTAATTTCATAAATCGGGATTCGTGATTCGCTCAGCCATGTCATGCCTTTGAATTATGTGCATCGGGGACGTATTAAGAGTGTCAGACAATATATTGGCCGAAAACTTTCCAACAAACAAAAATAAAGGAGAAGGGTTTCAGATTTTCAAATTTTCCGACAAAAACAAATTAGCAGACAGAAATTATTTCATCCCCTACATCTCCAGCGATGCCCATGTTGTGCATCAGTGCTAGAGAAGTAAGAGGAATATATCTATTCAAAACTGATATGCTCACTCACCAGATCCGCATGTTCTCTTTTGAGGCCTCCCGCCTCCAGCTCCACCTGCAGGTTCCTTAAGGGGACTTCCCCGGGGAAGCCACCCTCCTCCTCGTCTTCCAGCAGATAGAAGAGTTCCTTGGCCCGATCCATCTTCACATCAAGGGCCTCGAAGTTGATTTTGTTGATGACCTTCTTAATGAAAGGGCTGGGATAAGGTTTATTAAAAAATGAGAATTAGGTAAGTTCGTATCAAATCACCTTGTGAGTAATTGTTAATATTTCGACCTTACCGTAACATAAAATATAAGAGAAACTGTAAGTGCGACTTATTTATCTAAATAAATGGAAAGGTGAAATTAGAGTGTACGAGAAGATGGACGAATTTGAGATAGCGGAAGCAGAAGGGAAAGAGGAGAGAAGTGACAATAAATCGTAAAAAAATGATGAAAGGACAAGAGCGAGAGAGAGAGAAAGCAAGCGAAAATACACGAGAGAAAACAAAAAGTAACTTACTCAAGTCTTGATATTTTCTCAGACAAAGCTGCAACAAGGGTGAAGAGCTTGAAATCAATGCGATGTCGCTGAGGTAAATCAAGAACCTGTTGAAATAATTGAATAAATCAATAAATTATTCTGAAATTTGTTGAAAGTTACAATGCCATTTAGATTCCCTGTAGCCTTTAACACATACATGCTTTTCGTTCCTGTCTTTTTTTCTACGGTTGTGATTGATTGATGTGATGTTTTAAAGGAACTGACTTTGAAATTGATCAGGGCTATGTTTCATAAAACTTGTCAATAACAACTGCCAAAATTCTATAACAAATTTGCTCTCAGCCAATCAGGTGCAAGGATTTCAGTAGCTTATATCAGTTATTGCAACTTGTTAAGGTGGGTTTTCACGGGGCTCGCGAACGAGTAAAATTAAACAAGCTTAACGGTGAAAATTTTGTTGAAATCAGATAATAAAATAAGAAAGTTACAGCATTTAAAATTGTTCATTGTTTCACGAAAGAGTGATATACATAACATGAGCTGTATGCAAATGAGTGAGCCGATGACGTCACACACTCACATTTGCTTTATGTATTTCATTATAAGAAATTTCAAATATTTCAATTTTTAGCTCACCTGAGCCTAAGGCTCGAGTGAGCTATTGCGATGGAAATTTGTCCGTCGTCCGTCGTCCGTTAACTTTTTACATTTTCATCTTCTTCTCCAAAACCCATGATCGGAATTCAACCAAACTTGGTAGGAATCATCCTTAGGGGTAGGGGACCCAAAGTTGCTAAAATGGTACATGTGGCCCCCCAGGGGGCCCAGGGGGAGGGCCCCCAATTGTAAAAGCTATGTAAATTTCAAACATCTTCTTCTCCAGAACCAGGCATAGCTTGTGTATGGAGATACCTCTATAGATGAAGAATGAATGTTGTTCATGAAATTTCTCTGAGTGGCCCTATAGGGGCCCTGTGGGGGTAACATACTGGAGGGGGGGGGCGCTGCCAGGCAAAATGTACATTCTGATCTTCTTTTCCAAAACACATGATCGGAATTCAACCAAACTTGGTAGGAATCATCCTTAGGGGTAGGGGACCCAAAGTTGCTAAAATGGTACATGTGGCCCCCAGGGGGCCCAGGGGGCCCAGGGGGCCCAGGGGGAAGGCCCCCAATAGTAAAAGCTATGTAAATTTCAAACATCTTCTTCTCTAGAACCAGGGATAGCTCAGACTTGGTATTGTGTATGGAGATACCCCTATAGATGAAGAATGAATGTTGTTCATGAAATTTCTCTGAGTGGCCCTATAGGGGCCCTGTGGGGGTAACATACTGGAGGGGGGGGCGCTGCCAGGCAAAATGTAAATTCTGATCTTCTTCTCCAAAACACATAATCGGAAATCAACCAAACTTGGTAGGAATCATCCTTAGGGGTAGGGGACCCAAAGTTGCTAAAATGGTACAAGTGGCCCCCAGGGGGCCCAGGGGGAGGGCCCCCAATTGTAAAAACTATGTAAATTTCAAACATCTTCTTCTCCAGAACCAGGCATAGCTCAGACTTGGTATTGTGTATGGAGATACCTCTATAGATGAAGAATGAATGTTGTTCATGAAATTTCTCTGAGTGGCCCTATAGGGGCCTTGTGGGGGTAACATACTGGAGGGGGGGGGCGCTGCCAAGCAAAATGTAAATTCTGATCTTCTTCTCCAAAACACATGATCGGAAATCAACCAAACTTGGTAGGAATCATCCTTAGGGGAAGGGGACCCAAAGTTGCTAAAATGGTACATGTGGCCCCCAGGGGGCCCAGGGGGAGGGCCCCCAATTGTAAAAGCTATGTAAATTTCAAACATCTTCTTCTCCAGAACCAGGCATAGCTCAGACTTGGTATTGTGTATGGAGATACCTCTATAGATGAAGAATGAATGTTGTTCATGAAATTTCTCTGAGTGGCCCTATAGGGGTCCTGTGGGGGTAACATACTTGGGGAGATGTGCTGCCAGGGAAAAGGAATGATCAGTCAAAAAAAAAATTAATTTCAAACATTCTTCTTCTCCAGATCCAGATCCAGAAGTTTATCTAGATATTTTGTGTGTTATATACATCTTGAAGATGAATAAAAAAAAGTTGTTCATGACATTCTCAGGGTGGCCCCATAGGGGTCCTGCGAGGGCGAGGTTAATATGCAGGAGGGGAAATGTACATTCTTTGCATGATTTGTTGTATGATTCAACCACACTTGGTGGGAATCATCCTTAGATGTAGGAGATTCAAATAATACATGACATTGTAGACCATGGGGTGGGGGGGGGGGGAATTATGTTAATTTCTAACATTATCTCATGTACATCCTCCTATTTGTTTTAATTTCTAACATATCTCCTGGTGGTGCTAGAGAGAACATGCACCAGATGTGAATTGATCCACCTCAGGTGAGCGTCGTGCCCCCTGGGGCTCTTGTTATAGATGGGATATTAAAGAATCTCTCCCTTGTACCAAAATAAGTTAAAGTAATGATGATGTTATAAATTCTATGAGGAGTCAAACCACGCTTTACATTCTTTGAGCAGAAAAAATGAAATATTTGTAATATCATATAATAAAATACATAAGGAAAAGTGAGTGTGTGACATCATCGGCTCACTTATTTGCATACCGTCCATGTTATGCATATCACTGTTTCAGGAAACAATGCAAAAATTCAAAATGTCGTAACTTTCTTATTTTACATCCGATTTATATAACATTTTCACAGTTATGCTTGTTTAATTTTACTCTGTTTATTCAAATCAACTTGACATTAGGGTGGACTTGGCCTTTAACGAAGGATGCGAATATCGAAAAAATAGCAAATTCCAGCATTCGCATTTTAGGCTCCAAGAATTCGCCAAACATGCGCGGGGGTTCGGTAGCTTCGTCAATTATTCGCACGAGTCGTTTTAAGTTCGGCGGGAATTTAAAAAAAAAAACGTTTGAAATTACTTTACATTTGAACGTTTTTAGCATCCTGGGTCGTGATTTGCTGGTGATTTACTCTCAAAACTGTTTGAAAAGCTTCGTCATATGCGCACGACCTCCTCTGGACGTGCGTGATGTTCGCAAAATCTTCGTGAAACTCCAAACAGATTCCTACAATTTGGAAATTGTTTCGCGCATGTCTCGCGAAGGCAGCGAAGTTCGTCCCATCATTTCTCGGGTTGTTAACATTTTAGTCACGTGTTCTTCATGTATGTGGACTGGCCAAAGTTCGACAACACTGTAAATATTCGCACATTCGTCGTGAGAACTAAGCACAAAGTATGCAAGAATGGTTTATGTCTCCATTGTCGCGACACATTCGGAGAAAAAACTTCTCTTTTCCACATTCGCATCCTTCGCGAATCGTTCGCATGCCCCGTGAAAACTCATCTTTATTGATAACGAGTTTTATGAAACGGGTTCCAGGACATGCTACCAAGGCTACTTCGTTTCAAAATGTTGCCAAATTCTAATTTCATACAAAAATGGTTTTATCAGTACCCAATGTTGTATTATAATAGTTTAATACTCACATGATAAACATATTGACATTCTTTTTCCGTTATCAAGTGGCTGTTGATTCTTTGCAGCAGATTTTCCACGTTCGTCGTTTCGATTTCGTATGGCTGTAGAAAAGAAAAGAAAATAATTTAAAATGTAAAGCTTTTAATCCTTTTTTTTTTTTGCTTATTCAATTTCTTTTTGACAGGTGACATTTGTTGAAATATAAATATAGTTAATTTCCTGTGTATTTTCAAACGTTTTTCTATGTCATGGTAACATAAGTATGTAGATGTGAAATTTCGGCTGAAATTGCACCTTATGATTCATAGCTCATGAATTGGACTTTTAAGAAAAAATAAGGATTTTCTTGGTGGACAAATAAAATGGAGTAATGGCTACAAAGACAGAGATAGAATAAGAGGTTATACCTGAAGAAATGGTAGATAAAATGAAAGAGAAGATATTATACGAAAGAGATGGAAAGATGGAGGGAGAAGAAAGATATTTCACTGCTGTGACCAATATTAGGAAGAAAAGAGCGATTCTCGTAGAGTAGCTCTGTTCTTTTCTTCCACGGCAGTGTATCAGATCTATCCCAGTTCTCAAGCGGAGCCCTTCGGGGTTTCACCGCGTCGCTGTACATGTAGCCTACCATGATGTGTACGGGTCCGACTTTTTAAAGTTTTCGTGCATGTAAACTTGTGCGAGCTGTCTGAAAAATGGTTGCTTGTTGGAATAAAATGTTGTAAACTAGTTTTCATATAATATTTAACAAAACTGATGGATTTGGAAACATAATTTTGAAGTATAAAAATCATGTCGAGCAAAGTTTCTCTTCACTCTCGGTTGCCAGTCCATGCTATGTTGTGCAGCAGTATACCGCGGAGGTCATACGACTCTAACCAATGACGTCAGTGCTAATTTGCATAGAAAAGTAAACAAGCTAGGATTTTGCCGAAATTGGACTGCGAGACAATTTCAAACCCTCAAAAAGGTGATTTTTTTTTTTTAAATGCCCTTTCTAGTTGAGCTATTTGAAAAATTTAAAAAGGATTGTTTTCTTTGATACACAGATTTTAATATTACCAAATAAAAACGCATACCACTTCTTTTCTCAATATGAGCTCTTTAATGCTGTACAGTACCGGTACCTGTTCTTGGTTCATCATGTTAAAGAGAGTGCTTTGTCTCCTCCTAAAATCTGGTTTGGACGCCATCCGGTCTGATGATTCGTTCTCCTTCATCTTCGTCTCGAGATCCTGCAGCATCTTCTTCTCACCTGCATAACAAATGATAAAAGGTCATTTTCTAAAAGCTGCAAAAGTACCGTTCAACGTCTCATGATTCTAGCATTTTAAGAACTAGATCTAATCAATCGTAGCTGGTTTCGCGAACCGAAGTTGTGAAACCAGCGACGAAATATTGCATTTTCATGACTAAGGACGTTAGATGTATACGTTGATGTATTCAGCATGTTGTATACAGAGCTAGGACCAATCATGATCCATCTTTTCATATTTTATCTGAAACATTGATTCTGATTGGCTAACATAAGATCAACAAAGCGATGGCCTTCCATGGCATCATACCTTCCAGTTCTTTGATCTGTTTGTTCGCTGCTTCCAGTCGTTCCTCTGTGATCTGCTTCTTGACCGACAGTCGGCAAACTTCGGCATCAGTCTCGGTCTGGTGAAATAACCATCATATTAATTGAAAATAATTGATATGTATAAATATATATATATATATTTAATGTAAAATTGAATACATGAAATAATACATCTAAGTGGGTCATAATTTCACATTAAACCAATCATATTTAACGATTAACAGCCCAGCAAATTTCAATCTCCATTCTGGAGACTTTTGTTAATCATCCTAAAGAGTTGATGTGGAAGCATAAAAGGCTTTCTTACCTCAAGCACAAGATTACAAGACTACACTGGAAGACAAAAAGGCTCTTGTCTGTCATACATATTCCATTTATAGACGAAAATCATTTTGTTCAAACTCAGCTCCAATTTTCAGTAAGCCTATGTAAATCAGACAGAATTCTGTCCTCTGAACATTGGGTTTTCCTTCTTAAACTGAACTTTAGAAATGCTATAAGAACACATTCGTCAAGAATACTGCATGCAAACATTAAACTGTTCTTCATGACAGAAAAGATGCATGCGCTTGTATTTCTGATGGGTAATTATTATTTTTTTTTTTTAGTAACAATTTATCAAATATCCTCCTCACCATGGCAACTTGTTTGTCTGTCATGCGGCTCAGGACCCACTGGTCGGTCCCGTTTTTCAGCACAGGAAACTTGAAGCCACCGGTTCTAACCGGTTCTGTCGGGTTCGATGACGTGGACGATGACGATGTCGAAGGCGGCGATGCTGCTGCTTTATCTGCTTGATCAATGACCACACTCTTGGGTTCCAATTTCTTCGAGTCTGTAAGACGAAAAATAGCATATCTTTAATATCCATGCTGTGAGCGAGCAGGCTGATTCCGCAATTGTTTTGGTCGGTCAAAACTGTCGAACAAACGGTACAGGTTTTTTTTTTTGGTTTCTAAAGTTCTAAAGTATGTTTTTATCCACACGAAAATCTTAACAGCAACTCAGAATTATGCATTCCTTCAGCTCAGTCTGGTGTAAAAATCATTCAAACAAAAACTCAAGGAATGGAACTCATTCAGGTATTATCTGTCATAACTTGATATGTGAAGATTTATCGTTTAACATTAACAACAAGAAAGTAAGCTCTCTCTCTCTCTCTCTCTCTTCTCATACCTTTGTCTTTCTTTTTCTTCTTCGATTTTTTGTCTTTCTTCTTCTTGGCCTCAGCTGCTGCAGCTGCATCCGGGTCCCAATCAAATCGGAATATCTCGAGGAACTCGTTTCGTGCGATATCTGCGATCGCCTTGGTGCGAGACTCTGCAGGTAAAATAGTTAATAAGGAAATAAATTAATATAATACATGGTATCGATAATTCTTACATTTTGGTTGACACTTTTTTTTTACTGCATGAATGTTTATCAGCCGGCAATGTAATTACTGATACGAAAAGTAATTCATCTGAGACAATCAGGGAAAAAAACTCTGCCCACTCATGACTGAATTTGATAATCCGTCAAGCAAGATATCGATGTTATTTAGAAAAAGAGAAAACAAATCATTACGGGTGAAGGCCATTGTAATAACTTATAATAAAACTATTGTTTAATTATAAGTTTAATACTGTACGATGACAATTTGCTGTTATCCTACATGCATAATGGAACATTTTAATATTGTGAATATTTGTATGATTTGTCCTACCATCCAACTGGGCAACTTTCTCCTTCAGATTAGTCACTTTCTGCTCCTGTCTGTCTAACAAAAAGTGGCTTCTAGCCAACCTCTCTTCTACGTCAAACTATAAACAAGGGGGGGAATAGGAATGAAGAATTGGAAATAAAATTAGTTTAGGAAAACACTTTTCGGCAATAAAGTATGTAGCTGTACTCTTTATATGTGTGTAAATGTCGGTGCAAAATTTCTTGTCCGTCAGACCTGATCTGCGGCCGAGATCTCACATCCCGCAGAAACTTGCTCTCAAAAATCCCGATTAAAACAAAATTTCGACTGGTCTGAGAAAACTCAGTTATATCCCCATTTTAAATAGATTTTAATTCAAAATGGAATTTGTCTCGAATGAGCTAAGAAAGAGCTCAAAAGGCAAGAGATAGGAAGAGACCATTGAAATCATCAACGCATACCTTATCATTGATTCCATATGATGCAATCCTGGCTCTTAACATTCTCTCTGGAGAATCACTGGAGGCGCTATCCGCTCTGCCGCTATCGACATCATCATCTTTCTCATCGCCTATCCCGCCATCCTTCTCGACACTGTCCTCCGATAGTTTCATTGGACTGACGTAATCGTCCTCGTTGACCTCCATGGGTGTGGTTTTAAAGGTGGCCTGAAACTCCTCCAGGTCACTTTTGAATTCCAGATTGACCTCACTTGACCTTACTATTGCACTTCCGTATCCGGATGATTGTTCCGTGGTCATTGATTCTGTCTCTGAATGATCGTCGCCGTCATGGTCACCGGCTGCCTTGTCCGTCGTCGTCGTGCTCATCCACTGTCTCAAGGTACGGTCTTGGATGTTGACTCCTGTACTTCGGAGATGGCTGTTGAAGATGCGCTGGTAATGGGGTACACGTTCTTTGCTGAAGTGGTTAAAATAACAGCGATGTAAAATTAAACGTAAACGCAATAGAACTTAAAGTACCAGTAACCGTTAATATGACATTAAACGTATTTGTCATTTTAAAAAAATCAAACATACCGGTTACCCATAATACGAAATTAAACGTAACCACAATACAACAATACGTTCTATTATCTTCTTCATTTTTTAAAATGTTTATCCGGCATCGCCAAAGCCATTTAAAGTATAATTGCATGACTCACGAATTCAAAAATAAATTCTAGATATTAAGATGACTAAGTAAATTAAAATTGATCTAGACGATACAATTAATTCGAACTGACAAAAACCTTCCCTTTGGTAAGCAAACACGTCAAAGGCAGGTACCAAATATATGTAAAAGATCCAATAAAATCAACTTCTAGAAGTGAAAAGCTCAGATAAATGAACTCATTATGCACAATTTTTTTAATGCCAAACAAGAAAGAAACACTTGATTTCGGATAAAGATGACAGACTTTAAAAATATTCCCCTAAATATTATCTTATGTAGCCAACCAATTCCAGCTTTCATGTTCTTTCAACAATACTTGTAAGCTATTCGCTGGATAATAATTCAAATTTCACAACCACACATTTTCCCTCAGTCTCAATTGTCGACATCATATGTTTCTTTTGTTTTTTTTATACTTTCTAAAATAAGTGCAACTGATTTATTTAAGATTGGTATTCATAACAGAACGGTACTTACTGAACGATGCAGTACTTGGCAAGATAGTCTAGCGGATCCCTCACGGCTTCGTTGGGACTGCTTGGCGGATTGCTCGCCTCAACCTTCCGCCATTTCTTCTTCTTAGTTCTACAAAAACAAAAAGAATTAGTTCGTTGGATAAACAGTAATGATAACATGAATATTTATAACTTATAAGTACTGGTAAATACCACGTAGAATCGCAAGGAATGGTGCTATTTTAAAGACCGATTATCATTATATCACCCAAATTTTTGTCCTATGTTAGCTGTTTTTGATAGATTTGTACCTGAATATTTTTATGCTATGCTGTTCTTAGCTTATGTATATCATTCAAAGAATATATTTCATTGTATGTGATTAATTATATAAGATAACATTGTAACACTGTATACAAATAACTAAACTGAACTGAAAATCGTGGCATAAAAGTGTAAACTTACTTGTACTCTGGTCGACTTTTCCACATGAT
Organism: Heliocidaris erythrogramma; assembly: GCA_025617745.1. NCBI lineage: Eukaryota > Metazoa > Echinodermata > Echinoidea > Camarodonta > Echinometridae > Heliocidaris > Heliocidaris erythrogramma. The sequence continues at coordinate 26,055,129 of CM046856.1, forward strand.
AGGTTCGGGTTGCTTGGGCAGCTGCATGGGTTGTTTCTGAGGTTCGGGAGCTGGTTCTTCAGGAGTCTTCGGGGCTGGTGCGGGATGGCTGATCTCGGAAAGAGGAGGGAGTTGTGGTTCTACTGGTTGTGGTTCTACTGGTCGCGGTACCGACTTAATTTCAGTGGAAGCAAGATTTGAAGCATTATTTTCTCATTACGACTTACGAAAGTAAAATTTACCTTTCTATGGTTTTACAGAACACAGGCAGTTCATAAGAAGTTTCTTCGTTGAATTTCTTTTTTCTTTATGTTATAGTTTAAAAAACCAAAAACAAAACAAGACCTATAATTGAATGAATTTGAATACTTTGACTCTATCTTCAGATGTTCAGATACGTTCATGGGATACAGACCGAATTATGTCTATTGAAACAAAAACAGAACTTGATATTTTTTTGGGGGGGAAGAGTGAGAACTCACCCTGACTGGCATAGGAGCAGCAACTCCGAGTTGTTTTTCTTCCTTCCTCACCCTCTTTGGAAGCTTGGCACGTCTCGTCTTCTTTGGGGGATTGACCTTCGCTTTAGGTTTAGGCTCTGAAAAAAATAATTATTATATATTATGATTAGAGCTATAGATAGGATTACGTAAACTGTTAGGTAAGGGTGAAAGTTTTGGTTGTTGTTGAAAATTGACCGTGGATGAATTATCCTGAGCCTGTGTCGTCCACTCGAAAATAAATCAGATGGTTAAGATTGCGGTTCATTAACCCAGGAAAGAAAACGTTGATTCGTCGTGTCTGATTGGTAAGACAAAGAAGGTATTGAAGAAGTGAAAATGACGGCTACATGATAAATGACGGAGAAAACTAAAACAATGGGTTTCATACATTCTAAAGATATCAGAAGCAGAAAGAACAAGATTTTATTTTTCAGGGACTTGAGAACCTCTACCTTTAATTCTGATATACTTTCACCAAAATTATTGAAGTCAACAACAATAACAAAATGCATATATTTATCACACTCAAGATATTCACTTTTGTAGTGCTTAAGATATTACATTGACAAATCTATACACAAACTGAACAACGTTGAATGATTTAACATATCATACCAGTCGAAGAGCACAATCTTGATCAGGTTCCAAGCGCTTTTGAATATTCTGTATCTTCATACAAAAATTACAGGATGATATGTTAAAGGTATCAATGGGTGTCAACAAACCACAGTCAAGTTTGCACACGCTCTAACACTACACAAAGATGCATGACCACATGAAGTTTCGTATAAGGATGGCAATCCAGTGATTTATGCACTCGTTAAGCTATTGTAACTCACATGGCGAAAGTGAGTAAGTAGAAACAGGGATAGGATTTGCAGAAGAACCCTGACGAAGCTCTCTAATTCAATACCACCCCTTGGGAATCCATACAATTCTGTTTCTATTTCTCAAAGCAGATCTCTTCATCTCATACACTTAAAAAAACAAAGTTACTCTGAACTGAATTGTAGCATTGAGGTGATAAAATCATGCAAATTCTGATTTGTATCTGAAATCACTCTGAAATCACTCCAGCTAGACTGATAGAATGAAGAAGTATTTTTTTTTAATAGAAATACTTTTCTCCCTTCTTTTTCCCGTCTTCTTTTAAATCCGAATCCGTTCATCTGTATTGATTCTCCTGCGCAGAAGGATTAAGTAAACGAATCATTGTTCTCTGTTCATGCTCGCTGGGTAGACTTCTTCCTCTAAGCAAAGAAAGCGTGCATCCATTCCGTTGTACCCATGGAAACAGAATTTTCCGGTGGATGAGCGCGTTTGAGCCAAAGCAAATCCGATTTGTTTGCTACGAAAGGTTTCTGGCTGTTAATCTAAAAATCTGTTTGGTTTTATTTTATTGAATATACACTACAAAAACCAGGGTGTTAATTCAACACCATCTCGGTATCAATATTAGGCTTATACGAGATAAATGTTATTAAAACACCAGTTTGATTCGAAACTGGTGTTGTTTTGACACTTATTGGTGTAGCCCAATATAGATACTGAGATGGTGTTAAATTAACACCGTGGTTTTTGCAGTGTATCCACACTTCCTCAAGTGTCATTCTTCTCTGCCATTATGGTTTGAAATTAAAATGATTGATAATGAACGAAATAATACAGAATTTCGCTTCTTCGACAAGATGGGATAACTGACCATGTTTTTGAGGGAACTAAGGTGAATACGTACGTTTTTCTTTCGCTGGAAGGGAGAGAGGTATAACTGATTCCAGTTCAGGAGGAACAGGTTCTTGTATGGGTGCAACAGGTGGATCAGGAATGGGTGGTGGACGGGGCTCCTCCTTCGGTGGTGGAGGTGGATCTTTGTCTGCAGAGACAAAAAAAGTAATCATGGTTGATTGTAAAATTGAAATAAACCTTGACATCTGTGCGTGGTTTTCAGTCGAAATGAGTGTTTCCTCCCACTTGGCCACTTGGTTTGGTTTGTCTTTGTTGTAAAATCACTTTGGATACAGTATGAGGTACATCGACGTGTTTTCCCTATTGACAATTTTACATATTGTTGTATTTATTATTGTTTTTGTTTCAACAATAAACTACATTTGTGTATGTTATTGAAAAAAATACTTTGTAATTCATGTGCATGAAAATATAGAGCAATACAAAAATATATAATGGCTAATAAAACATTAGTAGGTATTTTCATCGTAATTCACACTGCGGCACTGTTTAGATTATTTGAGGGATCCACACTCAACGAGCCCTGCTTTTTAGTGGATCCCTCCATTTCCTCAGCTCTACTTTTACAAAAGGATAGACTATATAAAATACACATTTGTTATATATGTTTTCGTTCACCATAAATATATATATATATTTTTGGGTATTGTATTGAATATTCATTTTTATGGTTTACTATGTAATTAATTGTTATACTGTTATGATGTTAAGTCGAGTTGAGTTGAAATAAATAAAATAAACTTGGAACTTGAAACTTGGTTATAAAAAAAAGAATTTCAAATATGCCACAAGTTTTCCAGTTCATAAGTAACATTCCAAAATAGCAATAACATGAAATAGAATAATGGGAAATGTATAATTGCACGACATCCCACATAATGTTACACAATTTTTTACCTGGTGCCTTGTATGGAATAATGGGTATCTTGACATATTCCTTGGATAGATTTTCTAAAAGAAAGGATATTTGGAAGAGAAAATTATTGTCACTACCAAAAAGTGAATTTCTGTATGTGAATAGTTAACATGCATTTATAGTCAATATAACTCTGCATCTTTTCTTTTTTACCCTAATCGTAATACATTCAGATATTCCTTAACCGTAACGTTCCATGTTTTTTTCATTAACCATGATAACGATTGGAAAAGAAAATGACGCAGAACATAATACACATGGAGGCTAAGTCATTATATTATGTGCAAAAAGGTGAACCATTTAGTCCGTGGTGGAACTGACATCATGCATATTTACGCGGTAACGCATCAAGTGTATTAACAACCTCATTCTTATCTTCACTCTAAAAAAACGTCTGGTCATATTTTATTAATCAGATTCTGTTCATTTTGATTAGGATTCTGTTCACTTCAAACACGGATTTTGTATGCTTTTGCATAGAATTGTACTGGTGCCCGTGAGAATAGTTATTCTAGCCATATTTGACGAGAATTTTTTTTTCATGCAAGTGGCAAATGATAAAACGACCTGGGCCCCGTTGCATAAAACTTACCATCAGTGGTAACTCTGCTATCAATGGTAACTACCATGGTAACGTCACTCAACAGCCAATAAAAATCAAGGTGTCCTTGGGAGTTACCATTGATGGCAAAGTTACCATTAATGGTAATTTTTATGCAACGGGGCCCAGATTTCATTACCGAATTAGTTATTTTGTACCATGTTATAATGTTACAATAGATTAGTACACCGCATGTTAAATATCCGGACAACCCAAACTGTACATTTTATGAACGACCTACAGGGTTGGAAAAAAGTTTGGAATATTTTTTTGGCGATGAGTATGTCTGATTTTAAATGCTAGTTTCTACTCTATTGTGATGAATAATTCATCCAAATCGGATTAACTGTGTTGAATGAAGTCTACTGTTCCATCTTGTACCAAAGATTACGTAATATTGTTAAACATGTTACAATGGCTGACCAATGAACCACATGTTGTCAGATTTGCTCTATTTGTGTTTGAACATCTTGTTATACATTTCTGTACTTCACGTGGAATTTTGAAAAAGCTACGTGCAGTTTGCAGTCATTTTGAGGACTTCGGTATAGCAATTAAACTGTATCTGATTATTTAACTTTTTCGTTAGACATTTGCAAAAACAGCAAATATACGCTTCCGAATTCCAAGTGGACCTCTGCACTGTGTGATAAGCCTGATTTTTAATGTTGTGCTTTTAAAGTTCAAAAGGGACACATATCTTTTATTTGAACCTCAAAGAAGAACTTAAAATGACGAGGGATATGTTTAAGACAAGAAATAATTCTTGGAATAAAAATATTCCAAACTTTTTTCCAACCCTGTAATTCTTACCTCGAGGTTTTGTTTCATTCGAGTTTCAAATAATAAAACGAGACGCTTTCATTATCAAATTAGTTACATTGTATTATTTTCTTACGTTACAATATACTAAATTAGTACACCGCATGTTAAATATCCAGAAAATTAATCGAATTATTTAAATTTAGTTAAAATGTCAAAGTACCAGGAGAGCATGTGTATTAAATGTATAATTTGTATTTATATAACGGTGATAAGTCAGTACATTAGTCTCCCTATATGAATTAAGTATCGTTGTTTCTTGATGATAAGAAAAACATAACTCAACTAAAACAGATAGCAAGTATAGGTAAAAACTTTCATTTAAAATTGTAACTCTTTCTATGATCGATTGTAAATCTACAAAAAAAAAATATTTTAAAAAATCATAATCTCGTCAAATTAATACTCGTCCTTTCAGAGGTATTCATATAATAATATTCCTTCATTCTCGTCACCTGCTTTTACTGAAATATATTTCCCTAGATTTATTTCCATTTTGAAGATTATTCATTTGGTTAGTTTTCAAGCTTGACACCACGCTCAAAAGTGAAACTACCAACTTACCCTCATTGTTCTTGCTTTTACTTTTCTTTTTCTGTTTCTGGGGTTTCTTTTTCTCGGGTCGAGGCTTTGTTTCTGAATGCGTGCGTTAAGTTTCAGTACAAAGATAGTTATATATCGCGATACGCATCCTCCATTTCATACCACATAATTTCTTTTTAATAAATCACATTACATCAGCGAAATGCGAAATACACGTACCAATGATGAACATAAAAGTTCTTAGTAAGACAAGTTTGATAACATCTTTATCGGCCAAACCAATATGAGTTTTCAATATACATTGTGTATTTGCATACAAACCTAATGTTACCTAAACCTCAAAAATTTGCTAATAAAGTCTACCCAAATACTTCATTGTGTATATATATCATCAATGAAAATGAGAACATGTTTCATGTGAAAGAGATGCATCTTTATTTCAATGTATATACAAACTATAAACCAAAATAGACAGCACTGAGGATCCAATACTTGGCCAGTGCGTCAAGGATTGAAGTTTTGTACCTTTCTTTGGCTTCGGAGCAGGAGGTGGTGTAGGGTCTCTTGGCGGTGGTTCCGGAGTGGGATCTTTTGGAGGGGGTGGTGTCGGCTCCTTTGGTGGAGGGGGGCTAGGTTCGCGTGGCGGACTCGGAGGCGGTGGAGTGGCAGCTTTGGGTGGCGGAGGTGGGTTTGGATCACGTGGAGGTGCTGAAATAGAACATGTAGGATTTTTTAATCATTCCAACATAATAACATTTGCTTTTCTCATGCTACTACCAGATTTTGTTCTTTTATCTTTCTAACCTACTTTTGAATCCTCAAAATACTATAGGATCCTCAAAATACTATAGGAAGTTGAATATCGTAAAGAAGGAAAATTTCAAAAACAACAAATGAAAGTTTCAGTAAGAGGGAGAGGGGGACAATTGCCATGGACTGAGTGCAATTTGCAATAAAACAATACATTGGAAAGAGAGAACCTGGTCATTTAAAGCACTTCTTTAATAAATGTACTAACTGCTAACATGTATTAATCGTGATAAACATAACATCCGCCCCAAATTACATGAACCCGTCACGATATAGGGCAATCAACTCACCTGGTACTGGCATCTTTGGAGGCTCTTGTTTCTTACTGCAAAATCAAAATATAAAATAATGGATTAGTTATCCCATCCCAGTCATGCGATATCGTCTGCTGAGAGCCAGAATGACGTTAACTCATATCCTTGATCACGAGGATTTAATGATTTCTGGCTCTCAACATGCTCAACAGCCGAATCATGTATACAGCTCTGGAGCAAACGGTGAGCTTTCAGCTTCCACCCCCCCCCCTTGAGTCCCTTATGATATTCTTTTGTCACTATCTTAGCAGACACGTATGTGTGGCTTATCATGTCTAGCTTTGACTTTATGAGAATATTTATATTAAGTGAACTTGTTTTCACTTTAAATCTTTGAAGCAGAAATTATTATTTTGCTAAGCATTAAGACTAGTTTATAGTTATCAGGAAAAGTTGTTCATACGGCATACACAAAACATATATCTATAATATTCTTCCTCATCGAAAAGAACAATAAATGAACAAATAATATTCCATGAAAAAAGCACTTCATATTCCTTCGTCTATGATGTCAAGGCAATGAAATTCACAGCACAAATTCTTTCGTGATAAACCATATAAACTTTTAATTTTCTTCATAATCTTCATAATATCGCAATTGCATTTCGAAGTTTTAAAAAGCAGGTTCACCATTATATCACTCAATGTAACCAATATATGAGCCAATTCAAACTTGGTATGATACAACCGATATTATATTTAAAAAATAAGAATGTGAATAGTTAGTGCATGATGGACCATTGTAATCAAGATCACGAGATGTGCAATTATATCACCGATGAGAGGGATCACGTGATCAGGTGAGATATCAGGTGGTGAGTGGTGACCGTATTATTTTACTCTTAATCAACCGCCGGCTTGTCATTCTGCAAAACACTGCAAGACAGCAAAACGCAAAATAGGAAAATTGCGATTACACATCAAAGCTTCAGCGCCAAAACAGCTTTTCCCTTCAAAATAGAGCAATCACTTTTTGCTTGTGATTTCATTAAAAAATTGTTTGAGAGATTATGGTTGCTTTACTTCTGTCAAACCCATGTGTTCATCTGCTAACGGTTTATTGCAGATAAAATATGCACATATTTGTTCACGTGCACGTGCCCCCCTTTAGATATAGATATAGATATAGATCATTTATTGTCATGTCATATCAAAAATATAACATAAAATTTAGTAACGTCAGTTGACAATTCCCCCCCCCCCCCCCCCCGTGCCACGGAATCCTGGATCCGCTACTGAGTCAATCTACCTAATATAATAATCGTTATAACTCGATAGTAGGCCTATATACATGTATATCATTGCATGGTAAGTGACTAGGCGTTTCCATTGTGACAAAAAAATGAGGGGGTTTTCCCCCCTAGAAACATCAAAATTATCAACTAAATTAAATTTCCTGTTTTAGAAAAAACAAAGGCAAGCAAAGTGCATTTGTCACTCAGGTAAATTCTTCATCTATTCGAACTGAACTGATTTTTTTTTATAATGCAATACCATTTTCCTCTGGTGTAACATCATCAGAAAATGGAGTAAGTATATCAAATAAGGTGAATATACCATGTATATACACAGAGATATGAATACAACAAACGGCAGGAAAGGCTCATTATAAATATGCGATTAATGGTAAATATAATGCAGAAGTATATAGTATAGAGTTAGAACACAAGGATTTTGTTATAGTTGTGACAGAAATAAGTATATACTACTCCAAAAAAAAGAAATAGATGATTATACATGGGAGGTGGGAGTATGAGAAGGAATTATTAGGTAATGAGGTTTGATATAAAAAGAAAAGTATTGAATTCACACATAAAGGAAAATGCAAGTTATAAGGTAATAATATGCAGGTAGATATATAGAAAAACATTCAACATCGCTGCGGTTATATTTGCAATGCATGGTTTCGGTAATAAAGGCTGTGGGTGGTGTGAGGTGCGATGTGCGTGTGTATAGTGCGGGCGGGCAGGTTGTGGACTATGGTTGTGGATGGAAAAACCGGGCGCGTCCACTCTACTCACACTGGCCGCGGTTCCTTCTTCGGTTGCTCCTTCACGACCGGTTTGGGTTTCTCCTTTACAGCCGGCTTGGGTTTCTCCTTTTCAACCGGTTTGGGTTTCTCCTTTTCAACTGGTTTCGGTTGCTCCTTCTCCACGGGTTCTATATTCTTGGGAATTTGTTTCTTCTTTGGAGGAGGAGGGGGCTCTTTCTGTTTCGGTTCCGGTTGTACTCTTTGTTTGGGTGGTTCTTTGGGTTTGGAAACCTCCTTCGGTTCGACCGGTTCTTTGACGGGTTTTTCTATAGGTTTTGGTGCAGGTTTCGGTTCTGGTTTGGGCTCGCTTTATGTTTAGAATGAAAGTGCCGATCACAACAATAAGACATTGACAGAAAAATAACCCGCAACTATAATTATAAAGTATATTTGGAAATAAAAATCGATACTAGTCTTATTAACCCTATACAGACTGTACTAATTTTGTGAAAAATATTTTGACCCGAGGATGATGATTAGGATGATAGAAATTCCCAGTATATACATTAATGCACTGATGGTTTCATTTCTGAATTCATTTTCCATGTAATTCAGGGTTTTTTTGCTGACGCATGCGACAACCTTGTCACAGAACATTTTTCATTGAAGAAGAGAAATCGCTTATGAAAGTATATGTAGCAATCTAAAGTGGAATTTGCACAGCCTGAAAAGAGGTTGAATCAGATGGAATCAATTAACTAATAAACTAAACTAAAAATAAAAGAATCAAATGATAAGGCATGCTGCATGTTCGACTCGTAGCAAGGATACTATATGATACATAAAGAACTCTTTGATTAAACATAGTTGAAGAAAATACATCGTAATATTTGAAGAATTTACTTCAGAAAATGATAGGTCTCTACACAAAGAGAGATAAAGAGAGATGAGAAGGAAAAGATAGAGAGGAGTTGTACAGGGATTATAATCTCTGTTCAAACTAATTAATGCATGCATTTATTAATAGCAGCTTACTTTTTTCACATTTATTATAAAGTGGATTCCTATTCAAAACCTACAACAATCTAATTGTACCGGAATGTTAAAAAATAATAGAACACTATGAAAACTAATAGAAAAGAAAAAGAAAAAGTGAATAGATATAAAGACGTGATAGTTAACTGATATATCTGGTTGTTCATGTTCTTTTTACCTTTTCTGTGGTGGAGGCTCTTTCAGTTTGTCAACCGGCTTCGGCTTCGGCTTCGGCTTCTCGACAGGTTTCGGCGGCGGTGGTGGAGGTGGATCGGGCTTCTTCGCAGGAGGTTCGCGCTTCTTCGGCTCTATGGGCACCGTGGGTTTCTTTCCCTTTGGTGAAGGTGGTGGTGTGGGCGGGGTCTTCGGTCGGAGCCGTTCCGGTCTTTCCGGATGTTTCCAATCCGTACTCGTGGTTTTCGGTTCGGTCCTCCTCAGTTCAAATTTTCTGGGTTCTTTCCATTCGGTTTCCTGTCGGGCATGCTCGACAAACTTCGTAGTCTGTTTCTCAGTTTTCTTGAGTTTGAATCCCTCACTTTTAGGAACATTTAGATTCCGATCAGTTGAGAAAGGGTCATTGGACTCGATCACTTTCTTCTCAGTTTTCCTTATCTGGAAGGCCTTAGGAGCTGAAATATCAATATAAAACAGTTAAGTCGTCGGACAAAATCTTTATCATGCCACATTTGCCGACAGGGAAAATTATCAACGTGCAAACTGGCATCAAAGATGAACAGTCCTAAAACTTACAAAAATGCTGACAAAATTTAAGAATTTATGAATGAAAATTAGGCAACGCCCCCAAACAAGTGCTTAGTATTTGCTTTCATAACAAATTCTTTGTCATAGATTAGCGTGACAATACTGGAATTCACTTAATGTTCATGTTCGCATCAAACTATATCACGTACATAATGATGTCCCTTCATGGTGCTTTCAGAATGATAGCACTGTTTGAGAACTCTTGAAATATCTTACGTTTATATAGGTTCTTCCTTCTTTCCGCCTCCTCTTCTTTTCGTCTTGCCTCTTCTTCCAATCTTAACTGTCGAGCTTCTTCTAACTGTCGCCTTCTTTCCTCTTGGCGGCGCTCTTCTTCTTCATGAGCTGAGTACCAAAATGAAATGTAGAGTTTGTCAAGAAAATTCGATTTTCATTGCTGAAAGGGGGACTTTATTGACAACACAGAATTTCATTCAGTTTTCTTATTTCAATGTCAGACCTTATTTTTAAGATGATAATCTATGATAATGATAATCTATTCTGTCCTCTTGTAATTGAACAAAACAGATTTATTTCAGTATTACCTTAAAGAAAAAACCTGCATTTATTGTGGATTGATGTAATACTGAAATAGTTCTATTCTGTCCTCTTGTAATTGAACAAAACAGATCTATTTCAGTATTACCTTAATTTAAAAGAAAAAAATGAAACTGCATTTATTGTGGATTGATGTAATACCGAAGTAATATATAAGTTAAACTAAAGATGGAAAATTAAGATCTGATATCTCATTTCTCTGTAAAAATGTTGCTCATATAAATATTTACTTGTCAGAAATCTTACAAAGATCATAATGTCATCGTAATGTTTGCAATGGTCATTAATAGATTTCGAACATAAAGAGAGAAATTGAATATTGAATTTCATGAGATAAGGAATGAACATATCACTGATGGTCAAGTATGATGAAAACAGTTTTATGTTACTCTTTATATGTGACAGAGGGAATCAAGAGAGTGGCACTTGAATTCCGTTTAGGAAATAATGATAATACATGTAAAATGATGGGATGGATATACATTGTATATTATTTTGGAAAAACAAGTAGTTGGTGGTCACAAATGATGAATGTAATATCACTAAGAATTTTTAGAGAGTATGAGCGAGAATATTTATGACATGAAAAGAAAATGAGGATGAACCTTCTGAAGCGATTGAGGTGCCGACCCCGGAAGTCGAGCCATCTGATTCGTCTTTCAGTGTGAAGTATTCTGGCCAATAGTGTTTGAGAGCTGTGATGACGTCATAAATAATGATTGATAATGCAGTGTATGGAGAAACAGAGGATGATTGGAAACGGTGGGAAAAACAAAAACATAATATTACGTTAATTCATATTCTTGGTAAAGTAAATAGTAAATAGTCTCTTAATAATGCAAATTCGTTTCCTCTCTCTCTCTCTCTCTCTCTCTTCAACGTCTTATTATTAAAAAGGAACCATATTGATATAATGAGAAGACACAATATACCACAATAACCCATATATCTTTTCATTAAAAGGATTATATCCCGAGATTATATAACATCTCATCTCATTCGGTCGCAGTTTATATAAACAAATGTCTTGAAATTAGAGAAGAATACTTACCTTCTTTACACGCGTAGCAGTGTTCTGATGTTTTTTTTTTTGGGGGGGGGGGGGAGAAGACAAAGGATATTAAATTGATGACAACGAAAAAATTTTGTTTCATAATCACAATCAATCATGTAAAAGAGTGTCACAATAATGATATTTTTTTAAAGAATACTTATTCATGCGTCAAATGTACGATACGATATAATGACGGGACTTAAAATCACCTCATGAAGTCCCCCCCCCCCCTTATGTTCAGCGTCACGAATCCCCTCCCATTCCCCGTTTCCCACTTTTTGTTCAAAATGCACGCGTCACCACTGATGTGTCGCTTCGTTGAACAGGGTTGAAAGAGTTGCTTTCGTGAAAACTGAGCTCTTTCAGACGTTAATACGATGAATAAGTCGTTTTTCTTCATAATTATTCGCTTTTTAGCACGAAAGAAATACCTGATCCTCGTTTCTCTAAATATCTGGTAATGAGTATAAGCCGCTTCGCTTTAGTATATAAACTTAATTTATGATTAATAATTGCTTTTAATGATTACTTACGTTCGTGGAAGCTGACCGCCTTGATATCTCTAGCACGGATCTTCTCCATAATGCACTGCGGGACAGGGCGCGGTTTCTCCCGGGGGATGGACGGGAGCGGGAGAGTCGGCTCCGCCAGTTTGGCTATGTTGAAATAATCCAACATTGCCTTCTCTTCCTCCTCAACCTCCATATCGAACTGGCTTTCGACATCGTCATCGTCAAAAGACATGTCGGCTTTGGATGGAATGAAGGTGTGGTTTTTGGCATGCGTGAGTGGAACAGGAGAAATATGAAACATAATGGAAATTTCGTCGAGATTATGATGGAGAAAAATGGAGTTGGGGTCAAAGTGGAGCTTGATTTGCATTGCGAATAAAAGGCACGTCTGAAAAAGCGAGTGATGAAAGATACAAAAATGAGCTTTTCCTGAGGAGAGAGAAGTTTCATGATTTTTGAGTTGATCTAGAAAAGTTTGAATAAACATGATAAATGACACGTTTGATTAAAGAAGAGTCTATAGATATATGACATGATACACATGATTTCAAAGATTTAAATCGAATAATTGATGACCAAGTCGACGTTGATAACGTGGTGAATATGCGAAAATAGTTGTATGGCAACAGACTAGACTAATGACATGATTGGAAGTCTATAAGATGATACCGGATGCTAAAGTAGTGGGAAATTAGAATTTCTTTACACAATGTGAAAAAGAAAGGTACTCTAAACCTGTACAGACTTCAAAAGTATACCTGATATGTATGATGAGGGTTGGGGTGATCCGCCATCTTTAACGGTGTCTCCAACGTAGGGCTCTATCGCCTGACGAACCATGGTGTAGCCTCCGCCAACACGACGTGGTTTCACTACGTGAATGCTGGAATGGTAAGGATACATTCATGTCACAGTCTGAATTAGGGAACCAATCATTGTAGTGTTTCTCTGAAAAATCATTTATCGAGGGAATTACAAAGCTGCTGCGTTCATGCACATTATTTGAAGAAAAACATAAACTTATCCATTCCACCCCCCCCCCCCCAAAAAAAAAAAAAAAATTGTAGTAGTAACAAGCATGGCGGGAGAAGCTGCAAAAAATAAATATAAATGTCCACTTTCTATACAGATAAAACATGTTTGGTGTTTGTTATTGTGTTAATGTGATTATACTTGTGATTATTAAAAAGCAAATATATAATTGTAGGTTTAGCAACCACTGCCTCTAATCACGTCCAACGTATCATAGATACTATAGCTACTAGGGCACACTGTTTTAAGCACTCGTATTTTCGCTAAATAAAAAAGGATGCAAAAATATGTTCGTTCTAATAATAATAATTTTTTTAAAAGACGGGATCTGAATTCCCATGCCAAAAAGATACATGAAATCGATGGATAGAAAATGGAGGGTGTGTTGCGATCAGAAAAACCCCTGTTTATCTCGGGAGGAAATTTTGTAAGTGAACCTTTGTTAACCTTGTTCAAATTAAATTTAAAGATGCACTGAACTTACTGTGGTAGTTTACCGAGAGAGCAGCCATAGCAGACTCTAGCAACGTGTTGCTGGGAGGGGCTATCCTGAGGCACCAACTGCGCATGTTCGATGCTCCCTGGGTCATCATTCGCGTCATCCGCGGGATTGTCAAGAAAGAACAGAGGTGCCTTTTGGAATTGAAATATATATATATATTTACAAATTATGTATAACAATGCGCCCTCCCGGCTATTACCATAATGGCTTTATGGCAACATATTTATATACATGTATACAATTTATATGTTGTATGTAATTACAGCATTTTAATGTGAAAGATTACATTCTGCTTTATATGTTTCCGAACAAGTCTCATCAAATTTTGTTACAGAAATAAGACATTTAAAAATTGTAAAATATCTCCAGCGAATTTTAACAAATATATTTCTATGCTAGCTATCACACATTACTGCGCTGTCAAGAGCCTGATAAAATAATGAATGATTCTTTTTAAGCCAAATGTTTAAAATTACTTCGAGTGCTTGTTGTCTTTCATATATCAACATTCGAAATTCAGTATTAGAAAGGTTAATTTAAATATAAGGGAATAGTTATGTTTCATTATAATCTCACAGCTAAACGTCGAATTCTCTATATTTTATATCTTGAAATTATAAAATATGATACAATGAGGCAAACACGTCATTTCAAATCATTAAGACTGATCACATAATCAATCCTGAAACATCACACCATTGTCTTACCTTGATGCCAGCATGATTATCGATCTCTGCCGCGCAACCGTAGCAGAACTTGGGAGGTTGAGAACTGTCATCCCGCCGAACGGTATGGGTGAGCTCTTTGGGGTGAAGATGGGCGGTACCGATGAAAGGAAGATAGTTGGTGCTGTTCGGGTCAGACGAAACCGATGTCGAAGTGGACGACGATGCTGCCGCGGCCGTCTCCCATCGTTTACGTAAGAGATGAGAAGGGTAACTGGCAGATAGGTTGGCGAAGAGGCTGTCGTATAATCTGCAAATGGGAATCGAAATAGATCAATTATTTGAAGTTCTACGCCGTTGAGAAAATATGATTTGGGCATCAAATTTAGTTTTCTTTTATTCGAAAAAATGTATAATTATCTCAAATTTGGGATCATATTTCATATCTTGAAATCTACGCTGTTGTTAACAACAGCGTAAGGCTCTTTTTCTTTTGTGCACACTTATCTTTCTTACATCAATTATCTCTATGCATTAATAATTTTAAAGAAATTACTGTTATTTACTAAATCAATATTAAAATGTATGGATTTATTAAGTAAGGGGAGATATTATATATATCTATACCTTTCCCAACGCTCAATTTCCTTGCGATTTCGCCAATATTCCTTTCTTCGAACGTACGCAGTAAATGCACGACAGCAATACCGTTCACTCGGACTATTATTCCTTGGATCAATAAATTTATTTGGTTTCAAATTTTCAGTCATTTTTCTGATTCGAAGAACGCTATTATCCAGCACATCCATGACTCAGAGCAGTAAATCTTCCATTCAGTATTCAGGGTTTAACTCGGTGACTTCATTCATTCGCATGCAAACATTGTGTACGTGATTATGTCAATTAAAATATAATTGATCTGAAAATAATCATGACAATGCAATGCTGAAAATGAATCTCACAATGTCCTAAATAATCTCGAGCTGTCTATTTGACACGAGATCATTCCAAATTGAGTATTACAAATAAAAACTATGTTCGGATGCTAGAATTCCAGGAACCTCGAGATGACTTTTGTGACATTCCACTGTTCACATCGCCGGCAAACATTTCCTTTATTGTAAAATACAAACAAACGTTGTGTTACAATACTATAAGCGAGAATAACTGAGTGATTATTTTCGCACCTTTCCCATGATATGAATGTGCACAATTTCCGACGACCACACGAGAAAAGGCAAATCCAAAATTGACGAAAAACTCAGAGCAAAGACAAAAAAACATGCCGTCGTCATAACACAGAGTCATCAAGTTCCTCTCATTTTGTGAAGCTGATGTGAATGAGTGTTGCAGCTTCTTTTGAGAATGCTTGCGTCACGATGGATTAAAAGTTGCCACCTGCCTGCCGACACTCCGACAGGCATAGCCGCCTGGTAAATTGATTTCTACAATTTCGCGTGAATTATTAATAATTGCTCAAGATGTAATACTGCGACTCTGAACACAACACGTATTAAGCAAAATGTGCACCTGCTACTGAGGAAATAAATCTTGCACTACTGCCTAAAGTATACAGCATTTGTTCATCTCTGGCAATCAATGGCTTAATGGAAGAGGTGAGAGATTTGGTTCAGACGATTAGGAAAGCTGGTGATGTTTATTTTAAGAAGTGTTATTTTCTCGGCAATGTTTGTAAGCAGACGATTAAATGTCACACATGGGGGGAAACAAAATGGATAGTGCAACATGTCCGTTTACACTAAATGTGTAAAATGGCAGTACCGCTCGAGCATGAAGAATCTTAAACAACTTCAGCATTTCAAAGGTCAGGAAAACGTAGATTTTAAGATTTGTTGTTTTTCCTGCCATGTTTGTAAGTCAATGATTAAATGTCATACTCTGAAAGGCATTTAATTACAACAGTACGTTTACTCATTTGTGAAAAATGTATACCACTTAAAATTGAATGCCTGACAGCTTTGCTCGCGCATGAACAGTTTATTCAAACCTCTTGGCACATCAACAGGTCAAAACTATGTCGTAGCTATGCTGGCACAGGACAAAGTTACCATACCCCCCCCCCCCCCCTCGAATGGCGAAAGAAGTGAAAATCGAAAGAGATGAAAAGGGCATGTTCTCTCTCATTTGTCATCAATCTACAGTTACAACTTCATACAAAAAGAGCAAATGGAGAAAGACAGGATATACAGCAATCAAATTAATAAAAGAATCATATTCAAGATACAATTAATCAATTACAGGCCTTGACCAAATGAAAATCAGTTCCAAATTGTCAAAGAAAGCGACTTAATGTAGACAAATGTATTTTTCAAGTGCATTTCGTACAGCCACTTTGACAAAAAAAAAATAGTCAAAACACTCGACAATAATCTCTTTATTTCCTAAATTTCCCCAAAATTATTGAATAGATTATACAGAATAAAAATGTGATGTTGAATTGTGTCTATAATGATAAGAGAAAGTGATAGATATTAACAACAGAATAGTAAAGGAGAACAACGTTTCTGTAAAATCATGACATTGTTGGATTTCATTAAAACAAATTTCAAGATAAGAAGCTAGAAAGAAAGAGGGTACTTACGCGTCAATGGGCGGGAGAAGAGATTGTCTTTCTGCACTCTTGGAGTCCTGTAATATTGAGAAAGGATAATGGAAAACAAAATATAATCATTATAAGGATATAAAAAGGCATATTAGCTTTTGGGAAAATTACTCAATCATATCATACAAGTTAATGGTGTAATTCCAGAGGGATTTTTTTTTTTTGTTTTTGGGGGGGTCTTATTGTAATGAAATGATCGTACTAGCATGCAAAGGTTAGTTAGTTAGTTAGGTTATATGAACTGAATATTTCGAGTCATTCTTTCAGATTCTTATTAGTTTACGGGGGGAATACTAAGGAAAAAAAATACGGGCATACAGATATATATATATATATATATATACATGTGTGTGTGTGTATATATATATATATATATATATATATATATATATATATATATAAGTGTAAGGAAATAACATATACAACAGCTTTGGCAAATCTCGTGGGAATAAATACAATGTGAAAGAAATGCGAGAATAACGTTGCGTAGCTCAATCAAAGTTCCCCAGAGCTGTCCTCCCTTATTGAAATTTTTGCAAAGGCTGAAAAAATGTCTCCGCCGGGAATCGAACCCGGGTCGTTGGCTTAGAACGCCAATGCCTTAACCACTAGACCACGGAGACGGGTTAGTGGTTTCGGCGACACCAGATTCAATTGACCGACAGATTTGACAAATCTTCAACCTTATTAATTAATTCCTTTCCCGGCGGAGACATTTTTTCAGCCTTTGCAAAAATTTCAAAAAGGGAGGACAGCTCTGGGGAACTTTGATTGAGCTACGCAACGTTATTCTCGCATTTCTTTCACATTATATATATATATATATATATATATATATATATATATATATAAGTGTAAGGAAAAAACATATACAACAGCTTTGGCAAATCTCGTGGAAATAAATACAAATGTGAAAGAAATTGCGAGAATAACGTTGCGTAGCTCAATCAAAGTTCCCCAAAGCTGTCCTCCCTTTTTGAAATTTTTGCAAAGGCTGAAAAAATGTCTCCGCCGGGAATCGAACCCGGGTCGTTGGCTTAGAACGCCAATGCCTTAACCACTAGACCATGGAGACGGGTTAGTGGTTTCGGCGACACCAGATTCAATTGACCGACAGATTTGACAAATCTTCAACCTTATTAATTAATTCCTTTCCCGGCGGAGACATTTTTTCAGCCTTTGCAAAAATTTCAAAAAGGGAGGACAGCTCTGGGGAACTTTGATTGAGCTACGCAACGTTATTCTCGCATTTCTTTCACATTATATATATATATATATATATATATATATAAGTGTAAGGAAAAAACATATACAACAGCTTTGGCAAATCTCGTGGAAATAAATACAAATGTGAAAGAAATTGCGAGAATAACGTTGCGTAGCTCAATCAAAGTTCCCCAAAGCTGTCCTCCCTTTTTGAAATTTTTGCAAAGGCTGAAAAAATGTCTCCGCCGGGAATCGAACCCGGGTAGTTGGCTTAGAACGCCAATGCCTTAACCACTAGACCATGGAGACGGGTTAGTGGTTTCGGCGACACCAGATTCAATTGACCGACAGATTTGACAAAAAAGGAGGACAGCTCTGGGAACTTTGATTGAGCTACGCAACGTTATTCTCGCATTTCTTTCACATTATATATATATATATATATATATACACTTTACGTGCATAAACTAACAATTATGTCAAAAAGACAGTGTAACCAGTACAAGTATCTTCCTCTCTCTCTCTCTCTCTCTCTGTTTCAATACTTTTTCTGTGTTATTTTTTTTTTCTCTCTCTCTCTCCGTTAGATAATCACCACATACATACATACCAGCTATAGTGTTTGCACGACAGGAAACTTGAATTCGTAAAAGGATAAAGTTGGTACACTTAATGTTCCTCCGACAGACATTTTAGCCGACTTTAGTGCAGATTTAGGTTGCACTTAAATATAACGCTTCACATGAAATATTGTTTTGCCTTAAAGAAAGCCCTTCCTTCAACATAACCTATACGTACTATTCATCCTACCATTCATGTCAATGTCTGAATGTATCAACTTTCTCGAGACAGCGGTAATGTAAATACTGACATGAGAGTTAGTCAAACATTAAACAGAATGTATTCCGACTTCGATTGACTTAGTTTTCGATTTAAAAGCTTCTAGCGGGTTTATATTGTTTACCGATGTCAAGAGAGGCAAAAGGTGTTGTGTACTTTCCTCGACACACAGGTGGAGGTGTGGGTGCGGCTCTGGTGTAGGGTAAGATATCCATACGCCCATAAAGTTTTTATATATACTGTGTTTTACTGGATCATCAGAATCATAGATTTACAGGTAATCGTTACAGTAGTTGGAAAAAAAAAAAAAGAGAAGGGTAACACATCAGAACATATGCATACTCCAATGACCTAGTAAGCTGTTGAGAGGAACACGGTAAAACCCCGAAGAAACCCCTTTCTTAAAAAAAAAAAATGAAGTTTGTTCTTGCTCACTAGTTCTGGTGTTTTGCCATTCATATTTCATTGATTTATTTCATCAATCAAAATGCCATGCAGGTTTATAGACAGAATTATATATAGTTCGTGATGAGGAAAATTCATTTCGCTACGCCTTTGAACGACGCATAAACAGACGGCTTTCTCGGAAAGCTAATTTCCATAGTGTTCTTTTTCCTCTTTTTGCTTTCATTACACTGGCCAAGAAAGATCGAGTTTTAGATGTGTAGGCCTACTATATATCACATCCCGAATAGCAATTTCAGTACTACCTAATAGAAACAAATGAGAACATATTCCTTGTTTTCCTTCCAACTTAGTATGATGATTTATTTACTGATTCCTAAACCCTTCCCCTTTTATGTTTGTGTAGTTATTTTGATTATTTATAATCCATTATGTCGATAATATGGATAACATATTACTAAACAAGCACGTCGTGCTAATTGTCTTTTCGACAAATCTATGTCTTAGTTCACCGTCGATGGTAAAAGCAAACAAATACAATTCGATACACAACAAAGAAATCATTCATTAATCATTATCGTGTCTGGTTATTCGTGTCGTTGCTTGTCGATTTGCTTACTTACATATACGTCTTTAAACTCAGTGAAGATCGATGATCTTTTGGAAGAAATCATCCTGTCAACTTTTGCTATACATACAATACAGGGGTGTGAACGGGTTTTATCTATTTCTTTGCTTTTTTATTTATATTTTCGATGTCGAAATATTCATATACGTTCATGTGGTGTACAAGACGATGCTTTGTATTTAATGAAGGGGAGGGTAGTAGTTTAAAATTGGCTTAATAAGTACTATCACTTAGAGAAAAAAAATCATAGACCACTGGCTCTGCAGTGGGCCTAAGTTTGCGCCACGAATAATGTTACATAATATACACATTGAGAGGTGCCTGTCTTTTTCAACATTCTGTTTTGTCTATCTTCATTACATGGCCTTCATTATTATGACACTGAACTACTTTATTTAAAGGGAGTGGCAAGTCGTAATCCATGGGCCTGACCAGTTGGCCTGACTCGGGGAAATTCGGATACAATCAGGTCCAATCGTGCGCTACCGAAGGAATGTTATTGCCGAATTCCTCGCGTGATCGTTAACTCGAATCCCTACATACGTAACCGACCAATGAGATTCAAATACTGGAATAAAAAACGCGCGATCTTGTTTACTCAAATTTGGGTCAATGTGCGAACTTTTATTAGCTGCGCGCGATAACTTGAAGTCGCTTTGAACTTTGATCCAGAGAAAGGAGCAGCCAACTGTAAAACCGCCCATAGATTGCGACTTGTCGCTCCCTTTAATGTAACTTTCTGAAGTAATCTATTGCTACACCAATGAAATGCATATACCGAGATTAGCCCATCGATTCCATCGATTCCCTTTACCCGCAGGTCCAAAGTACTGAGAAACGAGTACCACTCTGGTTGCTAAGGGGAACGCAACGCTTGTCGAACCGCCCCCTGGTTCGCAACGTGTATTAGCGTGGCTGTGTCAATTTTGTGTGCAGCGGAGGCGGCTGTCCCGTCTGCTGTCATTTGAAGCCATAAACATGATAAAGATGGACCTACTTGACCTCCGGATTAAGAGAACATGCCAGCTTATTGAGTCAATTCTAATCCGAATTTACATCAGTCAAGGGTGGGTGAAAAAAGTACATGACCCTTTCCACTGCAAAGTTTCGAATGGCACTTTGAACTATTAAAGATTGTAGGCCTTTATAATATACCAGTACCAATAATCATAATGGTTAGTAGCGCGCATTTGGGTGTCCGAAAGTTGACACACACGCTTCAACACACGAATAGCACCACAAAATGTACCTAAGTTTGCAAAGAATTGGACGTATATTCATAACTAGTGAATGAATCACTCTGGGGTGATCGGTTTATGAAAATTCATTTCAATAGCTTTCATTTGATGTATATATTGTCAACTTTGCTTCAGTATCCAGTGATCATTTTTTCTTGGAAGTTAGTAATGTTCAATATTTTGTCTATGGCAATCCATCAAAAACCCACATAAATTATAGACACTGCTACCATTATTCTTCGACTGAAAAAATTCCAAGGGTCAACGATGTCAAGGGTGATTGGTTTCAGAAGCTTGGATAAATTACCTAGATCCTGATATAAGACATGATGTGATTGGTCCAAAATCCAGTGATCATTTTTTGGTCAAAGTTTTAGATCAATCAAGCAGAATGTTGCAAAAATTTCTAGTCAAGAGTCACGTGACCAGCGTTCGCCTTCCGCGCCCAACTACAAAACGAGCTTTTCTTGCGGAGATGGTGAGATTAAAACAAATTTTGAAGTGCGTTGTATCGCCTGAAATCTTTTGAATGTGACGACAGTACTTCTTGATAATTATTCGTACCACTGTTAAGGATCATAATAAATAAAATATCTGATTTAGGTAATTGTAGATGTCTTTTTGAAGGAGTGCATTCTGCTGGCGTATATGATATCATTCGAATCATCCGTTTGGGACCTACCACTATCATTATAGGTGCGTACATAATGTGAATAAGCAACTAACAATGACAATGTACGTGTGATAGAGAGAGAGAGAGAGAGAGAGAATGCGAGATGAGTGAATGTTTACACAAAGGGTCAATTATTGCGGAATGTAGAAAGTACCGACAACACAACAAACATAATCTTTGTGCACACAAAAGAATAAGGAGTGATGTGCGAAAATGTGAGCGTACGATGTCAGAGGAGAGAAATACGTGAAATAACACTAGCCCTGATCCCTCTGTGCATGATTTTCCCCCGCTCACTTGAAAATGTTTTAGCCCGCACCGATCTCTCACACAAGCCACGTGATGTTCGCTCATGCGTTTCGCTATACACACAGAGAAGGCAAATGATCGTTTCACCCCAAAAATGACCATTATGCCAATACCAATATACCACTCAGTCCCTTCACGCAGCGTTGGGCCAGTTAAAGAATTATTTTACAATTTCTTACACTTGCTATATGCAATATATTTACATAAGTACCTTCTCCCAGATATCTGGTAGACCTATAAGCTATACATTAGACATGATGCTAGCATGTGTACATTTTTCTAAACTGACCGGAAAACTTGTCTTTTTAATATTTCTTCTAAAAATTCTTCTCAAACCCCATATATAAGGTCTGTGTAATACTTACTAGGGATATGCGGCGTCCGCATGGAACCACTTCATGGGTGGTGGTCAGACAAAAACAAAAGGAAAATTCAAAAATGGGATTTGTTTTCATTAATCTCTTTGTATTTCCTGACAATAACAATTTCTAGTTAATCACAGTTATTCCCCTGTTTATACCACGAAAATAAATGATATTGTTAAGAAGATCGAGAAATTTCGGTTTTGTTTCAGAATGTTCGATTAGATTTGTCAATTTATCATTTATCAAACTATTCGGATTTCTGATTGACTTACTCATCATGCCTATACGGTTAATCTTTGATTAAGCTATCAAACATCAATAAATTAAGTTGTTGACTACTGAACCACTTTCGATCGTGACCTTAAAACGATTTAATTGCGGTGAATAAAATCACAATCTCAATGCCAGACACTCAATGACGTCCATGTTGTATTCAATTGCTTTGCTTGTCCCAGTCAACTAATCAAGCTTCAAGACAATTAGCAAGAAAGACCGCGCTCATTTCTGCCCCAAACATGAATGATTAGGAACTTATTCTACCAATAAGCATACAGGTATTCGATCAACGAATCATCATTAGGGTTCATGAGAACAGACGGTTCTTTTATAGTACTAATGTGCATAATTATGATTGAGCATGGCTTGTAAATCTAAAATGGCGCTTTTGAGGACTATAGAAAATGTAACCATTAATTTTTATCATTAGTGACAATGTCCGGACTTTGGATGATTTAAGAGTTTGATTCTTTATTCTTCTTTTTTTTTTTTCATTTTACTTTTCGTAATATGTGCCTTTTGTTTACTCGAGTTCTAATAACATTCTGTTTTGATCGATGGCGGACATATTTTGGAACGATCATCCCTTTCATCCTAATTTAATGACGCGTTCCAGCCACTAAAGTCAATGGAAAGTTCTTGATCCTTTTGATCAGGGGCTATTATCAAGTCATGGAAGGTCTATCTGCCACCACAAGCATGCTTCCTCAGACCCCTGATCAATATGATTCATGTTTGTATGTTGCCATCTAACAATCTTAAGGTCCCGAAGGAATGGAAGGTATGGCATTGTTTTGTCTGAGGCCTTTGTGGCAAATTGCCCTGCAGCACTTATAAATAGTTGAAACGACTGGATCGATAATTATTTAGATAAAATGCAAAAGGGGAAGCTTGTATTGTCTCGGTGCTAAGGAACATTTTGATTACAAGCTTTTTATCGATCAGAGTACAGGGATAAAGGAGACGTGATGGAAAGATGTGACGAAAACATGTAGAGGAATGAGGTTGACGGGTGGGTATGTGGCGCTGGAGAAGAGAATAGTATAACGTAACCATTAAACGACTTAAAGGAAGACAGAATAACAAACAATTTCGAGAAATATGAGAGGAAAAACGACTCTTAAGTTAAAATTGAACAGCTTGCCCATAAGAGAAAGTGTGTGAATGAGAGAAAAAAGATGGAGTGCAAGGGAGGTCACACGATAGAAACAGAATAGATAAAGATACCACTTTTGAAAAGCCACACATCGACAGAGACATGGAAAAACAAACATAGTCAAAGAGATGAGATAGAGAAACATGGGGAAAGAGACAGAAGACAACTACATTCAGACAAACAAAATGACATACAGAAAAACACCTATAAGAACAGAACGGGATGGGTTAGGGTTGGAGAACGGTCATTATTATATCTTTCATGTCATTTCATTTCATTTCATTTATTTCACTCTCTTAAAAACATCAACATTTATAAAATACATAGTTCATAACTGATTGCAGATAAGAACTGAAGTGGGGGATCATAAAAAGCTATGTTGGCTTGTCAGAGATGATTCCCTGAAAATATACATAAAGTTAAAATTAAAACATTTTTTAAACAAGGAAACATAGAACGAATATCTTAAACTACGGATAGGACGGGTATAAGCTGATTATTCAAATCGGAAGATAACATTTACTTTCTTTATGATATATTCAATTTATTTCAGTCCTGTCAATTATGATATTATAATATTAATGTACTTAAACTTATTGAATGGATCATGGCGTAAGAAAAATAAAATGACTGCACGCATGTAGAGACTTATATATACTAAATATGAACTTCGCACATAGGTTTACATTGAATGATAAATTATCTGAGTACATTTCGTGTCACGTTTTCTTCGGTTCCATGTCCATCAAGATTAAATGAAATCAAATCATAATAGAAAATTAAAACAATCTACAGAATTTTGATAAGGCAGAGAGCAATTCGTGCCGTGATATGTTATTGCAAACATCAAACGAAAATCGTTTCCATGGATACCACTTTTATCACAACGCGGGAGGTAAGTTTATAGTTCTCTTATATGTGTTTAATTAGTGTCGCTTGTTTGGGTTTCTGAGGATATGTAGGAATCGATTGCAAACCAGATCTCAGAGAGTAAATCGTTGGGTCGGATAATGATGTCTATAGGGTCCATGGGTAACTACAACGTACAGACGACTTTATTATGTTCAAACTCTATTTTTACTGTACCTTTACTGTAAAAAATGTATTTTTACGTAGCATTTTACTTACTTTTAGGAAGAACTGATGGATGCAGAATACTAATTTGCATTCACATAATCTTTTACGAATTACCCTGCTTTGATTATTATTATTTTACATATACTGTACATTGCAAGGTTTTTGCAATTCCAGGAACAGAATTAAGCAGAACTGAATAGATTGGACACTGTTGGAGATAGTTGGACATTTGAATGAGCTTTAAAGACTTACCCAGATTTGTAATCAATGCCTCATTGAAGTAAGGTTATAAGAAATATGACATTAAAGAATCGAGTCGGCTTAAAGTTAGCGTGAAAGAAAAAGGAAAAGGATTGCATAGAGTTAAAAGTACATGGAGAATAATAGGGAAATACTCAAGCCTAGTGTGAGAAAGAGAAAAATAAAAGATATAAAAGGAGGGTCAACCATTTAATCCTAAATGTCCATAAAGGAGTTTTAAAAAGATCCTACATTGGAGAGTTCTTGAGAAGTGTTCCTTTTATTGATACAAGAGAATTGAGAAGCGAAACCTATGAATAGATATTGTGAATCGTATTGGGCAACAGAGCGCTAAAGTTATTCAGTGAATCGGATTTGGAGTATAGGAGAAAGTATTGTGAGAACGAAAGGTTTGGCCCTGGAAACAATATAAAATATAGAATAAAGAGTCACTCATGTCAATAGATACCCTGTAAATGTTCTCTGCAACTGAAAAAGACATTTAATCAATCCGCCTCACATTCTGAATCTGTTCTTTTTTTGTGTGTGTAAGCCTAATTTCTTGAGACTGATTTTGTTGTTTCTTAGTAAACGTCGAATATTGATTAAACAATCCATAATGGTATACTGTGTCACAGACAAAGACCCGGACACACGGACCGATGATGATAACGTTCACTAATATACCTAAAATAATAACTACATGTACTATTTCCCACGTGAAACATTATTGTTCTCGCTCTGACGAAATATCCGATCATAGTCGTTGAGAAATTAAGATAACTATTGAACAAATACACGTAGTAATTATCTTTCCCAAATATTTTACCAAACACAAATATTTCATCTCTGGTTATATAGATATTTTATTGTTACTTCGTATGAATGGATGAATTTGTGCTTTTCACTGAAGTGCATGCGATCACGATATGCTCTCAGAAAAGAACAAAATTCAGTATATTCGAATTTCTCCTTTAGCACAATAAACGGTCATGTTTGGAATGGATCCTTCATTAAATGCCTTTTCAAACAGTTTGAAATAAATAAATGCACAACCACTTTCATGCTTTGCCCACCGAATTAAACTGTATAGAGCCTATACATCTAATCATATTAGTTATTGTTATCAGTAACGTGGGGGACCACCACTTTTTAATACAGTCTTCACCCCAGGAGATCGTCAGACATGGCCGTGAATTACGTGTTATTTATATACCCAACTGGGAATAATGTGCTTTTTCTTTTTTTAAGTATATACGCTCTATTCGTTTTCAATAGTCCTTAATTGGGTTTTGCTCCCTGCCATGACCACGTATCAATGTGAAGTATGTTAGACTCATTTATAACTTCTCACACAAACTATTATTGTTGAATATAACTTCAAAGGACATGTTAATAATTTTTTTAAAGGATTAAACCGAATTATGAGAAACCAATAATTTGATAATTCATTGTCTATAACTCTTCCGTCTAGAAAAACATATGGTTGGGTTTTTTTAAAGCTATATAAATATATAGAGCGTTAATTTCCCAAAATATCTGTGCAACTACAGACCACTGAACTGATGTATGTATATATATATCAGGGGCGTATCCAGGGGGGCGCAACAGGCGCCCCCCCCCCCCCCTATTGGCCGTCATAAAAAAAAATAGCAAAAAAAATCCTCATACCAATTGAAAATATTGTTCATTAAATAGGCTTCAAAATTGGTCACATATAGCACTATTTTGCATCTCAGCCCTTCTTCAGAAGCAAAAATTTTCCAAAGACCCCTCCCCCATGGCGGCAATCAATAATTCCTGGCGCCCCCCCCCCCCCCCCCCCCTATTGGGAAATCCTGGATACGCCACTGATATATCATGATTCACGAAATATTAATTTTTCTTTTGGTAAACATTGGCAATCAGGAACACTGTATAATAGATACGAGGTACATTTAAAAGGTAGTTAAATAACAAAACATTTGATGAGTGTTTTCAAGGTGGTATGTGTTACTAATTCTAGAGAAGGATGGAGCACATTTCCACTGTAGATGGGCTATATAATAACTCATGACTTTTCCCTATAATCATATCGTAATCAGTGGACCAATAATTTAATGTCGGAAACAATTAAGGGATTCGGTTTATATATTTTGATTACCTGGGGGAAAATATCATTGACGGCATTATATGTTTTATCCGAACGAGGAAAGAGAAATCCAATGGTCAATCAAATTTCATATCAAGACTATTGTTTGGAACATGAGTTTACAACTGATTATTGTCGATTGGTCAAATCTCTACTTATCAAAGTTTCAAAAGGGATATGAAAACCAGGAAAAAATAATTATGTACTTGACATAGTTGAACTTTTGAAATAAAAAGGGCCTATCGTAAGTGTAACCATTTTACTATGTTCCTTTTAATCTTTTGAGTTCTCTTATAAGAAACGGATAATTAGCATATTATTAAATAATTGTGTATTTCGTTAAGCAGTCTTAAGTTTATGTAATAACTTATAAAACATAATTTTGTTGTAACATATTGTAGTTCATTTGTGTATGTTATTATTCAAAGCTTTACATAGCAATTTTTTACGAAAATCAATGCATCTTCTTATACCTGTTATTCCATCATATAACAGAATGTTCAGTGATATACAATAGAAGCGATAGTGATAATTTTCCAAATAAAAGTTAGAACTACCCTTCCATCATGTCCACATATGATGAAGAAATTAAATCTTTATATTGTCGACCTAGGTCTGCTTTAGGATCACTCGTTGTATTCAATATCTAGAAAGGGGGATATTTTGTTTCGTTATTGAGGGAAAACTTTGTCCATCCCCGTCGGTTTTTATTTTCAAAATAGGCGGATACTGTATCACGTCTGGGAGATAAGATTACGTTTCTTACGATTCAGTATCTAGAAAGGGGGATATTTTGCTTATTGAGGGAAAACTTTGTCTATCCCCGTCGGTTTTTATTTTCAAAATAGGCGGATACTATATCACGTCTGGGAGATAAGATTACGTTTCTTGTCACTTTATATCATGACAAGTATCACCTGCCTCTGTTAGGGTTATGATTTTACATCAGCACGCATTATCAAAACAATGTTGAGAAATAGGTAAGAGCATTATACCCCTATAAATATGACATCATAATGGAAATATTTTTTGCTTAAAAATCCTATCCGATATTATCGAATGAAATTATCCAAATGAAAGTACGGTACGATCTAAAACAAGACCGTCTATCATTGTTCATTATTTCTCATATATGAAAATCATGCGCATCATATAACCAAAGCGATGCATTCGATAACTTGGTCATGTCTTTGTATATTTTCCATGTCGAAGTATTACATTACTTTATCAGGGATAAACTTTCATTATGTTTCTATAAACGCGTTATTATAAGTAAATATATTGGGAAGGCTGCAATTTTGTTTTGTTTTGCTTTCTAAAAATACATGAATTATAAAGACTGGGGAAAGATTTAAAACATTTTATTTTCATGGAAAATCATCTTACATTTTATTTTAAAAAGTGTCAAAATACAACATCCAAATGTCTGATCTCCATGTAACATATTCCGTTTAATCATTTATAAATCATGATTTTGCTGAATGCGTTCTGAGTTTATACAAGATTCTTATCCAATTCTTTCTGTGTG
This sequence comes from Heliocidaris erythrogramma, assembly GCA_025617745.1. Classification (NCBI taxonomy): domain Eukaryota; kingdom Metazoa; phylum Echinodermata; class Echinoidea; order Camarodonta; family Echinometridae; genus Heliocidaris; species Heliocidaris erythrogramma. Next base: position 26,084,150 of record CM046856.1, read on the forward strand.
CAGAAGAACAGCAGAAAGATCGAGGGAACTTGCATGAAGAAATTTTAGAATGTATAGAAAACTTACAGATTTTGTTCTTGGAAATGTCTCGCTCCTTTTTCTCCGTTCTTTCCTATTTCTCTTCGTCTCCAAGTACCCGCCTTGGAGCGACGATATAGGCCCAGTCCTGGTCAAGTCGGGTCTAGCTGGTAGAGGAGCTTTGGGCAATCTCCATTCCTCTGGATACTGGGGCCAGTTGCCCTTGGCAAGTCGTGCTCTAGCCCGAGAGATCGCCTTCTGATAAGTGTTGTCCAGCCAGGAGGCTTTGATACGCCGAGTCACAAAATGGATCGACTGCTTCTGTTCTCTTCGCGTTCTTACATATTGGACCTCAGCGTCTTCTTGGAAGGAAACTGCTAAAGGATTCTGCCGGTCGACGTCCTTTTCGAACTCGACACCGTCGCCGGAATCATCCTCGATTCCGTGATCCTGGACATTATCCGCTAGCACTTCCTTCTCATCCAATGTGATTATGGTCCCATCGTCTCGCGTGTTCAGCTTCAGAACGCTCTTGTGCTTGGAAGCTCGGGATGCTACAGAGGTAATCTCAGAAGCCGCTGCGACAGGGTCCACAGAGCTGAAGTCATCGGCTGAAAACCCGCTATCGCTCTCATAGCTCCGCTCATGGTAGACCACGGGGTGGTTTAGCGGAGGGTTCAGCAACGCCATGTCTTTCCCCAACGAAATCCTCGACGAAATTTCCCTTTTGGTAGAACTACATCTCTCGGCTGCTTACCCATTCTCCATTTTAAATCTTAATTTCAGTCCAAAATATCTTCATTATTGTAAGCAAACGCACGTTTCTCACATTATTCTAAACTATTTTGCGCTTGCCAGTCAAAAGTTGGCAAACAACATGTAAAAAACTGGATTTGTCCCCGTGGAAGCTTTTTACAATAGCCCTCCAAATCGTCATAGGCCGATTGACATACTCGATTGAATACCCATTGTGTACCTTTGCTTACGTTATCATTGATCTTTGGCCGAACCCTTCGCTGTAGCTTGGAGTCGCAGAAGTGGCAGACTGGTGATCAATCACGTCTCACGGTGATCAGGTGATGCCTCGTGTGCTATCGCTAGAGGACACTGTCTCCTGTATTTTTCATGGCTACAGCTCTCGAAACCGACAACGGGGCTTCAGACCAATTTCCATAGGGTTCACGAGGCTGATATATAGTCATAATGATAGTTGCTACATTTTCCTATTTTCATTATGTCCTCTTCTTTTTCTTTCGCTTTCTTTCGCTCATCTTTTTCTCACTGTCTTTTCTTATACGCAGGGGCGGCGGAGAGTCTTTCAAAGTGGGGGCCACCAGCAAAAAAGGGCACTTTGGGGGGAAAGGGGGGCACCTACAAGGGGTGAACATAACGCGAAGAATGGATCATTTTGTGACATTGGTATTACCTACAGTCTAAGTAACATGATTAATACATTATCAAGCATCATCTATTTCCTTTTTATTGGACACTGTTTCAGCTTCCCTCATCCATTTCGGACATTTTTCTAACGCTGAAGTCCTTTGTTTGTGCATTATTTACTTCGAAATAATGATGATAATGACAACGGCAAATTGATTTGGGGGAATGTCGAATGATCATTTAATTCGCACATTAGCACTGTCGTTTTTCTTTAGGATTATATCGATATCAACATTATTTATGAGATATGCTTGATTTCATTACTAATATATATTATAAGAGCTAGCGAGCGTAGCATTTTGATTATCTGATTATCTAGAAAAAGGAACGAAGGAAGCTATTATTATTATTATTATTATTATTATTATTATTATTATTATTACTTATAACGCGTTTTTCCCATTAGGCTCAACGCGCTTACAATAAATTAAATCATCTACAAACTATAAACTATCGAAAAGATGTGTTTTTAATGCCTTTCTGAAAATTATTACTGATGAAGACTGTCTAATAGAAAGTGGCAAATCATTCCAGTATTTTGAAGCTGACACAGTAAACGTTCTATCACCAGCTAATGTTCGAGTTACTGAATATGTGAGGCGGAGAGGGTCACTGGCGGACCTTAGTAATCTAGTGGGCTTGTATAAACTCATACAGTTATTTAAATACTGTGGGGCCTGGTTATTACTTATTAAGTATTTTGTAGACAAACAAGAGTAATTTGAAAATTATTCTTTGCTTCAAAGGAAGCCAATGTAGTGAGTTCAAGAGCGGTTGAGAAGGGTAGTCTCGAGAAACCTGTAAAATTTTGAGTCGAAGTCGTTTACCAGAACGCATAAAAACTGGAAAGTGTGGATGATTTTCATTTTTCATATGTTTTAGGCCTAGATCTAAAATGGATTTTTTATTTATATAGTCTGTGTGCCTGCCCCGAAATAGTCACCCCATTTTACTGTCAATTGTTTCGAGGTAAGAGAAATAATGTTTCGTTAGAATTCCAACATTACTTTACTCTTTGTCATTATCATGATTATTTTGAATACTTTTACAATTTTATGTTTTACGATTTCAGGCAGTGCCTGCATTATTCTCAATTTTTTGTTTGTATTTTGATATGTTATAAATATATTTGTTTATTTGTTTGTAATTATATATATTATTTTCATACCTTGTATTAAACTCCCATTCCCCATATGGATCGTTGGCTTAGCAACCCCCCCCCCCCCCCCCCCCCAAAAAAAAAAAGTCGGGTCGATTTATTTGTATTTTTGAACACATGTAGATAGATGTGTTTACTGTGGGTTTTTACTGACTATAAATGTCATGAAATTTAACCAGCCTTTTATAAGCAGGCACAGTGCCTGTTATAATATTTGATCTGTTTAGCATGGTAGTAAACTATGTTCAGCTCCATCTCCTGTATATATACCATTTCATGTTATATTAATGGTATTTTTATCTTATTTTCTTAGGCATATACATTTTTTCTTTATCTGTATCTCTTGCCAGCTTGCACCAAAGTGTAATCGTTATTGTATTATGTACTCCCATACCCCCAGGAGGGTGATTGAGTTAATAAACTGAAACTAAAACTGAAACTAAAACCCCATCCCCGCCATGCACTAAACTTTGTCAGTAGAAAGTAGCGTAGTATGACTGGACATTACAAATTACAAACAACTGACAACAATTTCTGTTGGGATGGGGTGTCAGACGACCCCTAGAAATTGGGGTAAATTTGCCCCTTGAAGCCCAGGGACCAAATTTTGTCAGTAGGAAGAGCTATGTAAAAAATAGTGACAATTAACATTGCCCATCGGGAAGGGCGTGTCAAACCCCTTGGAACGAAAAACCCCTAAGTGCCCTTTCAACGCTTTGCCCCCCCCCCCCCCCCCTCTCTCTCTCTCTCTCTATGTACGTAGAATATTCAGCGGACCCAGGTTCGAGACTGAGTCACGTCTTTCGGATGGTGACGTTAAAGGTCGGTCCCCAGACGTAAATAATCATATCTGATTGATACACGTCTGTAAAAACCCAATTACACACATGTACGTAGAAAAATACATTTTCTTACTTTCTGTAACTCAAAAGGTTTTTTATGCAATTTAATTAAAATTTTCATAACATAATTTAAGTGTTAATTGGTGTTAAACTGGTCTTTTGATTAATGTAATAAGTTGTTAAATTTTGAAAATTGTATTGCTTTCTCAAAAGTAGCCAGAAAGATATTGTCAGCATTATTAGGTTCCTGGCCTAACATGCTTCTAATCTTTGAGATTCTGAAGTATAGTATACGTGATTAAATTGTTTAGCACTGAGTATTTTATCATCCAACCTGACTTCAGTAAAGTATACTGATGACAGCACAACCAAATGCGCGCGGCGCGTGTTGAATTTTCTGGGAACACTTGATAAAAAGTGAAACATTTTGGGTATTAATAATTAAATTTATTGTTTGAAGAACTGATTTGCCGATTTGCCTGATACTGGTATCATGGGAAGCAAAGAAAAGGTTAGTGTAGCTGAGAAATGATTGATGCATTCTCAATTCTGTTGTTGGTCCAGAATTTGTTTTCACTTGTGGTGGTGGAGCATTGTCGTAGTGTACGGACAGTAATCATTATATGCATTTAGGAATATGTGTGCCGCATTCAGTGACAGTCGGCCAGCAACTCCACTCAATCAAGAATCTTTTCTCAAGTTTACCTTGTTTTTTTACATCTGTTTTTAACACCCATTAGTTAATTAGTTAATTTACTTAACTTTGCTTCCTGTTTGACTTTGATTGTTATCAGATTTCGTCATTTAGACTCTAAAGTGAAAGTCTAATCCAGTTCAACGGTTCAACTTCAGTTCAAGTTCAATGCAACTTCAATTCAACTCAAGTTGACGTTTGCATGGTTGGTTAATTAAATAACCTCACACAGTCACAAAATATGTGTGAGTGGATTAAGGACATGTTGGACCCGGTTGCAAATTCATTGAAAATTTAGTTGGAGCTGGTTACGAGTTAAAGTAGTCTAGTTACCTCAAATCTGAACTGATTTTCAAAGGCCGAGGTCAAATTTGAGCATGATGCTGAGTGAGAGTGAGAGTGAGAGTGTAGTGACTGAGTGAGTGAAAACGAAAGTGACTGAGATCTGACTCTGAGAATGAGTTGAAATTGTGGAAGTAAGAAAGAAAGAAAGTTAGATTAACAGACTAACATTAGTAACAAACTAAGAATTTATTCAATGATGATTAAAAATATTTGATGCCAGAATTACAAACATGAAATGCTGATTATTAAAAAAAAACAATTTAAACACTTCTTTCCAGTCACTAAATTGCTTTCAAAACATCGGAACATCATAAATTGGCAAATATAAAATCTTGAATAAAGTAGGATTGTAAAAAGATTTTTAAGCAATTCCAATATGTCCAACAAACTGATCATAATTGAATAAATGCATTTAAATATTCTTCTTGTGTCTTTTAGGAAGCCATTGTGATTGTGCTAGATGTTGGTCCATCTATGAACCAAGCCCCTCCTGGCCAATGTACAACCCTGGAGACGGCATTTGAAGTCATTACCATGATTTTACAGAGAAAGGTGGATAAACAGCACATTTTGAAGTTATTCTCAGGACCTTACTTGGAGATTCCCTGACTGCTATATTTTAAACTAAGTCCCTCTGCACAACATGAATTTTCTGAGTTGAAAATTGAATCAAATGTGTGTACATAGGCCTATATTGTTTTCTTGTTGTCAATTTGAAGTGTTATGGGCACTACGATTATCCCCCCCCCCCCCAAAAAAAAAAAACAAAACAAAACAAAACAAAACAAAACAAAACAAAAAAACAAAAAACAAAAACAAAAAACAAACAAAAAAAAACCAGAACAAACAACAAACAAAACAAACAAAAAAGACCCCCCCCCCCCCTGTGAAAATTTCATCCAAAGAGTTGGAAATTGTACATGAATACATGGATGTAAAAATCAAAGGAAGACAAAATGGTCAAATTTCATTTCTTTAAATGCTTTTCATGTTAGATTTATTCCCAATCCAGCAACCATAAATACATTGAATAGTACCGTTATCCAACACACCATGAACATACTAATCAATATACACCAAGTAATAATAATTTTTGTTTAATTTTGGCATCTAGGTGTTTGCAGAGTCTAAAGATGAGATTGCCCTGCTCCTGTTTGGCACTCCTGGATCAGCAAACAAGCTGGACTATGATAACATCACGGTGGAACGACCCTTCAGGTTGGCTGATCTTGATCTCATTCAACACATCCAGAAAAACATCCAGCCCAGCACAGTGTCTGGAGACTGTATCCTTACTAATGCACTTAAACCTTTTCGAAATGACAGGAATTATTCAAGGGCTAAATTGATCACATTTTGTTATTCAAATTGGCAACAATAATATTTTTCTTTTGGTGCTAATAAAATGTAATGTCTTTGAAAACAATATACATGGTTGGAAACTCTTTCGAAAAGTTAAAATATGGCAAATTTTGATAAAAAACAATGATTTTGAATGCGTTGCCAATTTAAGGATTGTAAAGCTATTCTCCTTTTTTTTAATTTCTGGCATCAAACGCAGTCATGCCACAAAAATGTACACAGCGTGTGCAGAAATTTTTGCTCTGTCTACTCATACATCTGATATAATTTTTAGAGCTCTTAATCAAAATTTATTGAGCTAAACCACAAATGCGGTCAGTTGTGTCGAAAGGGTTAAACAACTTTTCTGCAATTGTCCAACCATCGCATAATAAGTTACCGGTAATTCAATTCCCATTGGTAGCTCAAATTTCTTCTGGCAACATATCAATTTTACTTGCATGCTTTGTTAATTGTATTTCATATATGTGACCCGACGCCTCAAAACCTACAATAAGTTGCCAAACTTATTTTTTTTGTTTTATACATTTTCTGAAAGTAGAGATTCCCAGCTTTACAATGGTATATCACTTGCCTAGTTTACTCAATGATAACACCTTTAAATATCACATTTAGAATCAGTATGTAACCAGCAATCAATAACTCCTATTCAGAGAAAATGGCCATTTAAGTTCGGAACAAAAGAGTGCTAAAACCTTCGCTCTCTGTGTGCGCCCAAGTAAAACTGGGTATTCAAATGGCCATAGCAACCAGTACGAAGGGATTATCAGATTTGGCTGAATTTTGGCATTGTGCTCCAGGAGGATCTATTCATTACTCACTCCAAAAATCAATTTAATACCTTTATAGGTAAAGTAGTAATTTAGCATTGAAGTATTACAAAAGCTCTCCAAACATTCATTAGCTCGACAGGTGAAAAAAGGAGTCGTTTTAAAATGCCCCAAAACATATTTCTAAGTCGAATTACGACTCACAAACTTGAAACATGATAGAATGATAATGAAACTAGCCATTTCTGTCAAAAACAGAAAATCGACTGATCCAAGTAAATTTACTATTTTGGGCTGTTTGCTACGTTGTGGTCCGTGCGACTTATTGTAGGTTTTGAGGCGGCGGGTCACATATAAAAGGTTGAAAATTTAAATCTATGCCCAGTGTGTATGTCTTTAGACAAGTCATTTCGTACATACTTATGTCTCTCTCGCCTCATGGGTACCTGGCAGGATTTATTTCTTGAAATGCACTTTGTTAATAGCTGCCAGGTGTGAAGCGAAGGTAATGATTTCCAAACCATTATTTGGAAGGGCATTGGGATGTTATCATTTGTGATATACAGAAGAAGAATACTTTGTTATGATCCTTCACTAATGTATCATTTGAAACTGCAGTTGTTGATGCCATGATCGTTGCCATGGACATGATCCATGATGCCATTTCAGAGAAGTCATCAAAGTTTACGGCTAATCGCATCATCCTCTTTTCTGATCTTGGAGGAGAATTTGGAGATGACAAGTTACAGAATGTGACTGATAGCCTCAAAGCCATGAAAACAGAGGTTAACATGATGTAAGCTTTCATCTCAATTATTTGTTTGCAAAGGATTTAAAGACATGTCATTTAAGGTCACTAGTTATAAAGTGGACTAATTTTTATCTGTGTACTGTATTTTAGACTGCATATTATATTGTAAAATAATACCTACTCATGGGTTCAGTGAGTGGAACATAACTTGCAATCAGTATTTTTGCGATGGTGAATAATTATGTGTTATGGGTTTTTTCATATACAAATCATGTTTTTATTGTAAAATGACGACCCCACATACATGTACAGAATATAGGTTAATACATGGGGGTCTCTGCATGTTGTAGTCGACCAAAGTGGTTAACGGGTAACAATATTAAATGACTTTAAACAGAAAAAAGCAACCATCAAAAGCTCATTCCACCAAAGATTCATTAATGAGGTTCTGTCTAAATCCAGTGTCCCTGTTAAAGAGAAGGTTGAGTTCTGGGAAAGGTGAAAAATAATTTGTGAGCTTGCTCATTTCCTTTTATGTCAGTTTGGAAGTACGTCATAGTACCGGTAGTAATGTCCCCTGAAAATGATTGCTCTTCAAATACCCTCATTTTCGAAATATGACGAGATTTAGCTGAATTGTTCAGGCCAAACATATATGCCACATGTGTGTGCAGTCCCATATACCCATTTCTGTGTGCAGTGCATGTGCTTATCAGTTTTTTATGATTCCAAAACCTCACAGTAAACATCAATTCTTATGTAGATATGCTCAGCCTTTCCCAATTACTTTGAGACAGTTTCTTTCACACTGACTAGAAATCAACTTTATCGTTAAGATTTGAAGATGTCTGGACATCTCGATTAAATTAATTTACTTCTCCTATTACAGTGGACTTCAGTTTGATGATGCAGATGGTGGTGATGGTGATGCTCGTGATCAGCCTTCCACTAGCAGAGGTCGAGGAGGATCACGGAAGGAGAAGACCCCACAGCAGAGGGCAGGAGAGAGGATGGTTATGAGCATTGTGGAGGAAGTGAATGGAGCCATTTACTCATTCCAGTAAGTCATCTTCTACTTCTCATGTCCATCAGTGTTCCCCAAGACAGCGCATTCTGTCAACAGAATTTTTGTCATCACAGGGCGTGTGTACATTCATTAACCTGCTGACTATTGAATTTTTGGGGGGTTCATAATCCGGAAAATGAAATAGGGTTCATAATTCTAAACACTGGATTCCTTTCTCTGAAGGTTTGTTATTCCGAAGGTTCGTAATTCTGAAAATAAAATAGGGTTCATAATTCTGAATGTTCGTAATTCCGAAAATGAAAAAGGGTTCGTAATTCCGAAAATGAAAAAGGGTTCATAATTCAGAAAACAAAGTAGGGTTCATAATTCCAAAAATAAAATAGGGGTCATAAATATGAAGGTTCATAATTCAGAAAATGCAAGAATCCTATATATCGAACCTTCGGAAATATTTTTCACTTTCCAAATTATGAACCCTATTTCATTTCTGTAATTACGAACCCTATTTCATTTTCGGAATTACGAACCCTATTTCATTTTTGGAATTATGAACCCTTTTTCATTTTTCGAAATATGAACCTTCGGAATTACGAACTGCTGGAGTAACGTCCCTTTAGAAATACGAACCTTTGGAATTATGAACCTTCGGTAAAAGGACATGTAACCAAATTTTCTTAGTCTCAGAGCCTAATAACTTAAGCAGTAAATTAATTGCTTAAGTTATTAGGCTCCTAAGAATGCAAGTGGGTTTGAAGTACAATTTGATGGACGAGCTAATAAAGGGTGAATACCTTACCCAAGGGCATTACTGCATTGACTTTTTCTTGTCCCCTTGTTCACCCTTTTCAATATCATGACTCTGTTTCTGCAATCCATGTCAAAGCTTTAGTTAATTATGAATGTCAACAAAAGAGCTTGTTTATCATAGATGAATAAAATCATACTGTGCATGACACTTGAAATGACTATCATTGTCTGTTAACAGGGAGGTTATACCTGCAGTAACCATGTTTGAGAAGAGAGCAGTGAGACCTACGCCATGGAAGGTTAATCTAGAGATTGGATCAGAACTCAAAATACCAGTCTCAGGATATCTCAAGGTATATTTTTAAGACTATATTGAAATCTTCCTCACCCCTCTGTGTTGTAGACAGCAAATTCAATCCCAAAATCAATATACTGTACCCTATGTTTGGACAATTAGAGTGAAGAATGACTAAGTTATTTTTGTTTTATTATTCCTTCAAAATAGAAATAGATATCTGCACTTTGTAGTTTATTCCCAATAAAAATAACGAAGAACAGTTATTATTTCAGTGAGGAAGAAGGAATAGACACCGGGTAGGTTTTTCATCATTGAAGAAAGATTCCAGTTGTTAGTACTAGAGTTCATTGTTGTAGTGGTATTGTTGTCTCAGAGATGGTAAGTCTAGTTGTGGTTGTCAGGGGCAGATCCAGGATAGGATCAGTGTTTTAAATGAGGGTCCATTGCTCCAAAAGTCTGACAGGCAAAGATATAAAATAAGTCTGGACCCTGTAACCCCACCCCTTGATCCAGCCCTGGTCGTCTTCACTTGGAATGTAGACAACCTTGTGTTGCAGAAAGAATACTTCTCATTGTCTTTATCAATAGGTGAAAGAAGCTGCTCCTAAAAGCTGGAAGTCTACCTTCCAGAAGGGTGCCAATGAGTTTACCCCTAAGAACATCCGCTCCCAGCATCTCAACGATGATGAAGAGACTGAAGTAGAAAAGGAGGACCAAGTCGAAGGTGAGATTGATATTAAAGAAAGATAAGGATTGATTCTGATTTTAGCCAAAAATCAAGAAAGCTAGTTGGTGCCTGTAACTAAGGTCCAGGGGAGCTATGGCTTTAAGTCATAATCGAGTGACCAGGGCCCTCTTGCATAAAAAGTTGCGTTTAATCGCAAATTTTTATGTAAGAGGGCCCAGGTAATTTAGAACGACTGTCTCAGTTACCAAGGAAACTTACTTGCAGAAAAGGTTTCAAACCCAGTCTGCCATCCTCAAAGTGATACTGACTCCTGCATGATGTTAATACTAGTTAGTTAATAAGTTTATATTTCGTAGCCAAATCATTTTGGGTTTCTGTATATTTCGTCTAACAAGAAGAACTCACTAACTTAAAGGGGAAGTCCACCCTAGTATTTATTTAGTTGATTTGATTTAAAAAAAAAAAAAAATTAGAGAAACAGATTAGTGAAAGTTTGAGCAAAATCTGATAAGAAATAAGGAAGTTATGAATTTTTGAAGTTGTAATCAGTCAAACACAAATTAGCCACTCCATGAAGTATCTTGAGACCTCCTCTCTCATGTGCTCTTTACAGAAAATGTCATAAATTTTCATTTTCTTAGTTGTATATGAAGGAATACATTCATTTCATATACAGGTTTCTTTAAAAGCATAGTTTCATCTAAGGTGTATTTATGATTCAATATTTTCTTCAGAAAAAATGGAAATTTATTATATTTAAAGTACAGGGCGAATGGGAGAGGATTTTCAAGATACGTCACAGAGTTGCCAATTTGTGTTTGATTGATTACATCTACAAAAAGTCATAACTTTCTTATTGCTTATCGGATTTTGCTCAGTTTTTCATTGATCTGGGGGGGGGGGGGGTTCTTTCTTTCTTTTTCTTTTGAAGCCAACTTGCTATCAGGGTAAACTTCCCCTTTAAACAGATGTATTCTGTCCTATTTACACAGTCTAGTGTTTGTAAATTGTTAGCACAATGTCCATATGAACTGTTTGGAACTGGCTTTGAATTATGAAGGAACCACCTTTTCATGCAATAAACATAGTTACACTTGACAAAAACTCCCACCTATAATACAAATGACTAAAATATTAATTTCAATATGTTTCAGTATATGGAATAGTACTATACATATCACCATTTTTTTCTTTTCAAAATGGATGGAAATTTAATTTAGTTCTACTTACTGCTTAATTTAGCCTTGGAAATTCTAACCCTTTTTTTACCATACAACTCCCATTTCAACCCTTTAGATGGGTCTCAAAATTTTTCACAGAATTTAAAAGAATACTAACACAACCTTTTCCATCATAATTTCGATGTCTTCAGGTTATCGCTATGGCAATGACATCATCCCAATCTCAGAGGAGGATAAGAAGAATATGGATTACAAGAAACCTGGCAAAGTCATGCAAGTCCTTGGATTCACCAAAGAAACCAGGGTAAGCTTTGTGTTAGGGTTAAACACACTTTTGTAGGATGTATTTGTTACACTGAATACACTCCCCCTTTGGTCTTTCTACCAAGCATTTCTTAACCAAATTACAAATATTAACTGTATTCAAATATCATTATGCATTTCACACTAAATGTACTGCTTTAAAGGGAAAGCCCACCCTCGTATCAACTTGGTTTTAAAAGAAGCAGATCAGTGAAAGTTTGAGCAAAATCCAATAAGAAATAAGAAAGTTGTGAATGTTTGAAGTTATAATCAATCAAACACGAATTGGCAACTCTGTGACGTATCTTGCGAGCTCCTCTCCCATTTGCCCTGTACCCCAATAATCATTAATTTCCATTTTCTCTAAAGAAATTATACAATCATACATGCACTTTTGATATTATTTTTGAATTATAGCTCATATGTTTTACACAAATCCTGTTTAAATCAAATCTATTCCTTCATCGAAAACTAAGAAAGTGAAAATTTATGAGATTTTCTGTACTGAGCAAAATGGGAGAGGAACAAATGTCTTTTACTGAAGATCGAATTGTGGCACGAGGTTTCAGCTTTGAGCTACAATTACAGTGAAATTTAAGCCAGTTTTTTTTAAATGTCTAACCAACTTTTACATGGCAGAGTTTATGTTCAAATTAAATGCAAGACTTCAAAATAGTAATTTAAACAATCACGTCACATGCACATCACTAGCACTCGCTGTTTATCATCGAACACGTGAACGTTTTGTGAAAATGTGCGACACATTTTTATCACGTTGAGCTCTCTCCTTGTTTTGGGAGGATTCAAAATTTTTGGTGGTCACCATGGGACCACCATTTCCTTGCTTTTTTTCAAATTTGGTGGTTCATTTGGGGGACTTTGACCACCGGACCTCCGCTGATTCTCTTCCATACAGCTATTAAACACACCTACTGAATATTTCGTGAAACCACAGTGACAGTGAAGAATAAAGAATCGTTCAGTAAACTCACTGATATGTAATTTTGCAGTGAAATCAAATTTTCATTGACATTTGATGCACCACGCGGTACCCCGGGGTAGCGTTGTACCCCGTGGTACCACGTTGTGTAGCGCCATCTCACGTCCACTCAAGTACAACCCCAGAGTTATGAATGCAGTGCGTGTACGTATTACCAATGCATGTTAACAGTGCATGGTGTACATGCACTGTACTGCTGCTCGCGCTATATACGCTAGCTGCTAGCCCTCACAATTATATACAGCGCTAGCTCCCGCGGCTTTAGAACTTGATTTTATTTCACTTCTTCCTAAAAAACATCATATCATCGTTACTGTATTTTAGCTGTCAAACTCTCAAACTTAGACAATGGTGGAAGGTAATGGTGGATACGGAAATTTACTGTAAGGACGTAAAAGACGGAAGATTTCAAGGACCGAGAAAGTTGAAAGAGCACGATATCGTGCAATACAGAAGTTGGGGGACGAGCAGGCCGCTGATCTGTGTACATGGTAGCGGTTTTTAGGAAGGCGAGTGACGGGCGAGTGACGGGGGAGACAAGGAGCAGGCTGATGGTGTTATTATGACACTGCTGGCCCAATCCCTCTCTCAAATCGAAGAAATAGAAATCAGTAATAGAATAATTACTCACAACAACAATGAATTTGAGAAAAATACATGACTCATAGGATTTTTATAACAGAACATGGGACACAATTGAATGTTGAAAAAATCACACGAAAATAATTTCCCACTTTTTGGTAACCCAGGGTACAGCCCTAAAAAAAAATTAAATCATTAAAAAAAAGGGCCGATTTTTATTTGGTACCCCAGGGTACCATTTATGTCATCATTTGCCAAATCAAACTCTCCCATGATAATTTCAGTGTGCAGATGGTACCTTGTACATTACATTCCTCCTTGTTTACAAATTTTGGGCGAGAAACCAATCTTCAAATATTTCATGTAGATTTCTTATCTCCTGTAATTTACAACTTTGCTATTGTTACATACCTGCCTGTGTGTATGTCACACCTTCTAGTGTAGATTACCCACAAGTATTTCCTGTGTAATATACAACCTGTCAATCAAAGGCAACTCAAACGCTACATGACCTACTTCTCTCTTCAACACTGGAAGCTTAGTGAAGCTGCAATAGTCAAAAAACTTTTATTTTCATTTGTACTATTCTAATTGAACAGTAATTTAGTCCACAGCCATGTTGTCTAAAACCCATCTTATCCAATAGAGTCTGATTACCACTTTGTCAAAAATCAATTTGGTATAGTTCCTAAGCCAATTCTACATGTGTATGTGTTCCAAGGAAAATTTTAATGAGATGGATGTTTTAAACCATTTTGTCTTCAAAATGTAGTTTGATGCCCAGTTGGGTGATATTTTTATGTAAATCGGGTCTATAAACGTAATTTATGAGTTCAAGTTTTCTTTTTACATTACTATTTCTACATTCTTCTGAGATCCTGAATTAAATATATCTGATGTGAATAAAATATTGTCTTATGTATAGTCAGACTATTAATAATCATATTGCAAGAAACATGCTTTACAGGTACACATAAATTATCATTTACTGAGCCGAGCATTTGAAGGGCCTAGTATATGCATATTCTGTGATTTGATCTCTTTTTCAATAGATCAAGAAGCATCAGCAAATGGGTAACAGTGTATACATCTTCTACGCACAACCGGATGACCAGGCAGCTTCCATGTCTTTCTCTGCTCTTGTCAATGCACTTTACGAGACCAACTCAGTGGCCATTGTTAGGAGGGCCTACTCAGCCAGTAGCAACCCAAGGATTGGCTTCTTGGCTCCACATATCAAAGCAAATTATGAGGTGAGAGGTTTATAGTGCAAATATGTGTGTTCAATATTCCCATGACAAGATTGAACAATCTTTGTTTCATGTTAAAGAGAAGGTTGAGTTCTGGGAAAGGTGAAAAATAATTTGTGAGCTTTCTCATTCCTTATGTACCAGTTTGGAAGAAGATTATAGTAGAAGTGCCCCCTGTAAAGCATTCTTTTCAAATGCCCTCATATTCGAAATATGACGAGAAATAGCTGAAGTGTTCGGGCCGAACATTCATGCCACATGTATGTGAAGTCCCATATACCCATTTCTGTGTAAATGAACTTTTCAGGGAGTTTGGATCAACTTCTTATTTTAATGATTCCAAAACCTCACACTATATTTTTTTGTAGACATGATTGACCTTTCCCAATAGCTTTGAGAAAGTTTCTTTCACAATGTTATTGTAAGACCAGAACTCAACTTTATCTTGAAGCTATACCTTTTAAAGTATGGGAGGGTGAGTAATGGATAAAATTTGTATCTGTTCAATAAGCAGTCCATAAGTTCAGTTTGATCAGCATCACATCAGGGTTTATTTGATTACAAATGAAGATTGTTCCTTCTTTTTTTCTTCACTCCAAACTCAGGAGCGATTCAGGAATATTTATGAGAATATTTCTTTTGATTGCAGTGTCTCGGCTCAGCTTGCTTGTGATCTGAGTACTTGTGTCTGGTTTGTTGTGAATAAAAAGATGCTTATGGGCTATGAGCTTGTAGACATTTCACTTTCTTGATCAAGAATGTATTGAGAGTTTATTGACTTATTTCTATTGAATTGAACTCTGCAGGCTCTGTTCTACATTGAGCTTCCATTCGCTGAAGATCTCAGGATGTATACCTTTATGTCACTAGACAACAACAAGAGATGTCAACCATCAGGTGAGTACAGTTAATTGTAGGAAGTACAAAACTTTGGAAAGGCTTATGACCCTTCCTGTTCCAAGGAATCATTAATGTCTTGTCACTTAGAAGGGATGTGAGAAAAAGCTGCAGTAATAAAATAATTTCAAAAGTTGTTAATATTATTATTGATTTTGTTGTTGTTGTTTCTGTTGTTATTTGGGTTAATTGATTGTTGGGGGCACATTTTGTTTGTGTACTCACAGTATACTGGATTGGGTTTTGCTGGTTTTTAGGAGCATGTGCCCCCCCCCCCTCCCAATTAAACCCACTACAGAGCTGAGAGAATTCAGTGGAAGTTACTATCTAGGGCATTTAGCAACGATGTATTCTTTTGATGTTGGTAGATGCTCTCATATCGGCCATTGTGTTGTTGTTGTTTTTATTACAGAGGAGCAACTTGCAGCAGTTGATGGTCTCATTGATGACATGGACTTGATGACAGCAGAAGAGTAGGTCTTTTTATTCATATGGACTTATCCAAACAAATTTGTAATGTCAAGAGATATAAACTTTTCAATTCTGAATTGTAGCCACTTCTTTTTCTTCCTTTTATCTAAATAAAAATGCTAATTTCTGTTGGGCATAAAAATTTGTTGGTATTATCATTTCTCACCGTTAATTTGAGAGTTTTATCTATTTGTATATTCTTTACATGTAATTTGCCTGTACATGTCAAAGATAAAATAAGTTTTGAATCTGGCCTGACAGCCACTTATATTTTCAACTTTCTAACATATTGATGAAATTGGATTATGTTTGTCTTCGGAAGTTAATAAAGTGAGAAAAGATTTGAATAAGCTTCTTAATTTCCCTCACAATACTGAATTTCTAAACATCCTATTTATTGCTGGAGGCATTTATCATCATTTTTCAAGAATTTAGGCACACCACTTCCTATGATGTGGGTTTGAAATTAATCTTTCATACCAATTGTTCTTTTGATTTCTGTGCAGAGATGAAGATGGTGACACAGAAGCTCTCAAACCAAAGAATACCTTAAACCCATACACTCAAAGATTATGTCAGGTGAGTTTTAGCCGAAAGTTTTGTAATGAACAATCAGACCATAACAGTAGATGCTAAAGAAATTATGTCTTCAGAGTTACATGCTTTCTAATATGGAATTGATATGTGTAAATTTGCACTTAGCTGTTCCAACTGAATAAAGAACTCGACCATTAAAAGATCTGTCGCAAATATTCTAGAAGCCATACCTACAACATACCTACAATAAAGCTATTTTGGAGGAATGATTCCTATTTTTCGGCCTTCAAACTCATGTTCTCAATCTTATATTTCTGAAATTATCTGTGTAAAAAGCGTTCTAAAAAGCAAAAAAGCAAACTTCCTAATTTTGGCTTTGGAAGGTTGGCAGGTATGCTACAAGATAGGTGCTTGCAAATGTGACCAGACATATTACGAATTTGCAATTGCAGTGCCTAATGCAGCGAGCGTTGAACCCAGATGACCCCATACCAGACATCCAAGAAGCAATAGCCAGCTACCTTCAACCCTGCAGGGCTGTAGCTGTTCAATGTGAACCTCAGGTCGAGAAGATGAAGAAGCTCTTCAAGCTAGAGAATGTCAAAGCAAAGGAAACTGTCACTGGAGACAGCATGTGGAAAGCCAGGTAGATACTTGGAAATGACGAAAAGTCCATTTTGTTGGGAAAGACAAATAGACAACTTTTGGTTTAATGATATAGGCTGTACAACAATTGAATGTTATCTCCCTGTGTGAAACTGAGTTTATAAACATTGATCTTAACTCTGTCAGTGCCGGTGGCACGTATATGTGACAGATAGACTTGTCATTTTCATTCACCAATTGCTCAACCGCAGGGTAGGTATCTGGTGGTCAATGTACATCAAAATTTTGAGCATAAATAAAGCATAGAAATTTTCAGAGAAAAATGCAGATTTTTAAAAAGATATTACCTTATTTCAACATTAAACAATAGTAAACAAGTGGGAAACATAAAAAATAATGGACAGTAAGAAACTCAAATGTAATTTTCAATATTACTTTTGCATAAATTTGGGTAAAGTAATGATGTTTGGTATCATAAGAAATGGTAATAAATTTTCTAGATGGTTAATGAAGTGCACACATTTGAAAAGTAAGCATTTATCACATTTTGGTGAAATTTTGAAGAGAGCTAAACCCCTTAGCACATGTAGAGTTAAACAAGCTTTTTGAGAGTTAAATTTTGAGTGTTTCATTGAGAAATTGGTTACGAGATATCAGTGAAAAACTTAACAATACCACAGTGCATAATAACCCTTTCTGTTTTACAAAGAAAGCCATAGCTGTTCTTAGTCCATACATGTTGTACAATTTTCAGATTATTGGGTTTTGCCATTCATTGCATGCAATGGTTGAAAAGATTTAACAGCTTTATTCCTAGGTGTAGCTTTGTCCGCAATTTTTTTTCTTGTACGGTTTCCCTGTACGCAAGACAAAGGTTTTTCCCTGTTTATTTCTCAACCTATTTGGAGCAGGGTAATAGCTTTATTTCATGGCATATTTCATTGGCTATTTGTAACCCATTACCTATTACGTATTACCCATTACCCATTTGTAACCCATTACCTATTACCTATTACCCATTACCCATTACCCATTACCTATTGTTGCATAACCCATTACCTATTTATGTCTCAACCTAGTGATGTCAGAGATGGGGAGCCAGCACATAAGAAGGCAAAGATTGATGATGAAGTCAATGGAGGTGATCTTAGCATGGCTGGAATGGCAAGAGGGGTTATCACTGAGGTATGCCATGATGATGATGATGATATTGATGGTACAAGCCTGTTCGTAATTACTATTTGCGCATGTGCAGATAAAGTTCATCAAGTATAATTGACCTTTATACACTGTCATGTTGTACGCACCATGATGCGCGCACCATTATGATTTTACATGTTAAACTAGTAGTGATTCCACCAAAACTAATGCATGTGTGCGTTCAAAACGGTCATTTTCACGTCATTTGTACCATGAACTAATTACGAACTGGCGTATTAGTGATGATGATAAATTTAATGGTAATGACAATGCTTATATTGGTGAATATGATGATTTTGATCATGGCTATGGTGCTGCTGCTGCTGCTGCTGCTGCTACTGATGATGATGTAATTTATAATGATGATAATGATGATGACATTCATAATACTCAGTCTCTATTACAGTAGATATTCACAACAGCTTGTGACAAATAGATATACATGTATTTCATGAACCAGACAGTATATGAGAATGTTGAAAATTGCAGCAGTATCAAAACAGATCATTCAGAATTCAGAAATCATGTTAAAGATCATCCCAAAGATGTTGGTTACATTGTCTTAACTACTTATGCACATAGATGTGTCCTTAGACCAGACTTGATTAATCTCTAGATTGTTGACTTGAACTTCTAATGCAATGTCTACACATTTTGTACGTAATTATGGATGCCAGTTTTCTGGCTGTTGCCTGATTTTATACCCTGAAACCTCCAAAATATGATGCTTCAACTTGTCTGGGCCTCCTCTGAAGCTTATTTGTTAAAACCAACAGGTATGCCTGTCTATTTCCAGTAACTGACTGCATTCTATGTCTGTTTTTTAGGTTGGTACAGTTGATCCTGTTGGAGACTTCAAATCCATCATCTCACAAAAAGATGAAGACAGATTTAAAGAAGGTAAGATATAGGTATTTTTTTACTTTAGTTATCAGCTTTCCAACAAAGAATTCTCGCTACCTCAAATATGCAATTTTCCACGTAGAGGGCAATATTATGCATGGAAATGGTCCGCATCTTCGTCAACTTCACTTCCGGTCCGTATTGAAATACTACGGCTTATGAATAAAATAAGTGCTAAAATGCTTAATTTTTGGATCGCATGACATAAACCACTCAAATTTTGAAAATGCAACCAATTGTCTCAATAAATCATGGTATCTCTTCAAACATGTCGGTTAATTTATACTCAAACTCAAGGATTTTTGTAATACCTGTGTACATATTTAATGCAAAAAGACAAACACTTGTCGACCCAATCGGGATATTGTCAGCACTGCGCATGCGTGGTTTGCATGACAAACGCCAACTTTTGGCGAAATTGCGTATTTGGGGTAGCGAGAATTAAACCGTGCAATAGCATACAGAGATGTGTTTGATGTCGATGGATGCATATATAGGACCAAGCAGGTCACCGCCACAACCATGTCTTGCATGCACTAAACAGAATTGTAAACGCAAGCATGAAATTATGTTTGTGTGATAGTGAAAACTTGGTTTGATAAGTAGTATGTTACTGATGGTGTGACAATTGGCATCGAAGCAAGTGGTTATTAATTAAATCAAACATGAAAACAGAAATTCACAAATCATGCAAATCATGCACATCTAGGATTTGCAAACTTTGAAATAGAGGAATTGTATGAGCTGTCCACTCACTAAATATGTGGAATATTCAAACAAACTGCTTTAAGTAAATTCTGTTCATTTATGGCACTTTTTTTTTGAAAATGTGAAAACCAAACTACCCCTTTTGTTTGAGGGGAATTACAATAAATTTTAAAAGGTATAGTTGTATGGTGTTAGATATCCCAGGCAGAATTTTTCCTGGGGACAATTGTCCTTTCAGATTTGTTGGTTGGATGATGATGGTCTTGAGGGTATTTGTTTTGACATGCCAATGTACATTTTTTTATTTTTTATTTTTGCAGATCTGTGTGCATTAATGATTTTATTATATTTCAACATCTAGGATATGCATGCTTGGTTGAATGCGCTCATAAGGAAACCGCAAAATCTAAATGTCCACATTGTTATTGTTTCAGCTGCTGGTCAGATGGGAAGGAGAATTCTACAACTGATCAAGGAATCGTTTGGGGCTCAGCTCTATGGTAAAGCTATGGACTGTCTCAGGGTCTACAGGGAACAAGCAATACAGGTAATGTGGAGAGCCAAAATCGTCTTTCTCTAATCAAAGTGAATCTTAGTTTGAATTTCCCTAATGTGATGAATTATTTCATTTTAGTGAAAGAGTTCATGTTGTTCAATTTAGCTGAGAGAACAGGGCCCTGTTTCATAAAACTTGTCTTCAATGACAAGTTGCAATAACTATTATAAGCTACTGAAATCCCTGCATCTGATTGGCTGCGAGCAACTTTGTAAGTAAAAATCACAGACAAGGCACTTGATGAAACGCTCCCCACATTGTGACATCAGTGCAAAAAGTGACATGTGTATGAGACTGATAGAGTGAAAAAAAACCCAGTTATTTGCATTGTTGAATTGCATTCTTTCTTTCTCTTCAGCTGAGTGAACCAGAAGCATTCAATAACTATCTGAAGAAACTGAAAGATGAACTCAAGGAACTCTCAAAAGCAGATTTCTGGCAAGATTTGACAAGAGGTAAGTAACTTCAAATAGCAAGGCAGTAAATGAATTGACAATATAAGCTCGCTTGGGGGATTATAATCTTTTCATTTTATAGTTTGTATTTTATTATTACATATATATGAATTATTGAAATTTAACAGCTCACAATGTAAATGACATTTACATTTGATGATAATACAGTGAAAGTAAGAAAAATCCAAATGTAATCTAAATTTAGATATGATTTTACAACTGTGCTTCCATTATTTGTGGTCATTAAAGTACATGTAAATAGCAGTAGTGAATTCACAACATTACATAGAAGTTTCCGTTACATAACAGTCAGAAACTAGAGCAATATCTTTCTACAGAATAGTGAATTATCTAATCAGGTTTGCTTTTCTTGTGATATAAGCAGGGTATTAGCTGGTTGCTAATATAACTGATTCTATGCCTGATCTCTCTATAGCATTTGCATAATAATGCCCACTTCCTTACTCAGACACCATTAGCTTTGCACTTGTTCCACACCCATGTGCATCAGATGTGTACAGCTTGGAATGCTTTCATTACCTTGTGTTTTCATTTTCCCATTGCTGCCTCACATCATCGAATGTTAGGTGTGTAATACCAATGACTAGATGTAAAGTGTTCATTAGGCCCGTTCATATCTGTTAATTCAGTAATATTGCAGATATGCACCCCCATTCATATCAGCAAGGCAATTGTGGTATTGCCACCTTCACATATAAATGAGTACCGGTAATACAGTGAAACCTGGATATAAAGACCACTCAAGGGAGACATGAAAAGTGGTCTTTATGAGCAGGCGGTCTTACTATGCAGGTTGTCGCTAAAGCAGGTTTGACTGTATTACAGCATTCTGGTATATAAAAGTTATGAGGCACCAGTAGAACAATTCTATAAATCAGTGGGTGTTTCATAAAGCTGATTGTAAAGTTACGCATGACTTTACGAACGACATGAATATGAAGTGCCAGGGAGGATGCCCGAAGTTTTTCCTGATGTTTTAACAAAGTGTGACTGTATTTCCAATAAACTCAGTTGAATTATGGCAAAAAATATACTTTGCATTAAAAATGTTTGTTATAATAAGAATGTTAATCTACATCTGCACAGCCCAACTTTAGTTGATGCAGTTAAAAATGATTGAGCATCCCATTTGACTTGCCATATCTAAGTCATTCGTAAGTCATGCGTATCTTTACGAACAGCTTTATGAAACACACCCCAGGTCAGCTGTTTGATTAGTCTGATTTTGCCCATGTCCTGGCACATTTCACTGCAAAAGCTGTAAATGTTAAAGCTATTTTTTGGATACCAATCATTATCTGCCACATATCGGTAATAATACCAGATTTTGCTTAGGTCTAGGTTTATACTGGGAAAAAAAACAAAATAAGTGTGGAATGGCAGTAAGCAAAATCCCTCATTATTTTTGTTACGATTTCATATCTGCTAACGTTGATAGCACATCAGTAAAAACAGCAGGGTTTTTTATGGATGGGCGGCAGATAAAGTATAAAAGGGCTAGTGCCCCTGACTGGAAGATGTCATGCAGTCATTGTAGTAGTAAGAATTCAAACTTATTTTTCTGCCCACAGATGGTCTCACGCTGATCGATGTTACAGAAGCAAGTGACAGCAGAGTTTCTAAAGATGAAGCTGAGAAGGTATGCTTTCATTTGTCAGTAGGAGTAAGATTGGGAAGTTTTATGATGCATGTTCAGAATGAAATGATTGCAAAAATATGTCTAAAAGTGATATGAGCTTGAATTAAAACACTAGCTGAAAGTGTAAATTCTGATTGATTAAGTCCTTGCTTCCCCCCCCCTCCCTTTTGTTGTGCAATATTAAAAATATTCCTTTGCCAGAATGGAGTTATTTGTATAGAAGTTTGTGTTAAAAGGCCTGGTTTTTTTAATGTACATGTGTGTCTCTTGTTGTTATTAAATTTACTATCAAATTCCGGTAGTGAGCCTAGCAAGTAATTTCAATATTATGCAATATTTTGTTCCACAGTTTATTCAAGAGGAGGAAGTGCCAATGGAAGAAGAGCCAGCAGCAGCCAATGAAGAAGAAGATGCTGATGACTTGGTGAGTTTGATCAATATTCTAACTCCCTTTGTTTTTTATTCAGTATTATTGTATACCTTTTACTTGTAGAATACTGTCTACTTGGAGAGGCAGAAGGAGGATGTTTCCTTCATTTTCTTCATACTCCTTAACCCCTTCCATGCCCCCAAATTTTTGAGCAATTGTCAAAAATGAACTTTCAAGATTAAACATAACTTTCAATGGATTCTTTTCTTGAGCAAACTGGGCAAAGATTTATTGCATAGGAATAAACATTATATTGGAGGGATAGGTTTCTGTATGAGGAAGAATTTTCAAGCTATTCTGAGCCTAAACAAAATGTTCAACACTCACACATTTGGGCAGGATTTGCCGCCCACAGCATGGTAGGGGTTAACTGTAGAAAGCCAGGTAAAGGGTTTTGATGTTGGTTTCATATACATTCTAGCTGTACACAAATTATTTTTTTAGGGGGTTGATGCACTTTAAACAAATTTTCCTGTCAACAGATAATGTAATCATCTGCAAGCTAACTCCGTCATTAGCTATTTTGTAACCAGACAGTGGAGACATATATTATCATAATGTTGTCTCTGAACTTTTTACATGTAAACTGCTAGTATCCCTCTTACATCCCCCCCCCCCCCCCCAAAAAAAAAAAAAAAAAAAAAAAGAAAAAGAAAAAAAAAATTAAAATGGTGAAACTGTAATGTATCGTCAGGTCATACATATCAAAATTTAATGACAGAACATAACTTTTTAGCAATGTGGAATGTAATTATGGACTAGGAAGGAATACCTTAGATTATTTTGATGCCAAGGTATTTTCTTCGAAGGAATGATATTCCAACTCATAGAGTATGTATTAGTTCTCCTTGCCCTTCACATGATAATATGCAGGGAGCAGTTTTACTTGTTTAGCATTGTATGGTACTGAGTTATGCAGGAATAAACATTTGAATTATTTATAGATAATTCACAGGAAAGTTGAACTTCATTTAATGTTTCTTTTTTTCATCTACAGCTGGACATGTTGTAAGATTCTAAATGGAGTTACTTTACTGATGCAGATCTAAACATTGTACAGTTAGCACCTTTATCTTCCTTTAATGCTCAACTCAAATCTTCAACAATCAGCCTGTGATGGATGGTGGGTCCTTGGGAAACCCTACATCATCTGCCGAGAGTCAGAACGGCATTAGCTCATATCCTTTTCACATAGAGTTAAAGCCCTTTTGGCTCTCAGCGAACACTATACATCTTGTCGAAACAACCTCCAAAAGATTACAATTCTGACCATTACTTTAACTGACATTATGTATAGAAAGAACCGTGTCAAATTAGGTAATCATGATTGCATTTAAACAATGCAATGCACATGTGTATGATCAGTTTCAAATATAAAATTTCCAATTAGATGAATCAAGTTTAATGTATCTATTTTGAAAAAGCATGTTTTAATTGACTGAAAAATAATTGCAGATTAATTGTGATTATTACTTTTTATTTTTGTCAAAGACTTTAATTGATCACATGTCTAATACATATTTATTTTGAATGTGCAAAATCTTCCCATTGTATCATTCTTTATGTTGTCTCTATGCAGTAACACAAGTTATAAATCAAACAGTACTTAATCAATTTAAAAGGCAGTGAACTTTAATTTGTGTAATATTCTGGCATAATGAAATGTGTTCAACAAATGCTTCTACAATACTTGCCCAATACAAAAAGCCATTTGTATAGCATGGATTTTTTTTTTTTTTTTTGTGGCATAGATGTACAACACCACACTGTCTCTCACATAATTATAAATCATATTCATAATTATAATCGTAAGTATACTCTATCCTGGCAAGTGAATGAATTGCTTCAAAATTAAGAACTAAATAGGGTTGGAAAGATTTGTTGTGCCATTAGTGAGTATGTGAGTTTTTTCTCACAGCAGCTCCTACATTCCATTTCAGATTGTTATAAACCTGGCATTGTGACATGGCAAAATGAAATACATGTATGTTTGAGCATGTGGTGTGTAATTTATCTTCATAACCTATGCCCTGTTTAAGCTCCATCACATGTTTAATATGTATTTTGTGATTAGTCTTCCAACCTCAAACTGGTAGTGGCAGTAAATTTCTACATAAGCCTGGTATTCCAATTCTATGGAAATAGCATGCATTTCGAGCCTTCATTTTTAAGCCTGTAATGATCACTGTCCTTATATACATTTAGGTAAAACAGCAATTGTTTTCCTTGATTGGTACGATTTCTTTCAAGAATTTGATGACTTGTATTGGGTTAGTTCAATCCAGTTAAAGTTCTTCCTTATACCAATTCATTCAGGCTTGTAATTATGCTACATTGTCTGTGAGATTTCAAATCCTACACTTTCAATAACCTATATAGTTAACATCCTGTTGAGAACAATAAACCTAAGCTTGATAATGATGTCCATGATGGTGTTCATGATTGTCATTAGCTGTGCACAATAACTGATCTTGCCAAGATCCTGTTACTAATCACACATAATTATTTGAGTTCTTAAGCCAATGGAACAAGGAAGATGAGAGACTGTTTGTCTTCAGTCAAAAGAATAGATTAACTGTGGTCCCTTTTGTAAAGGGCGTGAGACAAATAAATTAAGTTGTAACCTACATGAATGATCAAATTCATAGTGAATTTGGAGTCTGAATGATTAAGTCTGAACAGTGAATTAGTTGTCCTAGTCTTAGCTTGTTCTATATAGACCTGTTAGAATGTAAGATACTTGTGTATGGGTATAAGGCTTGAAAGTACTATTCTTGTTACCATATCATGAAAAGTATTCTCCTTTCTATTTTCACATAGACTACTTTAATTTAACTGTACAGTCGAAGTCCTTCTCTAGCAAACTTGCAAAAATATTAAAATTAAAATTAACTCATCATTGAATTGTAATGTCATTTCATAAACTGGAACTTCCAGTACATATCAAATTTGATTATGCAGGCATACAATATTGAATCCTGAAACATTAGCCCATATTGGGGATTATTTCATTTTCGATTCATATGCATTTCCTATGGATCCTTTTTACAAGCTCTTTTGGACTTTGTATTCAGCAGGTTGAAGAGAAGGTTGAGTTCTGGGAAAGGGGAAAATAATTTGTGAGCTTTCTCATTATCTTTTATGTTAGTTTGAATGAACATCAGAGTAGAAATGTCCCCTGAAAAGGATTCCTCTTCTTAAGCCCTCATATTAAAAATATGAGAAATAGCTGAAGTGTTGTTTGGGTCTAACATCCATGCAACTTGCTTGTGCAGTCCCATATACCCATTTCTGTGTGCAGCGCATGTGCTTTTCAGCGAGATTGGGTCAATTATGTATCATTTTGAGGATTCCCAAACTCCACAGTATACACCAGTTCTTATGCTGACATCATCAGCCTTTTTCAACTACATGTAGTTTCTTCCACACTGTAATTGCATGACCAGAACTCAACTTTATCTTAAACATACATGTTTTTATTTTTGCCTCCTACATTACAATCTTGAGGTAGACTTGTATTCAGTATTAGCCCAATCCGTCACAAAAGTGCTCCTGCATCTAATTTTCTCCTTCCTACATGCTTGACATATTTGCTTGCTACAAAATTATACAGTCTGTCTTGTCTGTGTATTTACAGCAGTACTATATGTATACAGTGAGAAACGAAGACAACTTCAAGTCTCTCAAGTATATCCTTTCAGTGTTGCAAATAGCATATGAAAACAAAAATCTTTTTATTTGTAAATAAGAAGAATACATGTACACATTTTTGTTTCGGTCACCGTGAATAACAATGTGACTTTTGTACTTATTCCTGCAATAATTCTGATATGTTCTATGTGATTTAGAATGTTGCCTTGTGGGATTTACGTCCTGTGGACTGATTGATGTACAAGAGGAGGTAAACTGTTAACAAAAACAAAAAATAATTTTTGCAAAGCGAGAAATATTCATTTCATAGTATGATTAGATTATGCATTGCTTTTTCAATCACTTAAACTACATCAAGCAACTGACTTTAGTTTGCCAATTTATGTGATCATGTAAAAGCAGAGCTTTCCTGTAAAGCTTTGTATAATAATGTCCATGCTATTGGGGCATGTGGTCTGTAGTAATCAAGATTACATCTATGTATTCGTTTTTTTTATTTCATAGACCAATGTTTTTCTGTTTGCCCAACGTACCTGATACATATGTAATGTTTTAATGTAGATGTTTTTGCTATAAGCTACCTTGTAAAGGTGGAAGAAATAAAGATTTCCGTAGGAAATAGTCAAAAGAAAAACTTGCCATTGAGTAATTGTTATATTGTGCTTGGAAAGATTATATTAGTTTTATGTTTTACCTTGGATTTTTTTTTGGATAAAATATCAAAAATGTAGTGTAGTTGCCTACTTTTTAGGGTTTTTTTCTTCACTTGTCTCATCTTACTTCCACATTTTCAAATATCTTTGGGTATTCATGTAAAAAAAATAGTGACAAAATTATGGTTGCCCCTGAGACTAACACTAATACATTCATGGTTATGGTAAATAAGCACAACTTCTTATACGGTTTACATGTATACACTAAAGTATGCTATAAGTATGATGGATTGAACGGTGCATGTTAACAGGAGAATTATCCCCACGAGAATTTTATCATTGACCTAAAACAGAATTCTAAACAGTTTCTGATAAAGTAAAAACATCGTATATTCGAGAATCGAGAGGATGGGAATTGTCGATTGAATCCTCCGATTTTTATTGTTCTCGAGAGTAAAGCAGCGTCGCCATGTCACAGCCAATTACATGTACATACTTTTCTCGCTCTTTTTGTGTGTGTGGGGGTGTTTGTGTGTATGTGTGTGTATCTCTCCATTTATTGTCTTTCTCACTGTCTCTTCCTCTCTCTGTCTCTCTTTGTATGTCTCTTCTTATGTATGTCTCCCTCTTTCTCTCCCTTTCTTATTTCTCCCCTCCCCTCTCTCTCACTTTCTTTCTCTCTCTCTCCCTTTCTTTCTCTCTCTCTCCCTTTCTTTCTCTCTCTTTCCCTCTCTCTCTCTCTCTCTTCTTGATCTCTCCCCTCCGACTCTTTGCCGGCAGAATCGTCGCCCTATCGGTAACAACTGTAAGGTGTCAATTTCGAAATATCGGTCACTCTTCTACGATGAGGATAAAGTGAATGACCAAGTCCCACATGTACCATAATCCGTATACGACCGCAATTTTTTATACGTCAAATCCCCCAAAATTGGACCCCTATCATGTGCATTGTTAGACGTTATAGTAGTACCATCCCATTGTATTCTAATGGGTCGTAAGGATTGAAAGCTGTAGACTGAAGGAAGAAATTCTGCTTTCTGCCGGGTTGGTCTTTAAGGAGAAAGATTTTCTTAACAAAGCTTGGTATAGCTTGACAATGTGCTTCAACGAAACGAGCTGTTTCTATAGTAAAGAAATAATAGTAATAATGATAATATTGATAATATATTTCATATTTTCAAAGGCAGTAGCATCGACTGAAAACACCAAATATGACTCAAAGATTTTTTTTTTTTAATACTATGCCTCATACTCGTGGTCACTGGGTGACGACTGAAAATTACTGGACCCATCTTTTTTGCTCGTTCCGGTTACTCACGTTACATTTTATCCATGAGATAGCAGCTTTGGTTTCATTCTAACTTCCAGGACTTGGGTTCTTCTTTGTATTTTTCAATGAAAAATGATGATCAATGGACCTTTAACTTTAATTTTTATATAAATCCTGGAAAAACTTTGGATATTTTACTTCCAGATAAGCAATCTAAAATGCAAAATTTCTAGGCAAAATATCACTAAAAATAGTGTAAAAATAGATTTTTTTCCCCCATTTTCTAACTTTTAATGTTTTGTTAAAGTAAACCACTGATAATAGGCTTAGCAATGTTTGCGCAAGTTTCTGCAATCGTGTAGGGAAAAAAAATCATATCTAAGTGAAATATCAAATATAAAATTTTAAGGTCCATGTCCACCAACCTGAGAAATTGCGAAGTGAATCAGTACCGTCAAGAAATACCTGCGCATTGTAATAACGTGTGGTTTTAAAGAGTTGAATTGCGGAATCGGACTCCTGAATCCCATACAACAAAAGAACTCCCACCCGTGAAGAAAAGATGAGGTAAATAACCTATTCACAGAGAGGTACTAATCCGATTAATCGGGAGGCCTTAACCACTTTCGACTTTTCAAAGTTGAACAAAAGTCTCTGTGTTATCTCTTGTAGGCCTACATGGTATCCATTCATCATTGTTCCTCTATATCTAACCGGGAGGTCTTGGTACATAATTTACAGTGGTAATCGAGTCATTACAAAGCTATGCTCGTCAGTGGCGTAGCGAGGCTCCAGTATTTTTTAAGGGGCGGGGGATTTGAGGAAACTCAGTTTATAAGTGATATGTAAACTATTTAAGTGGGAGATGCGGTACGAATTAATTTTTGTATAACATAATATAGTAATTTCTATTGCATATTCTTGTTGTGCGATTGTGCACGGTATTATATGGAATTTATAATTATGCAACTTATATACTTATAACCTGTTTGCAACCACTGCAATTGGAATAGAAAGCTTTATGCTATAGTTATTTAGTTAATTTTTCTGTTCCTGGCGTTCCATTGGTTGCATTACCTTTATCTTTACTTTGTCAAAAGTCTTGCTACTTTGTAATGTTTTCTTTGCCAAATAAAATAATAATAATACGAAAAGACATAGCTGTCAAGTTGGGGAGGATGTGTACGGCATCTCATCGTCTTCTTACACTCTTAGAAATATTGGGCAAAATTTTACCCAAATTTTACCCAACATGAGGGTCCTTATGAGTCCGACCAACTTTGGGGTAAACTACCAATTTCATTCTTATTTTTGACCAAATGCATGTAAAAGTTGAGCAAGATTTAACCAACCTATGCCCAATCTTCATTTACCCAGTGGCATTTACCCAACATTTCTAAGAGTGTATCATGTCCCCGCGCTGTCCTTTATCACGTTTCTTCTCTTTTCATCTTTTCCTCTCTCTCTCTCTCTCTCTCTCTTCGACTGAGAAGTGACCCTTGTGCCCCATATACTACGCCGTTGATTACCATTGTCAAAGTGCAAGTGTAGTTATGGGATACCTTCATGCTAGAATATTATAGCACAAATACAAAGAATAAATAATTTGAACAAGGAGTTAGGTTTGAGCACGTGTTTAAGAAGAATGTTGGTGGAAAAATGTAAAGTGCGTAGGCAATAAATGATTACCGGTAAAAGAAGACGTATACGAAGGCGACAAACAAGAAAATAATGAAGATAAAGAAAAAGGAAACGAAAGGAGAAGCCGGAAAAGATGGAGAAGGCTGTTTTTGAATGGTTGAATTATGTTTTCATTTTATAAACTCGAGATCTATGGATTCCGTACTTTTCTTCAGACGAATAGCATCATACAAAGTAAGAAAGTTTGCCAAGTTTGAACCAAAAATTATTTTAGGTTGCTCCAGAATTTCAACAACTAGGTAAACATGCGTAATGAACTCATTAGAATCTTCTGAAGACCACAGATAGTTTAAAAGTTTAAAAGGAAAATTTAGTAAGTATAGAGCTGATATTGCTCTAGATCATTAGAGTCAATTAATTTCTATGATTATTTACTTTAAAATGTTAACTCAATTTTTACAAAAACGTCCTTTTCTATGTTTGTGTGCGTGGAATATTATTTTTTCATATTTCCACATGAAATATTAGAAGGGTTAATTTTACTCTTTAACACTTAAAAGAATCCGAAGAAAGACCATTTGAAAATCATTTTCATGGGGTGGATGGGGTCGGGCTCATTCTCACCAAGCAGCAAGTTGGGGGATTAGACTTGCGATGCTCGTGAATATAGTTTATTCATCATGACATTCTTTGTAATATTTTTGAAGATCGTATGAGAAAGTTCAATATTAATGTTTTCAGTTTCGTTTGAATGAAGTAAAGAGTGAGGAACAGACCGACTCTGGATTTAACTCGTGTTTGATAACAATTTGTGATGGTTCAACTGTAATGGAAAGTCGGAAATAGTTCAATTATGGCAAATTACTAATTACCTTGAGGGCCTCAGAGGTTGAATGCTTAGGCCGCACTTTCCCCCACACATTAAGCAAATACAGAATGATATCAAAAATCACGTGGATATCTGTCAGAGAACAAAGGTGAAAGTTCATATTAGTTGGATACAGGGGCGGATCCAGGATTTTGTAAAAGGGGGGCACACAAATCTTCGAAAATTTTATGACGAGCAAAAAAATTTTTTTTAAGTTATAACTTTCAAAGGGGGTACAATTTTAAAAAAGAGAGACACAATGTACACTTTTCTTTCAAAAGGGGGGCACGGACCGGATGTGCCCCCTGAATCCGCCACTGGTTGGATATAAGATAAAGTTAATTTGAAGCTTGTATCATCTCACAAAATGAATTTTCAGAACTGTGCTTTAAAAAATGTTATTATAGGAGTCCGTATAATGTTCAGAAATTAAACTTCTTCACAGTTTAGTGTATAAGAAAAATGACAAGTGGACAAGCCCATAAGCCTGGGTATGTGCTTTGCCTGTAAAATTTCAAGTAAGCCCAAATCACAAAATTGTGTAAAAATGAATCGTATTGAGAAAGGCTAAGACGACAAGGAACCTTACAAATTCAGAAAAAGAGGAGGATGTTGAAGAAAGGAGATCGCAAAAAATATCGAAAGAAGGGCGACGAGAGAATAGAGGACACAACGGCGTAAACAAATCTAGGAAAGGAGACAGATCGCATCAAAATGAGAAAATATAATGATAAAATTATTCGAGAGTAACAATGAAACCAAGATTTAAACAAAGACGAGAAGAATTGTACAAAACAAGTAGGGACCTAACGATTCTAAAATCGGTCCGGGAGAGCAAATGGAGCTTTTCTCTCCGACACAGCTGTTCTGAGCGATCTACTGACAGGGTGTGTCCCCGACACATCGGGCTTGATTTACATCACTGCCTCGCTTTAGTTGGAGGCTAGTATTGCGTGTTAATAAACCACTTCCACATAATAATTGCAGTCGTCAAAATTATGATATGATGATTTGTCGATGAATAGAATATGTTTTCACGGGATGTTCTACATTATATGGAGATATTCCTATTTTTTAAATCACGTTTTTCCCCAATGAATATGACTGTTTGAATACATGCGATATAGATTCATAACATTAAACCAGGGAAGTGTAACTGAAAATTCCAGGCGCAAGTTTAGGTGTCATGAATGTCTGTTCTGTTTTTAAGCAAATTGTTCAGTTCAGTTGTAACGTTCATTTTCCAAGCAATATAGAAACCCTTCTCGTTTCCTGCCTAATAATCATGCAATTCAATATTTAATTTTTACAAGACTTGATTTTAATTTGGAGGTCTTATCATACCAGAGAAACATGAATCACCAAGAAGGTGCTGATTGACTTATGAAAACCGATATGTGTAGAGTAGTGGCGGATCTAGCCGGATTAGACACAATACATTCTATATAGGCCCGCTTTGTTTGTGCACAATAGCGAGCCCCTATAATGCAATTGTGACTTACCAGGCTAGATCCGCCACTGGTGTAGAGTAAACTGTCAATTTCATTATATATAAGCCCCAAAAAGCATGAAAACCCACGTTCTCAAGAAAAATTAATGGGTCTATATATTCAACTGATGATTATTTTATTCATTGAGGCTTTTAATATGTAGAAGACACGATCAATCAATGACCACTGATCAAATTCTGTTAACGTAATTATTCATGACGTTGGGACACAACATAGCAGCTATTTAACCATATCCTGTTGTGGTGTGTATACATACATGTACGTAAACCGTCACTACTCACAAATAACTGATAAATAACAATGAACAATAGGCGTACAAACAAAAGCAGCGACAGCAGCAGCCTCAACAACAACAAAACAGAACGAAGGACAAGGGTAATGACATCTAAATCAAAGAGAAAGGATGATTCAGAGACAAATTCCTTTATTTCCAGGCGCATGGAGCAAGTAGCATCATAGCAATAGTATCTGATATTATTAATCTGAAAATTTAATAAATTTACGGAGGTCGATCCTCATCAGGGAATAAAAGCCGGAAATTTACATTTATCTGGGTTTAGAATTAGGTTAGCAATCTTGAGAAAATGTGATCACTGAGTAAAGTGAAGTCGCATGTGTATGCCAAATTATTGTATCTCTGGCTATTTCAGTGCCATAAAATTGTTGCAAAATTGTGTTATTTTCGAAGGTTTACTGTACACTGTAGCTGTAATACTATCCAAAGTTCATTAATCGAACTATGCGTCTCGTTTGAACTTATTTTTCTTTTTCTCTAAAATAATTCAAGCAAAATGCTAAAGTGCAATCTATGATGAAAAAGGTTATAATGTTAATTTTTAATTCGATGGGAACCATGAGCTTTGTTCACAGAGGCGCATGTCTATTTCCGAAATGAGGGGGGGGGGGGGGGGGGGGGGCAAATGCACTAATTTGACAATAACATAGGATATATTATTGTTAATCCCGTAATGATGGTGGGACAACTGCCAAACCACCCCAAGATCGACACTCCTGTTCTATTTACATGTGATTATTAAAGTGTACAGGAACCTAACGTCGGAAAGACGGTAACTAGGATTTGAATCTGGGTCAGTATATAAAAGACCAACGATTTTACCACTTGACCATCTCACATCAGGCTCCCCTAGAAGCAAAGGCGTTGATTTCTACGATCTAGTGGTAAAAGTACTTGGGCGTATGTGTGTGTTTGTGTGTAAGATGGGGGGGGGGCATCCTTTGAATTATTCTATCACGTAACTGAAAGAGGAATAAGTGCAGAAAATTAATGGATTAGGGACTCACTGGACTCGTAAAACGTTCGGTGTGTCTGAATCACGATCAACCGTTTGGCATTGTCCAAGCTATCGAGTGATGCACCGGAAGTCACGTGATCACTCGTAATACCCTCATCGCGGCCATTTTGTGGAGAGGTGTCACGCGATCTTTTCATTTAGCACAGGCTAGGATGAGTGTTAAGAAAACAAGGAAATATTAAAAAGTCGCTGGTGAAAAAAGAAATGTTCAATCAGAGTTGGGTTGAAGTGATTCGGAATGACAAGGAGCGGAAATCGTGGCTTGAAGTAAAAGACATCGTTTTTCAAATGACTTGGTTGCAATCATCCGGATAGTGTCACCACTTAAAAATTTAAGGTTTTGAGTAAAAAATATGTAGAAGCGAGTTGTTGTTATATCCATTTTTAAACCTGTTAAAAAAAAAAACTCTCATTACTCATGTCGGTTAGGGCTTATAAGGAAAAGTGCTCGGCTCCCTTGCCCCCCCCCCCCCCTCCCTCCACCCCCATATCAGCGAATGCTCTTGACGTAATGGCAGTAAATTTAGCCGTGAACAGATGTATTTTAACGATGTAAATGACAAGTGTTAAATAGTTGCAAAAGCGTGATGCATGTCTACAGCTGATATTAACCTAATTAACAACTTAGGGGAAAAATTAATACGAAAACTTAAAAACTTATCATATGACTTAAGATTACACCGAAGCTGTAATAACTCCCGGTAATAACTAACGAGGATATAATTATTAAAAAAAACATTTCTAAATCATTGTTTCATTGTTTTGGAACTATTATTCTTTAATTAGACAAAATAGCTGGAGTTTGAAACTCGAGACTAGTGGCCGTTCACTGATGACGAAGAATGGTGAAAAATTTCCGGTGTCACGTCAAATTCGAGCGCGTTGCTGGGCGAGTTGATGAACAGATGTTTGACAGTAATGGGGAAATAGAACGATGAAGAGATGCATCCAGTGTAAGGACCCATTCTGTCAAGCGATATATTTCTTTTCATTGATATACATTTTTCAGAGTTTAAATGTAGTCATACTTGTTGAATAAAATCAATTAAATCAAATTAAATCAAATCAAATCACTGGATATGTATTGGGAAGTCAACTTCCCCCAACAATAAACCATGATCGACACCACTGGTTTAATTAACTTGTCCATTAGGCCTACACATTTGCTCAGTCTTCTTGTCAATTTAATCGCTACCTGGCGGCTAACGCTGAAGTTTAATGAATGAAAGATTGGGATAAAGAATGAATATTTGACTATTGATTGATGTTGGCCTTACTTGGTTTAAAAAGCATTCAGATTTTTTTCTCTCCACTCAATAACCTTAATTATTACACTATTATGATTATTAACCGTTCCACGGTCATCTGCATCAGCCTTCCATAATAATAAGTTTACCTTTGTGGTCATATTTTAATCCAATATTTTTCAATATATATTAATTTGCTGCTGGCCAAACTCTCATTTTGACCGATTTATATAGCACAAAGTTAGTGACGTCATGCCTTGTGCAGATGGCGGGACCTATACGTGAAATGAAAACTCGGTCACATGTCGATCACTCAGCACGAGCTAAGAGCTTGTTCAACTTTTCTCATCAAACGACTTTTTTTGTTTTTAAAAAAGAATTCAATGACAATCTCATTATATCATGTAGGGTTCGAGCTCCCATACATTGTCCTCTGCAGTCATGCTCTTTTCCTCAAAATGAGGCCTACTGAGTATGCCCTAAACGAAGCCTGTGCACCTTCTGTATCCCAGCGGGAACTCGCGGGGAGGAACTCTTACTCCGTCCCGTATGACTCAACCACCCAGCTCGGGAAAGACTCAGACTTCAACTTTTTTTTTTTTAGTTGGTGCATTATTGTTTGAATCATCACAGACAGATTAAATGAAAAGAAAAAGAGACGGACAATTATTTTTCTTGACAGTTATTGGCAGGTAGCAGCCCCCTTAAGACAAAAAGAAACTAAATCCCAATGTTTTATTTCTTGTGGGCGGTTGTGACGGAAGAGTGATGTTAATCGTGAAAAGCTGGTGAGATAGTCCTGAGACAATCACATCAAAAACATGAACGTCAATTACTAAAAGGCCTTATTATATTTTTAACACATAAAAGGCCCAGTCTGTCACATGGTCACATTCAAACGTATAGATCGTCAATACTTTAATACAGAATGAATGTACCAAGATTGTTCAAACGAGACAAAATTTCTAAGACACTGGAAGTAAAACATATAGTTTCATGTTGCATTAAGTTTAGGGATTCTATTGTTGTTACCACGTTGACAGACAATTATTACAGATTTTCAGTACCCACGTATATAGGCCATAAATACCACCTTGTCACCTCCTTATCACGTTATATTCACCTAAATTACTGATATCAGTGACTTTTATTTACAAATCTTTGCTGGTTTCGGAACAAGTTCATGACATTGCGATGTCAAAACATCGTCAATAACCTCACTTATTTAGCGCTGAGCAATGTGAAAATTGTGAAGGTATATCACTCTGGTCACAGGCGTAACATGCCCCTAGGCACACCTTTGCTATAGGGGAGAGAGCCTCGTCTCTTGTTTGAATGTCAACTTTCCAATTTCCAATAAATACAAGCGAAACAACTGACATTCAATATACATGTATATATAATAATAAAATACTTGATCCCGTTGATATTACAAATAGATCACCTCGCTGCGCGAACATTAGGTGACGCTTGTCCGAATTTTGGAAATTTCACAATTCCAGAGGAAATGTGGGCCGTAGCCTCCAAGCCCCCCCCCCCCCCCCCCCCCCACCCTCCCGCCTCGCACGACTATAATGCTTGTTCATAGATGACGCGAGAAATCGCGGCGGTATTATGTGAACTAGCATAAAGACCTCGATAACAAAAACTATTTATACATTTTTATATTAAATATTAAATATTTGTTTTGTTTATGTCATATTTCTATTGCAAACAGTGCAATCATTGCAATTATAAAAATGTAAAATCTTGATAGAATGACAGATAGTAATTTTTTGCACTACTTTCTAATCAAAAGGTGGGTATACACTTTGACGAACTATAATTATTAATCGGTATATTTATCTTTCCAGGTGATCCCTCCTTACAGGCCTTTGAGGCTTTTTGGGACACCATTTTCTTTCATATTAGTATTATTGTATTTATTTATATAACTATCACATGATATTTATTCATTTCAATGATGTAAATTTTATGTTATGCATACAATGTTCATTCGTTTGTAATGTTTTTAATTGTAATTTTTATATTGAAAGAAATAAATGAGAGGTGTATGCTCTCTCCTCAATCAATCAATCATAGTTATTTTTTGCACTACAAAAGGTGGGTATACACTTTGACGAACTATATTAATCGGTATATTTATCTTTCTTGAAAATTATTGTTAGATTATGTGGTAATCCCTGCAAAATAGTTTCGACATCCCATGTTCTTTACACTCCTGTCTGACTAACTATGCTAACTAACCCTATATCTTCGGCTTGTTACTGTGCAGTGCGCAGATGATAGTTGGGATTTCGCTAGGAATTCGACAAATTCTCTCGGCTTTCATCGGCTAAACAAAGGCGGGAAAAACACGAACGACAAAAAGAGGAGTTTTCTGGATCAATCTCAACCACCTATCTGTCATCGTTGGCTACCATTCCATACTTTTGCGATCGTCAGGTTTACCCCCAGCGAGCGCGATGACGACATGGCACTGGCTTTCGTGGCTCCGTGCCGCGCGGTCCAGTTCTATATTTTGTTTTCAAAAATTTGCTTGTAACACAATTAACGGGAATCTTCTGTAATATCAGACGCATTGCTCTCACATCATTCACTCTTAATTTTTGTTATTAGATGTTTCCTTTTTTAAACCTTATAATGTACATGAAGATTCAAGATAATACCTACACATAATTCCCTTTCCCCCATCGCCCCCTCTCTCTCTCTCTCACACACACACACACACACTCCCAATGTTTGTAAGAACAGACAAACACACGCACGTTTACATGGCTTTACTTCCGAGGACAAGTATTGTTCCTCTATTGTTACTCGTCCTCGGACAGTCGACGGAATAAGGCACAAATTCATTGTTCGACGTTCGAGGACTATTGTCCGGCTTCCGAGGACCATTGTTGTCATGATTTTTTTTTTTGTTCTCTGTCCGAAAATGTCCTCGGACATACGGCTAAACAAACGCACACACACACACACACACACACACACAGCTTTACATGGCTTTACTTCCGAGGACAAGTATTGTTCCTCTATTGTTCCTCCGTCATCGGACAGTCGACGGAATAAGGCACAAATTCATTGTTCGACGTTCGAGGACTATTGTCCGGCTTCCGAGGACCATTGTTCTCATGATTTTTTTTTTGTTCTCTGTCCGAAAATGTCCTCGGACATACGGCTAAACACGCCCACCCTCACACACTCGCCCACACACACACCCTGTCTCTCTTAATTTCAGGGATGTAGAACAAAAGTATGGACGAGAGTAAATCTGTCGATGTTTTTAAGTGACCTTAATCTTGGAAAGAAATTGGCATGTTATGGTATCATCTGGGAGAAATCATCACCAGTTGCATCAATATTCTTCAGAACGTGAGAGCAGGCTCTCATTACCATGGTTATTCCACTGGACCACAAAATTTTCCCTTTTCCATTTAATAATCACTCTTGCTTGGAAGAAAAAAAACCCAACTAAATAACTACGTAGGGAGAGAGAGAGGGGGGAGGATGAATCAGTATATAAGCCTAATTAAAATCATTTTTGTTAATGCGGTAAAACATTCAAACTTGTAAAACTTGATTTGTTATCATTCTCCCTTTCTTTCTCTCTCTCTCCCTCTGTCTCTCCCCCCCCCCCCCCCCCCCCCTTCTTCCCTCCCTCTCGTCAATTATATGCGTTCCCAAGGTAACCCACTATTCCTTTTCAGGTATGATTGTCTATGAAAAGCCGTAAGGTACTGCCAAAGCGAATATCTATAAAACTGTACACCAAGCAAACAACCTATGCATCCAGAGTAGGGACCCGTTAAAAAGGGTAATGGAGATAGATATATGCTATAAGGCCTATCATGTATTTATGAAAATAAAAATAAGAAAGTGTGCGTTTCGGGCAATGCTCTCATAATGTCACAGATTATCCGTTCACAGTTTGCGATGCTTTTCTGCTTAGTTTTACTGCTGTCTAATCAAGATTTAGTCAATAGAGCATGGATGTCATATAGCTTTTCCCACGATGGAAAACAACTCATATTCCTAAAGAAGTGAATAACCTCGTCTCTGTTTCCAATCAGCCTATCATATACGTAAAACCCAACAGACAATAGTCTGTGAATATACCCACGGCGGCTAGCTCTGCTTAACATTTTCTTGCAAACTAAATATTTGAGCGCCACAAGGAAACTGTCTGCTCGGCCAATTAGAGACGGGGATGTGTCGTCTGCAACTTTCATTTCTTTGATATTACCAGGCGGGTACATTGATACTAAGCCGTGTCTCGCTATGATCAGGTGTTTGTAAACGTCAGGAAATTATGCATACTTATTAGTCTATGATGATGTGAGTCATGAACGGCCGATGAATTACACATTGATCATTAAGGCGTGGATATTTTCTATCGGTGCCAAAAGGGGTATAGGAAATCGTCAACCTTACAATCAACTGCTGTTGCATCCTGCATGTTCAGGGAGATTATCCAAATGAAATTAATAAAAGTGATCAGATACATACGAGTCAATATTTCTGTTATAATGAAATGAAATCAGTGAATTTAAAGGCACTAAAACTGCAAAATATTCATCTTTCAAAAATGTGAAACCTTATCATTTTAATGAGGAATTCACTTAATTGCTTTATTTTTAATGTTTACGTTTTTAGTATGATTTATTTCTTTAATATGATAGTTTTGATAAAATAAACTAAATAATAAGGTAAATATTTTTCATAAATGTGTCAAGAAATGAATTCAACAAAAGGAATGATTCTTCTATTTTCAAATCTTGTTCATAGTCACTTCATATCATGCAAACCTTATTGAGTTGTGGTTTCAATGACAATTAGAAATATAAAAGGCGTTTTTAGGTAAGCCGACAAGAAAGTAGGCGGGCCTGCAAAATCTATTGCACTTTGTAAAGCCAATCAGAAAGAAAATTATCTTTTTCCAAGTCTGCATTTTCAGACTAATTCAGTTGTGGCGCTTCTCATTTGAAGGTAGCATAGTGCAGCTTCCGGAATTACTCGTAGCGTCATTTCACGCAAGCAGTCTTCTGGAACAATCGTTCGATATTTCAGACCAAAAAAAAAACATTTAAGGGAAAAACAAAAACAAGCGGACCTACCTCAGATGCATCCATAGTTCCGGGTATTCACATTAAGAAAGTAAATAAATAACCCCCCCCCCCCCCCCCCCCCCGCCTACCCTCTTTTGGCGGACTTTACGGAAAAGTCAGAACGCATGAAGGGTATTATTAGGAAGAGGTATTATAAGGAGAGGTATTACCAGCGCTGTGAAAAGGCAACACGGGAATTCACCTTGCTATGGCTTCGTAAGAAGTTGTTAGATAAACCAACGAACCAGACTTTATCCGCAAGCCTTTTCAGGTCATTCTATTCGAATCGGGGCTTTCTTTTTACATGATACAGAGGAAAAGAAAGGTAAAGAGCGAGAGATTTGAGGGTTGAATAAAGGTTGGTGCTATGTGCTAGTTGAGGGAGCGACACTTCATAGAAAGGAATAGTTGAGCCAAGCGAGTGTGGCTTTCGCTTTTTGTCACTCCCGAATGCATCGGAGCAATTTTTCTTTATAAAGTTGGGAAGAAAACAAGCTCGTGTAATCAAGCAGAAAGAAGGAGATAAAAGAAGAGTGTCATAAGAATAGGGGAGAATCCTTTGAAATGTTCCTAGTAGCGTGAAAGGGCTAGGTTGAGGATTTAGATGAGTTTAGCCTCACCGATTTCGCGCGAGTCAACTCGACATCACAACTAATCCATTACCCCTATTATCGTTGTCTGCATGCGAACGCAGAAAGCCAAGTTCGCGAAACAGTCCGTCCGAAACGCAACTCGGAGGGGTGCGTATGTTCGCGCCGTCTTGTAAATGAAGCTTTTTTACCCTCACCATAAGCAGGTATATGTCTATTTTTTTCATCAGCAATTACTATGGAATACTCCAGGAAAACATACTTGGATTTAAACACAATGACGAAGTACGTACTGGTTCTCAGCCTCCTCTTTGGACCAGGACTTAGTTGGGATGTGTTCTACGGAGGAGACGAGGACCAACTGGACTCAGCCCGGGAGCGGCGGGCGGCCAATTACAACCCTTCGCCCCATATGAGTACTTGGGAAAGAAATGAAATCCAGCAGGAAATCTTGAACATTCTAGGCCTTCAGCACAGGCCTAGGCCCCCGTCCCTTCGTGGGGGCCAGAACCATTCCGCGCCTCAGTTTATGATGGAGTTATATCGTACTTTGAATATCGACGAGGAGTCGGGACATCCTCGGGATGAAGAGCCAAGGCCTGGAGGTTTGCCGACGAATGCCATCTACAATTCGCCCGATTCGTCGGGGCTCGGGCGGGTCATGTCTGGCACTGTTTTCAACTATACAAGGAATGAAGTACAAGCTGTTAGCCAAGCCGATACCATCATGAGTTTACCTGGTAAGTAAATAATCGTGAACCCCCTTTCTTTTGTTGAAATTCAACAGTTTCCATAACTTTCATAAACTGTAAAACATTTAACATTTTAAATGTCATGCCTCATGTGACAATTTAAAATAAAATTATCGACAAAGTAAGCCATTAACACCTTCGTAAGTGTTGTATTTTTACTTGTATTTTCAAAGGAGAAGTTGATCAAATCTTTGCGTTATATTTTTATGTGGTAAGAGAGAATCATGAAAAGAATCTGTAAAGTTATGAGAACAAAATATTCCCCAGCACATGTTAAAATAAAGCAGTCCTTCAGTGTTCAACATTATATAACTATATATGATAAAGCCAGTTAATTTGCCTCTATACATTTTCATTGTATTTGTTCAGGGTTTCTCACAATGTAATGTCGATTACAGAAACAAATTATCACTGAAGAAATGAAAAGTTGAAGCTTTAAATGAATGTTCATTGTTTGACTTTGTATTTCTACGACACGCAGGCAAGTGGAATATGTTTTCTGAAAGAAGTATGATGAATACAGAGCTACATGTAAGGACATTATTTTAGGAGAACACTTGAAGTCTAACATAATTGGATTATGTAGATTATTATATGTCTCATAAAATATTTTTGATTTCACCAGGACATCAATAATTTAATCAAGCATAAAACGAAAAACTTCATTCTTTTATACAACAACGTAAAAACAAAATAAATGATCGTATAATTATTTTTGAATCCCAATGCTAAATACTGTAGGCAGATGAGGTACATAAACATTA
This sequence comes from Heliocidaris erythrogramma, assembly GCA_025617745.1. NCBI lineage: Eukaryota > Metazoa > Echinodermata > Echinoidea > Camarodonta > Echinometridae > Heliocidaris > Heliocidaris erythrogramma. The sequence continues at coordinate 26,126,395 of CM046856.1, forward strand.
TTTGATCATTATTAAGTAAATCATAATTCAATGAGCTTATATTACAAGGAGAAATTTCCCATTCATAATGGGAAAACAAATCACCCCTATGCATCATTCATATTAGATTCCGTGTATCCAAGAAAAAAAATCGCAGTCATTAACTTGTTATTTTGGCAGAAATTATGGTTGAATATTGCTCATGACGAACAAGGATTCTCGTCAAAGTCAGTCGTATTTATTTACCACCTGTCATTTGGTTGAGTTGTTTACGGTATTGGACTCCTCTCCATTCGCAAACTAAAAAAATGACTGCCTGACACATTCGGGTCAAAAAAATGGCTGGATTCTGCTACGAAAACACGACCTTTATATTTCGCTTACTTCCCATATTTTCCATAGCAATTCGATGTTATACGTTTACATCTTATTATTGAACTTTAAAAACATGGTCCATATTCTATACTACACTCAACTTAAAAAGGAAGTTTCCCTAACACTCTTTAGTATAACTCAAGAAATATGAGATGAAATTTGTTCATTCAAATAATTAAGTATGCAGAATTTTCTTACCCACATTTTAAATGGTTATTTGTGTACGATTGATTATGTCTTCATAATGAAATTATGTTTTTATTGCAGTCGGTACGACAAATAAGTTGCACTTTGCGTTTGCTAATTACAATGCAGGGTGTACAGTGGGTACTCTATTCACTTCTTTTGTTCATGTACATACATGTAACTGGCAATTTAAATTCATTAAACTGCATTGAAATATAGTGATTTTTAGTTCAGATTCATGAATTTGAATTACAAATTATCCATCTTTACATGAACAAAAGATGAAAGATTTGAAACGAGTCTAAACGTGACCCTGCATATAATGAAACCAGAAGTGCAACTTTTTTTTTCTTGCACCGACTGCAATAAAAAGCATAATTTTATTATGAAAACATAATCAATCGTTAGCAGATGACCAATCGAAATGTGCGTAAGAAAATTCTGCATACTTTGCTTCTATAAATAAACGAATTTCACTGAATATTTCTTGAGCTATTTAAATCAAATTAAGATGTCAGGGGAACTTTCTCTTTTCGTTGAGTATATAGTTCAGTTAAATAAGACGCGAGGATTTACTGTTTGTATTTGCAGGGAAGTATAGTCATGTTAAACTACATGAACAATGGGATCTCGGTCAATGTATCCTTGTTAAAGTCGACTTGTAAAGAACTTTAAACACAGACGGTCGGGTTTAAATTTTAGTGTAAAACGGACATTTATTTTTATAAGATGAATTCTATTGGATCCCAGAAGATTCCACTCTGACTATGCATGGAATATGTGGCTTCCCTATGGTATATCGACATGTAGGAAATCAGTAATGCTCATATTGTTTTACATCCACATTGAGTCACATACACCGTATTTAAACATCATTCTTCAAAGAAATGCATTGTAGGAAAGTGCAAGAAATTACAATGAATTATGAAATGATTACGATATAAAACTCCAACATATCTAAGGGAAACAAGATATACTAATGATTTATTTATACTTGTTAAAGAAGCGGTAATCATTACTCTCAAATGACTGTCGGGTTGAACGATGGAAATAACTTTAAAAGAAAATGAAGTAAAAGAGTAATCATGAGTATGATCTCATTTTAGACATGACTTTGGTACTCAACAAAAAGCTAAATCTATACTTGTAAAATAGTTTATAGTTTTTGCTAATGATGTATATAACCTGAAACATCTTCAGTTTTTAAATGATTTATACTTAAATTGAAAAGATAATTTTTTTTTTATATATTACCGGATTTCACTTGACTGTTAGATAACAACAGACATTATCATTATCATTGTTATAAAGATAGGCACAGAACAGTTTAAATGATTTAAATCATGTCTCAGATTGCGATGTTTATTATCGTTATTACCGCCACCTCATCCATATTAGTTAGTACCCTATCACATTTTATACGGTGAATTTCAAAACCCTTTCTTATAAACTTTTCTTTGTGCATGCAATCGAGAAGCAGCGTTGTATTTTCGGTGGTGTATTAAGTTTGTAATGATCAATCATAAAAAATATGAAAGAGAGAAAATAGAAATCAGTTCAATGCATGCATGCGAGAATGATCCATTTATCATACTGTACACTAGTTGACATCAGTCGTTGCATCGATGATACTATTCAGTCGGATAATCATTTTCTCATCTTTATATTACGCATTCACATGACTTCAGGTTATTGACATAAGCCCAACAATAGCTGTTGTTGATCAGTGTACATGTAGTACATTCCAAGTTGCAATCTCAAAGCTTGATCTAAAGTTCTTAAAACCTTACCTTGTTGATGCAGTTGTCCATGTTTGCCGTATGCTCTTTTTATTTTTTATTTAAATGTACTTTGGAATGTTTCAAGTTTGACGAATTTAAGAAATAGTTTACCTTACCATTAAGTGTAATATTGTACTTATTCTGTTTAATACGAGTTAATAAGCATTCCTTTTTAAAAATATTATTAATAGAGAAATGTGACTTGCGGTATGAACCCTCGATATATACTAAGCATGTGCTACATGTAAGTCCGGTTTGTGGATTTATAGGAGTTTCTTCATGCGGAAGACGTGGTAGCTTCTTCGGGTGGATCACTGTCTTTATGAGTCTGTATAGTCTTTACCATTAAATATATCCATTCCGTTTTGCTAATCTCATATTAAAGAAAAAATTAACGAAATAGATAAAATTATTCTTATTTCATTCACATTGTACTTGTCAAGATAAATATTAACGGCATCGCAGTTGAAATTAAAGGGATTCGGTAACTTTGTGGAGGCTTGATTTAATAAATTGTTGAATTTTGATATCTGTCTTGTGTAATGATGTTCAGAAGGATAAACAAATAGCCAGGCATAGAAAGATTTTCAAATATATAATGCTATTATTAAGATATATATGACTGAATACACCCATTTACGAAAGCGTATAGTCTGACTCTGAGTCTATGGAGGAAAATGAGTCTGGCATTTCTGGTCACTTGCATATGTATACTTTTGTGAAGCACATGATGATTTTGAAGTGCTTTTTTCCCCTTGGCTTCATTTTTATACCATATTACATACACTGATAGGCATGCATTGTAAGGCCAGGCCGCTCAGATTTTATCAAGCCTCTACAATGTTACCAAATCACTTTAATGAATAACAATGTGTAATTTACATGTTAGAATGATTTTAACAAAAATATAAGGGAGACCACTAACAGACTTTTAACATATAAATTTACAAGTTACATTTACTTGCGTGTACATTTCAGATTGAAGTAGTGTATGATTTTCATGCGGATTCCATCTTTGTTGATTGAACAAATCAAATGCACTATTCTTGAAGTATGCAAGTTAAAGCCCTACTCTGCATCAGTGATGTAAATCTAATTTACTTGCACAAAATAATGCGGTCATTTTTGCATCTCACTATTTGCGCGTTTGGACTTTTGGGGTTAGAAAAGTTTGATTGTTTAATCTTGCCTGGATTGATGTATGGTAATGAAAAATGATACTGAAAAAACTGCACAATGCATGGATTGAATGCAGGAAGGTTAAGGTATTCAATGTCCGTGCATTAGATGCATTTAAGCTCCAAAATATCCTGGCACAATGCTCTGCGGCTACAAAGCGTTCTATTGTGAATCGAGCGCGTGTAACATTGGAGAAGTGATGTCATCAATCAACTATTAAGGTTACCATGACAACCAGTGTTCTCTGTGAGCTATCGTCTGGATGACTGATAGCCTCAGATGTCTGATACGTGGGAATTATACATGCACTACCAACTATTATAGTTCTTTTCCTCTGACGATACTACACGGAGGCTGAATCGTATGACCACTTTGATAAGGGGGGGGGGGTCTCATCAAGGCGACAGGGTCTGTCTTTAAAGGAGAATTGACCCCTTATAAAGAATTGCCCTGAGAAAAAGCAAATAAGCCAGATTTTTTTTTGGGGGGATGGGGTAAATTTTTTAGATTAATCAAACAAATAGGGAGTCTAAACCTTGTTATCTGTGCCCAAGAAATTGTTTTAAAACTTACTTTCCCATTCTTATTGATATAATAGGTTTTTCCATTGATAGATTGGGTTTACATGTCTTTACCTCAAATAAAGAAAACGGTCTATTCCATCACAATAATTGACAGTTATCTACATGTATGTTTGGTAATCTTTCTTACAACAAGAGATGGGAGAGTTCCCAGGTGTGAGATGAGACTCCCCGCATAAAGGGGTTAATTTCCCGAAGTGTACTATGCCATTAATTTAAAGTACATGTAATTTTGATGGTTTATTTCTTACAGATACAAATTAAAGTTTTGCAAATTTAACAACTGCAAAAATTAATAGCATAATTATTGATTTCTTTGCGAAAAGACACATACATGTAGCGAACTCCTTCGTGATGTGATCATAAATTCTGTAAAAGTTTCACTCCAACGTGGTCAAAGATGCAAATACATGTATACCTGTTTTACCCAAATACCTGGATGCAATGTACAGTGAGTTTTTTTTTTTTTTTACAAAGGATATCCTCGATATTTGGGGTGCTTTCGTGTGCGGCTGAATAGTTAATCCCACACAGCAAACGACTGGTGTACTCGTGTCAATTCGACGCACATATGACAACTCCGGCGCATAACATCATGTCAACATGATGTAAAATTGATGGAAAAGGAAGAGTGTTTGTGCCTTCTTCTCCGTCTCTCTATTTCTTACCCTTACTCTCTTATCCGTTCTTAGAAGGGATAGGAAACTGGCATTTTATGGCCCTGTCGCCTTTTGATACACAATATCCTGCAGACGATTGCTTGTGAAGTTCCAATGTTTTCCCGCCTGTTTTGACATAGAAAAGATTGCTGGATTATTTAAAAATCGGTTAAGAATCACTTGTAAATGTCATGTGATTGATTCTTAAGAATTTATCTTGTTTTTTTTTTTCTCATAAGCCTGATATTCGTACAAAATCTATTAAAAAGCTTCAATACGAAATTGTTTCGCTGCTTAAAAAAAAAAATCATGTTTGTTGTCGTTGCCATGTACATGTAGGCCTAGTCTTATAGTATTTGTGAAAGTGATATTACATTTGCAAATACAGCTTCATATACCACTCTACTATAGAGTCATTTTTTTCGATACAATAAGACCCCAGCATGCTGATATAATTCTCGGTACAACACTGACAGTTCGAGATTACTTTCGAAATTAGCTCTTGATTTGAAGGCTTTCATTTACGTGAGATCATCGCGCAAATATAATCCTTTTTATTGCATAATTGTCCGTTCATTTGAAAGTATCCCGAATTGTTTTGCCCCTTGTCAAGTTTCACTGAGTGCCCCTAAATGAGTTAAATCCATGCGATAATTAATAAGATGTGTATCTTAGGCGCAATACTTCCGTGTAGAATGAAACAAGAAGAGACCTGTTATCCTTGTGTTGCTGTCAGTCTATTGGTTGGAAGAAGAGAAAATGTATAATGCATCATCGTACAGTAATGTACCCTAAAGTGCCTTTTAAATGATTTGAAAAAAAATAATTAATTCTTGCGTAATAAACTGTTAACAGTAAAAATAGTCTTTATTACAGCAATCGCAATTTTCAATTTCTGGAGAATTATTGCACTTGGCAGAGCTCGTTTTTTTCAGTCAGTTAATCGGTTGCCTTTAACACTTCAAAGCGACTTTATTTGTTTGTTTGTTTTATTCATTGTTGAATATTACAAATTATTTTAGTTCAAATAATTCACGAAGGACATGTTAGTATGAGAGGATGTTACATGGCAATTAATAGTTGAAATGTAAACAGTTTTTGTTTTGCGAAGGCTGTTGGTCTGAAGGAAAAATAAATCGTTAGAGGTCAAAGCAATTATTTTCGACAATCGTCCTTACTGGTTTATTGTTTTGCTTTATGCGGTCATAATTTCGAGTTCCAGAGTACGAAAGCAAATATCATTTATCTCATATAGATTTCCTATCGACACATGAGGATAATGTGCGGGCTCTGCTAATTTTGTCTATTGCGGATGTACATGTATCTTTATCTTCATCAAAATGATAACTTGATATTCCGTTCATTATTCAAGGTTGTTGATTTTGGATCTCTGACATACTCGTAGATGCCGAGAGACGGGAATACACCTTTATTGAAGTATTGAAGAGTATTGGTTAATACAAAATAGCTGCTGATGGAATGGATGATACTACGTTGTATTTGTATTTAATTTCATTTAAATATCCCATGTAGTTATACAGTAGTATTTTTATCAATAGATTTCTGACAAGATGTCACCGTCGAAATTACTTCTTTTTTTTTTTAAAGAAAAAACAAAAGCACGAATTTTTTTTTAAAGCTTACCAGCACATACAGACCAACCTTTTATGCATTCTTGTACTGGAGCCAATCACGATGTCTCTTTGTATCATTCTCCACCACACGACTAACCCAATAATTAGACCCAATTCAATTCCCGCGCTCAATGCCACACCAAGTTCCGAAGATAGCTCGCATACCGATACTGATCGCATCAGAAAAAAAAGCAAACTTGACATTGGTCGACCCCTCTCTCTCTCCCGACCTTCCGGAAGTTAAGGTTAGCTTATTTTATTGCTCCAGTTTAAAAGGGTATTTCTGATTTGTTTATGGTTTTCTAATAACTCTGTCAAACTCTCTCTGCTTCTGTTCGCCAAATGTCGTCGTGCAAGACACGTTGTTGTATCGGCCTCCTCCGTGTAGTCTGTCATCTAAACATATGGGTAGCCGTCCAAGTCGAAGAACTATAAACTGCAATACCAAGAAGGAATCGGTCTTCAACAATCAGGATATTAAAAGAATAATTACACAAATATCGATTTAGACGGGAGATAAGGACATAATCACGAAAGGAGAATGCTAACGGGACTACAATATTTAAGCCCGCTACTCGCGAGTCGTAATTTTGCTGACAGGGGACTGCGTCATGACTGGGGCGATATCTGACGTGCCATACGAGAGTGTTATCGTACAAAGAAAAAAAAATAATGCAAACTTTACAATAACAAATGCATTGAATTACTGGCCTATGGGGCTACCTGCCTTCAAAATCTTGATTAGAGCATGTGATAAGGCAATCAAATGGCGTCTCGTGTTCAACAGACATTAATTAGAAGCTATTCATTGGCCGTCACGGTCCAAATATGTTTAGAACTGTATGTAATGTAACTATATGTACGTAATATAAAACGATGACGAGTGTCTTACTATTCTGTGTTACTTACCAAACGATTTCCATTCCTTTAATAAAGAACTAAAATAATGTGGTGTCTATATAAATTGAACACTATTATTATTATCATTACAATTTCATGTTGGATTTGTAATTCTCAGTTCTTTTGATACATAGGCCTTCTTACAAATTGACGTATAAAACTTGTTTCATTTTTCCGGATAATGTAATGTAAATGATTAAATCACCCCTCAATGTGTATGCGTCCTTGCTATGATAGTGACCAGATAGATATACGGTCCATCTAACTTATTTCATCATAATAACTATGAACATTCCTCTGACATTGTGAGTGATATTTATCTTATTTTGTCATAATTTTCAGGAATAAACTAAAACAAAACGTTGTTACACTGAAATTAGCAGCGTCATGATACTCGAGGTCATACCAAATAGCATAGGGAGAAAGGTTATTAAGTGAAGAAAATTGTTTATTCATAAAACGCAGTACACTATACTTGTTTCATAATTGGTGGTGTCTGGAATTGATTAAGACCAGGGGAACCAACCTTTTCCGTCATCCTGACCGTACGCCCTTCCCTGTCTCCTTTCGAATTAAAAGAGAGTGTGACGTGTGAACAAGAGCCTCATTTAATGTTTTATCTTTCATCAGAACTGTGTAAGAACTGTTCTTTAATTGTTTAAACTGTTAAGTATACTTTTTTTTTTTACACGGGACATTTGAACATTTACATTTGCAGTACGCGGGACTACCCGTAGGTACTGCTGCGCCTTAGCCAATCAGAATGTTCATCTAAAATCAGTTTTACATAAAATTGATCCGCTAATCATTATTGGTTAAAGCGTTCCTGGAACAAGCCAATCTGAATTCCACTTTTAAAACTTTTAATCACGTGTAAGTGATTTTTTTTTTATACTGATTGTGTAAAAAGATGTGATTGTTCGTAAATCTTTGTTTTCACTTGTCTTTCATGTATTTACAGAACAGTCTATACAAAGAGTTGGCCGACCTGGTTTCAGTTGGGCACAACATGGCGTATATTTCTTTGTTGCATGCTTGCCTGACAAAGCAACAAGCGCTATATCGTTTCATGCAGGAGCCGAGTTGGACAAACTCTGCGTATGGATGGCTCTGTTCATGTAGAGTAAAAAAAAAACGTCACCAGTCTACCATTCTATTTGCTTGATGAAGCAACTGTTTCTTCAAAATAATGTCCCATCTTTATGGTCTTTCGTTTCAAACAACTGGCCATTTGTAGGGACCATTAAACTTTTCTTAGAGGTCAGGGCTCTGACGATTTAATTAAAATCTTAAAATATCATTGTTGCCCTATAGTGGCAGGTAATGTCCATTTTCTCTCTAATGCGCCTAAACGAAACAATATGATATTCAAAAAGGACACAAATTTGTATTTTTCTTCACACTAACGATTATAATTAAGTGTGCAACTTTCAAATACCCATTACCAGGCAGTTTAAGACAGCATTGTGCACGATATAACTCGGCCACTTTCATTTTTTAACTCCTGAAAGTATAATAACGGATGATAGTTTATACTCTCGTACATACTAGTGATTCATCTGAAACGATTAGCTGATTTTATTGAGGGGTAAACAAATTACCGGAAATGGGTAGCGCCCAGTTCAGTCCGCCGAAAAATATATAATTGGGTCGAAACCGTCTTCAAATATAGCCGTGATAATGTGGTCTCTATGTGCTTCCTGTTATGCTTATCGTGTCATAGAAAGGAATTATCACAGAACTAACTCCTTGGTCATAGTGACTGTACTTAATGTTGAGTTTGCTACAGTGATTTAGACCATGGACCATAGTTAAAATGGTCTTTGAATCGGTATCTCGACCACTGTCAACTCACTTTTATCGTGTCTACCATAAACCTATCCTTAATCTTTGTTATTAATTGATTATTGTTACGATTAAATCTGATAATGCTACATTGTCTTCAAAGTACAGTGATTCTGTAGCGAAATATATAAACAAATCATGTCAACTTGAAATCAATTTCTCATTTTCATTCTGGACTTGATTCATTTCGTTTATTCACTTTACAAAATTACAGTAATTTGTACAGAAAAAAAGTTTGACATTTGGTGCTCTATAAATTAGTGGACTTAAACTAAGTTTGACTGTCTTGTGGACTACATGTAAGTTAAACTGCATATAAGTTAGTCCACCGCCTTGTAAATATGAGCCATTGTTTTTTTTTTCCAGCTCATTTCTGTCAACACTTGGTTTGCTCGACTTTAAAATGAATCGACAATATGCTGTGAAAGGTGTTTCCTTGACGCATGACTAGAAATGATGGGAGTGACAGTTATTACTTTCAATTCCGCATTAGCTTCTTCATATTTAGCAAGATAATGTAGGCTACATGTACGTGTAGGTGGCCTAGTGTGACAGAGATAAGTGTCCGTTGCGGAATTCCGTCCCATCCATTGTCCCAAATGGCACCTTTCCGAGATAAAACGCACATTTTCTCAGCCATAAATGATATTGCACGAGTAGTTGATATACAGATTTTGCCAAATTTAAATTGCGCCCTTACCCACAACAAAAAACATAAAATGAAAGAGAAATGAGAAAAAAAATCATAAAATAGAGGACTTGCCAAGTGCTGAAATTATAGTTAGGGCAGTAACAATGAAAACATTTGGGGGACAGATAGAGTCATAAAGAAATATCTGAAGATCATTATAGAGACGGACGGATGTCCCTGCATGATTACACCATCTATAGTTGACTCGGTCAAGCTCATGGCGTATGCTATACATACTCTACGTCTACGAATATCCAAAAGTGAGCTGTTATTTTGACCCGAGCGCCTTTGGCTTTCTCGCGGGTCAATCTTTGTTTGTTGATGTTGTAATTCAAGTCAGATTCATTCGCTATCATTATATCGAATCCGTCGATTGCCATTTATCTTTATATCATTGCTCGATGATGGATTGGCTGTTCTTCAAAACTCAGACCAGTTTTTTTTCCTCTCTGCTAGAGAGTCATATGCTAAAGCCTTCCTTTCAAGCAATTCTTGCCGGTTAGAGGTTCACCGAGATTTCTTTACCAATTTTCTTTACCAATTTTCTTTGTAAGCTATATTCCAGTGGACAAAGCTGTGCAAACCAAGTAGTTGTCTTTTCGCAAACTACCAAATTGTACCCGAAGAGTCAGGTACTTATTGCTTCAATAAAATCAAACTTTTGTACACTTCCAACTTAATATGCTGCAGAAATAGGACACTGCTTCAAAATTTCCACAAAAAAATCTTCTTAAAGAGCAATTTTCTTGAACAATTATTTTTATCTTTGTTCTCATTAAAAATATACAAGGTTTAAATTGCAAGACGCAATCACAATATCTGTATAATAGACGTGTTAAATGCCAGTAGAGTATTGGTAACAAAACTGCTCAAGGAATATCGATAGAAAACGATATATTGTGGCTTTTGTCGACGTGCAATCTATGTCCAAATTTAATCGTGACTTTTCATCATATTTCCAGATAGTACATACATGCATCACGTTTTGAGTTCAACTGGGAGACTTGGTTCCGAGATAGACTGATTTTCACCTTGATAAATACTGTAAAAGAAATGAGGGAAGTTGGTGCTACCAACACACTTCCCTTCAAACGTCACAATTAATAATCATCAGGTATTGTTACAGGGGCACAGTCACATGATCTCAAAAGTAAATTATTTATCCGGGTGGGGGGGGGGGGGGTGGCCCAAATTTACCGACAAGTGAGGCAAGCAATATTTTCTATAAACATGATAAACAAAAGGAAAAAGTTATCAAATGTTCCAAATTACCGAAATGAAGACATAATTAAGTTTTATCTGACCGCAATAAAGAATTTATCGATATAACTTATGAATTGAATTGGGTTTCCCAGCCATCCGGTCCCTTAAGTTTTGCCCCAGTATAATGAGTTAGAGTAAGGGGTAGTATGATTGCATAACTAGGGAGTGTTCTTGTACCTAAATATCTAGCATCTTGCATACTTTCTTTGTTACAGACTTTCAAAGCTGTATATAATTTTGTGCACCATCTCCACTTCCTTGGGGAGCGTTTCTTAACCGATCGCATTAATGTCATGACAAATTGGCAATAGCTTTCTGTGATCCTCATTTGCCTCTTTTGGGTAATGAGTGACTAGAGTAAAATACTATCATTTCTTTTTTATATTTATTTATATTTTTTTAATCAATAGAAAACCATTGCATTAAAATAACAAGAGATTAAAGTGATTGAAAATTTTAAAAAAATGGTAATAAATAGTAATAAAGTAAAAAAAATAATTAGACTGGCAGACAGATTTTAAAAAAAAAGTATATTACAATATTTGTAAACAAATTTTTAGGCATTTTACTCCCAGTGTTAAAGATCGTATGCTCGATCTGTAATGAAAAACACCAGCGGGATTCGAACCTGTCATCTACTGCTTGCCGGGCAGCGACTTAACCACCAGGCTATTCTGGTTCACGGCCAGATCGAGCATACGATCTTTAACACTGGGAGTAAAATGCCTAAAAATTTGTTTACAAATTAAATTCCTCCCATCAAGCTTCTTCGTTTACTATATTACAATACTATCATCATTTCTTGAGGAATTCAATGTGTCCTGTTAATTGCTGACAATTACTTTCTCAATAACTTTCCCAACGTCTTTCTCAAATTAATAACCACACAGTCCACATGCTTGACCGGAAACCATACTCAATGTCCAAGATTAAGTTAAGGTCACCGTATTATTCATTACATGTATGTCAGATGTAGTCTAGCCTTCTTTACTGGGTTTCCGCTTGAAAACGATAATTGTTTGGAGAAAAAAATTAAACCAATTCACCGTGGTTCAATTAATGGAAACAAGAGTTGCGTTGAGAGTCGGATCGTTTTGTTTTTCAAGGAACCTATGTATGCCATTCCCTTTGTTCCATCATGCTTTCATTTGAAATAGTATTTTACATATGTGTATTTGGAACTATCTGTAACGTGGATGTATAAAATTGGTTATGAAAAATGAACTGAAAGTTAATTGGCTAATATCCTTTTGTTTATTAGCTGTTTACATTTTGTTTATTTGGCTATAATTACATTTTTTTAATCTTGCAAACCGAGACGGGTTTACAGTATTTCATGAACAGGAGGTGTCATGATATATCATCAAAAGTCTGTTTGTTAAAGACTATAAAACATACTGAAGACATCCGATGTAGAGGCACAAGAAATTTGGTTTATTTGAAGTCCAGTCATAAACATGTCAGTAAGATCGCAAATTATATCCGTTTCTCATCCCGAATACAAATCAGACAGCTATTTCCATCAATTCAATAATATTTCCCTCTTGCCTCCTTCACTTGGTCTTGTCTGCTTTTATAAGTCATTATTGGACAAATATTATCCACTTCTCGACGTTTCCTTCTTTTCACGTGAATTTTGCTTTTGCATATTATACCCACTCTATATTTAAAAAAAAATTGCTGTAAAAATAAATTTTCTGAGCTCTCATTATTCACCATGCAGTTATTTTTAATTTCCACACAGACAGCCCATTATTACCTCGCACAATGTGTGAGCTTTTTAATGCTTTTTAGAAAATTTATCTATGTGTAGTTCACTCCCTTTGAATTTGAAAAATTGTCGCAAGTAAAGTAGGCCTACACAAAGTTGAGGCCTTCCTATTTTATGTATTTGTATTTCTCTGTGTTGTTGGTGTACACGGTTGTGCAAAACGCATCAAAATAATCTTGTCCATATATCTCAGTTTTCTTCCATTACTCACTATACTCAGACGATATGAATCATCTTCATCAATTCGCAGAAATCATAATTTTGTTATCATCATGCCGAATCTTTAGACTGCCCTTGCACACCACCTTATGATCGCCACACGCTCTCACAGCATGATGTTTAGCTAAAATTAGCGGCCCTGTGAAAATTTGATTCCAAACCTAGCCAAATTGAATTGTTTCTCAGCGGGTCGCGGGGAGTACAATTTTCAAATTTCGTTGGAAACGTGAAACTATTTTCCTCCAGCATGACCAGACTCCCAACAGAGCAGAAAGTGGAATTTTGTTCCTTTGTTAATGCTAACGCATAATAAAGAAATAAAAAAATCTTGCTATATGTATTTTGCATGGTGTTAGATTCTATTGACGAGTTTATGAGAGTTTTCAAGATACATACATGTATTTCATTGAGTCAGCCACCTCCACCCGTCTAGTCAACGCGGTCTTCCCTTTGACAAATCTTCATCTAAAAGTAGAAGACAAGTACGGAACTTGTTTCAACTTTTATTGCTTATTACTTTATTTTAGAGTTTAAAGCCATTTATATATGTGCATGTATTGGGAAAGGGAGGGTTAACCAATGATGTACATGTACACCAGCCACAACAATATAGGCTGGATGAAAGCTGCATTGTACGGGCTTGCCTCGTCTTACATATCATTTGGAAATCATGAAAACTAGTTCATTGGTCGCGCCACAGGGAAAGATAGGAGGATGGAAGGGGTGGGGTCAGGTAGAAAAGAAAAGTGCGGCATTCCTTTGAGGGTTCAAGACAAAAACCGAGCCTTCATTAACCTAGATCTGTTTCCTATTGACTAATTCACTTCGACTGCTTTCATGGCTTTGACCGTCGGATGACTACGAAACGAAATGTCGCGTCTGCGTTGTAGATTCCATAAACAATTAAACCTATGTCATAGCAACAATTTCTTGTTCTCTTTTCTGCTTCTATAGTTAATGATCTCTAATTATATATCTACCAACCTGAAATATGAGATCTACGGTCACACTCTTTGGTATTACTCTGGCAATTGCTGTGGGTAGAAGATGCATCAATGATGCCCCACAGTTCTTGGCAGGTGCCATCTGAAGATGGCGGTACTAAACGTTTATGGCAACAACTGAATCATATATTCTTTAAAGCATCATGCTGCATGATGCACAAGTGTGTTTATGAGACTGCTCCTCAAGTATTATGTGATAGATTCCTAATTGTTGAGGATGTATCAACTCGCACTACAAGAAACACAACTAAATTGATATTAAGGTACCAAAATGTAAAACTACATATTATCAAAAGTCATTCATGTAGACAGGTCCAACCAACTGGAATCAGCTATCTGAAGCTGTGCGTTTCATGGCTATAACATATTAAAAGGCCTTCAAGTCCAATCTTTAATCACATCGTTTGTAAACATTAGATTTCAGTCTCCTTTAAGTAATCATCCAACGTATGTCATCGAATGTCTCCTTATAATTTGACTATGTTTTAGCTTTGAAGTTTTCAAGTTTTGCTTGTTATTTTTCATGTATTTTATTTTCTTTTGATAACCTGAATAATGTAAACAGAGCCCTGTGGAAGACCAGCATTTTAATATGTGTTTCGTACATTTACTGTTATCATACATCATTGTATTATATATATTACGTTTAAATTATTTCTGTGCAATAGTTTGCTAGCTGGACAGGCTCTGTGTAAAGATTTGATCTAAATAAATAAATTAATTAATAAATAGATATACAAAAAATACCCGAATCGTTGCTTCTTCCCAAATCAGCAAATGGGCTGCTGCATAGTTCACATACTATTTTAATCATCAGTGTATGTGAAAATTGGCAGTTTATTTAGTTTGGAAATGTTCCTATAGAGGAGTCATGCGTCATGTACATTGTGGATGGAATAACTAAGATCTGGTTTAAGCATTCATATCCAGATTGATATAGGCGAATCATATACTCTCAGAGTTCAATTAAAGGGATTCGGTAACTTTTGGGAGGCTTGATTTAATAAATTGTTGAATTTTGAAATCTGTCTTGTATAATGATGTTCAGAAGGATAAATAAATAGCCAGGCATAGAAAGGATTTCAAATATATAATGCTCATTATTAAGATATCTATGACCGAATACTCCCATTTACGAAAGCGTATGGCCATATACGCTTTAGTCTACACTGAGTCTATGGGGGGAAGTGAAGGATATGATGATTTTGAAGTGCTCACCCCCCCCCCCCCCCCCCCCGCCATCGGGCTTCCTTTTTACACCATATTACATACACTGATAGCATTGTAAGGCCAGGCAGCTCAGATTTTATCAAGCCTCTACAAAGTTACCAACTCACTTTACAGCTGGGGGAACGAAGCATTGTCTTACTAAGTTCTCACGATGAAAAACTGCGCATGAACTATGAACTTGAAACATTGGGCAAAACTTTTCAGGACATGCCTGATGCGATACGTATATCCATGTTGGTGTGTTTATGCCCTTTCCTCGAACCCTCAAACTCGCCAGAATATGCCAAGACGTTTCATGGTCGGACGGCTCATTAAAACGACTGAGAAATCGTGTTCTACAAATCATCTTCATCTTCATGAACTTTGCGTCGTTCTCTTTCCAAATGAGCAAGACGTATTGTAGTTGTATCATTTGGATTGCATCATTACCTGCGCTAATCATTCCTATGGTCATTTCGATTGCATAATTACCCGCGCTAATCATTCCTATGAAAGTAATTAGTGCGTGCATGCACCAGTAATTCAACGAAATATTTGCATGATTTGTATTGTACATAAATTTTATCTTTCACTTTTTGCACGATGTCACTCTCACCTGGCGCATCAAGACCGCGCCAATCGCTGACGCAGTCCTAAGTCAACGAAATGACACATGGTGTGATCGTGTGCAAAGGGCGCCGGCCATGAGCGTTATGCGTTCCTATACTTAAGAACCTGATTTAATTAAACCCACTGAATCATCTTTTGTCATCATTTTGGAGACCCCGGGTATAGGATACGCGATTGTTTACATGTAGGCCTGTATAATTTATATTGATGAGTTTTCAAGAAATGAAAAGAGATATACATGTAGAAAAGATTTTACGAAAGAAATTTAAATAAAACTAATCACCCTAGTTCCTTATTAAGAATACAAGACAGATAAAGAGGAAATTGGATCATCAAAAGAGGAGGGAAGGGGTGAAACACACGCACTGTATTCGGACAGTCAAGTACTTATTTCTCTAAAAAGAGGAAACTATTGAAAGCTATGCGTGACAAGAAACAATCCCGCGGGAGCCGATGAAAATCCGCACTGTCAGAAGTGGCATTCCATAAAAGATTGGAGCAGTGAGGCGCAGGAGGCACCAAGTTGTTTTTAAAATCTATTTCTCCGTTCATGCAAGCCTCTACCATGCCTGCCATGTCGTCATAAGATCTTTCTACGTCTGACTTAAAAAATGGGTAGTGGTGAGGGCATTTACGAGGTGGCGGGGGAAATTAAATATTTTCCTCGCACTCCGACTGATGGAGGTCTATAGGGCAGTGACCGAGAGAGAGAGAGAAAGGGAGAATGTGTACTTTGTAAAATTGCCCCACGTGACTCCTTAACCTGTTAAGCGTTAATAGTTCTTTCGGAGCAAGGCTATGTATTGAGATGACGATATATCGCCTAAATGGGAACAGGCATTGCACATTATAAATTAATGTCTTAAGGACAATGATGTGACTTTCATGATGATGTGACCTAATTGCACTTCTAGCACGTGCAGTAAGACGGATCATTTTCACCGCCGTTCACATACGCACACCTCACACCCACGCACACTTCACGCAACAAAACCCCTCATAGCCGCGATGACTATTGCACAGCCGATGCATCATGTACTGAAGGAAGAATGCGTCAGTGGGTTCAGAAGTCTTTGATGCACCATGCGATAGTGATATCGTACACCATGGTACAGATTGTGAGCAAAATGATCATCAGAACCTTAATTAGCGTGGAAAATAATGCAAGCGTAATGATGCCTACTTTAGAATTGTTTTTAATTATTTTTAGAATCGACAATCTGAAGAAATTGCCCCGTTTCTAAATTTTGTGAGCAAGTAAAAATTATTGTATTTGTTGCAGTGATAATTTTCATTTATAGTAATCAAAAGATAGCCTTCCTGATAAAATATAAAATATTGATAATGTTTAATTATCGGTATCCCCCTCAGCCCCCCCCCCCCCCCCAATCTCGTATGCCTATGACTCTCTGATACTCGCGTTGAAATATTGTTTTTGCTATTTTCAGGTCATTTTGAAGAGAGGGGCTAAATATACTCATTTGTTTTATTAATGGGATAATAGATAGATAGATCAACACGCTTTGTCAACTGTGCTGGCTTGCCTCTGGCTGTACCGAACTTGTGTACACAAGTCACAAGATGGTTGACTGTCGTGGCATGCAAGGAGTTCCTGGGGAACGCACATGCGGACCACATGTACTTGCAAGGACTCCATGCCCAGACTTCCCGGGTGATTCAAGGGCTGAATCATGACTTGGACTACCGCAGGGGTTTCGCTTCTCTTCTCCATTCATCATGCCAAGGAAAAACGCAATGATAATCCTCACTTGACTTTGTTTGACTTGTCAAAACTGTTTCTTCGTGGGTACATGAAATGAATAAATTTAGGACATAATGTGGAAATATCTGGCGCTGAGTTTAAGACCACCAAGGACAAAATTATAAAATACGCAGAGCTTAATTTATACAAGGGTAGCGTATTTCCGTCTCCCTTTCTCCCGTTTTCCCGTACTTTTTCGTCTTCTACAGCATCGTAATTACATTTATTGCCATGTTTGCGATGAAAAATATAATTGATATGAATTCCCAATGATGGTCATTGCAGACCCATATGAAAGAAAAAGAATAGACAGTAAGGTAAGGAAATGTCAAGGAATCTATAGCAGTATTCAACTGCATCCATGAAAACTTCCTTGTCATGAGAGTAGTTTCTCCTTTCATATATTTTTTTACACGTTACAAACTGCTAGTAGTTTAACATTTTGGTGCGGTTCGCTTGTATGTTGAATAGGGAGTTTTGTTGAAGCCTTCCCATTTGTTTTGTAAGTCCCTTCGTGCCCCCTTCTGTATGATCTCTGGCCTGTATGCCTTCCCTCTTATGCACCCTTAGCAACACAGTGCCGTTGACAACCGGAAATTCTTCCATTTTGAATTGATGGATACGCCATGAATGTCCCAAATTTAATTTACACCCGATCAATGACCGTACTAGCGATCTGGCTCTGCGCCTGATTATCTTCAGGTATTTTTTCTCTAGCCTAGGTCTACCGGCGCTTGCGTTATGGGGCTGTATCGTTTGAACTGAATAGAGCTCTGTTCAACAGCCAAGAATATTATTCTTTGTCTACTTGACCGTCAGTTAGTTATACGACACTTTATCCATGCATATGTCATAAAGTTACAGTTTTCGTCTTTTTTGTTTGAGAATGTAACTCCGTCCGTCCCCAATGTCCGTACGTCTGTCCGTTCGTCTGTCCGTCCATAAATCTGTCTCACTTTCTCTCTATATATCTATTTGTCTCTCTGTATCTGTCTCGTGGTCAGCTTTCTGCCAATTTATCTATGTTTTTTGTTTCAAACGAATCGCCCCTGTCTCTTTCTGTACAATTCCTTAACATGCTTAATGTGAGACGATCTACCAATATCAACATCTGGTTTTTGCAGGTCAAGTTATTTCAGGTTTTCATGCTGTGATGGTTGGTTTATGAGATAGGGGGAAACACCCCCGGTGTGTGGGAGTGAACTGGGTTGCATTCAACACACACTGGGCGCTGCTGTGTCTAACCATTAACTCCATTGGGGTTCCCACCGCTACGCCTGACCACAATTATTCATAATTCATTAACATAAGAAAACTTGCAAGTAATTGATGTAAAAAGTTATAGAAATTTATTAAACTCTTACTAAATCCACATAATTAGAGGTAGACCACACTGGCCTGAAGAGTAAACTGCTCACATGGGCTGTTGGCTTACCTCATTATGCTTACCAGAATCAGTAACAGACATGATCAAGTGGATAACACCATTATCGTTGCATTATGTGAGCAGATCTGCGCCATAAAATTTGAGAGTGTAACTTAAGAGCTGGAGGGCACTATCGCAATATGCCAAATCATTTTGCATGAAGCTGTTTATGATTATTACTAACGTAATTGACAAGGGTTGGCTTCAATAAGGCGGATATAGTCAAAATTGATCCCCTAAGACCACTGCCTATAAGACTTCTACTTAGAAATTATGACGTTTAAGAATTATTTCATAATTATATATGATGAATTTCTAAGTTATGAAGTACAATTTCACAATTTTTTCATGGTTCATGACTTTTTGAAAGTATTTTTATTTACATTTATATTAACATGATTAAAACATTGACTATTTCTTTTAGTTCCCGTTGTCGCTAAAAACGTTTAGAAAGGGCGGTTTCGTTGAAGTAATCCATCCTCTGCATACTATAGCCTATGGTTAGATAGTTCCATGTGCTTACACTACAGTAAGTAATCTCGGCAGACTCGTAAATCTTCGCGAAAGTTCAATGTCGAAGTCAAGAGCCCTCCATAAATGTCTTCGCAGGATCGCAGAAATTTCCATCTGATATTTCTAATGACCCGTTTCCTTGGGCTGAATGATTTATACGCAGGTGTACAACTCCAGATGTGGGAGGAATAAATACGCATTGGTTGAGAGGGGG
Organism: Heliocidaris erythrogramma; assembly: GCA_025617745.1. Classification (NCBI taxonomy): domain Eukaryota; kingdom Metazoa; phylum Echinodermata; class Echinoidea; order Camarodonta; family Echinometridae; genus Heliocidaris; species Heliocidaris erythrogramma. Next base: position 26,146,216 of record CM046856.1, read on the forward strand.
CTTTTTGTCTTTTAGTTGTAAGGAAAATATAAGGGCGCAATATATCTCGTTATGAATGAAAAGCGGATGCACCCAGTTCTCATTCGTTATCGGGGGAAAAAACTTTACCACTGTAGATAAAATGAGAATTGAACTAGGATGTTTTCCTGACTCAGGTCAATTTGATAATAGTGCAATAAACGCTGAAAATGCGTCCAGTCTTTACCCTCTTCCCCCTTCTTCCTGCTCTCCCTCCCACTCTCTCCCTTCTCCTAAAAGGTAAAAAAACTATTGAAGGGGGAAAAGGCCACATGATATTTGTTTTATAAGTTTAAAATGATGATTGGTATAAGAACATAGATGAGAATGTGAAAGTGTAGTGCAAGTAGACCTTGTCCAAGCACAGCACAGTCCGAATCCTCTGCATGTTCATGTTTCACTGGACCCTTACAGTGTGATCCAGAAGTTCTTCGACTTCTCGTCCCATGTTTGTGTATAATTATGACCCCAGTCTGAGCTAGTCTGTAGCTGTTAGACTGAATGATAAAACCACTCACCGTAACTCACGTTGATGCACCCATCACCTTGCTCAAAGTTGAACAACCAAAACCATGTTGCCGGTTAAGCTAAGTCATAGACATTATACCAGGGAAGTGTTCACTTCCCTGATTATACATAGAGTTGAACGAGAATAGAGGGACAGGTCCTAGCTATACCGAGTAAGCCCTCCCTTGATGTTAAAGTCAAACTCTTATCTTAGTGATGGAACACTAAATAGGGTCTGTACTTATAGACCAAGATTGGGCTGGGTGGTAAACCCTGAACTGCACCTCGGGCGGGCTACGAGGTCTCGCCGTTATCAAGTCACGATAACATAGCAATGAGAATCACATCATGGTAATTGACTGGGAATGTAGCTTGACCTTAGAGTGTAAACACTTGAGGACACCGTCACAATTCACTCTCACCCCTCAACACCCCCCCCCCCCCCCCCCCCCCTCGTGGCGTCCCCGCCTTGCGCTCGTAATCTCACGATAATGTAATGTAAAGTATCGTGGTAACCGAATGTGTATCTAGCAGTATAGTAGCACTTTAGGACACTATCGCAGTTCACGCTTACCCCACCTCCTCCCCCTCCCTCCAACTTACCCCCCCCCCCCATCCTTCCAACTTTCCTCCCCCATCCCTCCAACTCCCCCTCCAATTCCCCCATCCCTCTAACTCCCCCCCCCCCCCCCGTCTCTCCAACTTTCCTCCCCCCATCCCTCCAACTATCCTCCCCTCCCTCCAACTTTCCTATAGCTTCTCTCACATAGTCATGATGACATAGCAGACTTGATAATCTCATCTTGGTAATGACTAGGTTAAACGTTTCAGAACACTATTACAATTCATACTCACCCATAAAGGCGTACTTACCCTCTGTCGTTGAGATTTGTCATTTTGCTAATTACTTTTTTGTCTTTAATCAGCCACATAATGGCGATGATGAAATGATTAAATGATTAAATGTCCTTTTTTCTATTAGCCCTAGTCAATTTATTTTCATCTACACAAAAGGAGAATACACGTAGTTCGAATTGCAAGGATGTGGTTACAAAAAATTGTTTTCTTTCATGAGAATATCAATTAATGTATTTAGAATAGTCCAAAGTTCCTGATCTCGAAGAATGTTGAATTAGATCCAGGTGCTCCGATGTCAAGCAATTAAAAAGGGATGATTGGTCACGATTGCTCTGGGAGTATCGTGCAAGTATACACCTCATGACAAATGTGTCCCTCGGTCCACATTGTCATGATTGTGGTGCTACTATGAGATTGCAACAGGAAGAACATTCTTTAAAATAAGTATGTCTTTGTTGCACAATTTTGCAAACATTATTACATTTAGCTTGGATCACCGTAACATTTACACGTACAAAATATCACAGTCAAAGGGTCTAAGGTTTTCTTTCAAAAATACCTCAGGAAGTCACCTCGAGACTTTTTAAACCTTGAGCTTTTAGAGACCATTAATGCCGGTTATGATGCATCCAATTGGACGCACCAGTGAATCTCTGTAATATTTAACTAGATGTATACCACGACACATTTAGTTCTCTTACGAAAGAAAAGCCAACCAATTCATTTTGTGAACAAAATTAGTCCCAATTCTAACGACGCAGTGGATAGAATCAGTTGGTAGCATTGATTCCGTCACAGAATCATAATTATTGCTCAAGAATCACAGGTGCTCCACTTGTCATTCCTTTCAGAAATTACAATCTCCGTTATTGTTGATGTATTCCATGAAACGCCACTTAAGTTCCTGTATCATTCGGTATTCTGGGTTGTAATATTCTTATGCAACGACTTAGTTAGGTTTGCAAACGGATATTCACCACCTGGGAATCGGCAATACAAGAACGAGAGATTACGACACCTGTGACCGACCTGCGTCTTAATTGTCATCAGATACATTATTCTCAGGTTTCTTCCAGGAGTATCTAATTTCAAGTTCAAGTTTTCAAACTCATCCAGCTATCAAATGTCAACGGGAAGAGTGACAGAAATTAAACCTTGTTGCATTTTTCTTCTTGTTTTTCTGTCATGATTCCCCGTGTAGAAATTATGGGTGGGAAGATTCGGTCGTGACAAGTCATGTAAATATTCAACGTCTTTATCGTCCATTAATGGTTGCTTGACGGGCTCAGATAAACACATCACACAGGCAGTAAATCTGTTTAAAAGGTTATTTTGACAAGCCATATATACACCCGTCTCTCTGTATCTCGCTGCGACACGGTTTAGTTCTCTTAACTTTGCATGTTCTGTAATGTCAAACCCCCTCTGCGAAAGTTTTGAGAAAACAGTCGCGCACATGGCTTGATGGCTCAAATATGGAAGCTAAAATTATGGTTCATGAGCTACTATAATCATGACCCTTCCATAATTATCTTAAGTTGTAACCATAATTATTGCACTGGCAGTTCCAATTGTTCGGTCAAAATGTACTCGCACACTTTCTTCATATTCTTAGCCGTATTAAAAGCACGCTGCGTATGTTGTTCAAAGTAGCTGTTGATTAGTTCCTCGACAAAAATGGCACTCTGTTTGAAGAAACCTGGGTATGAGGCGAAGTCTTTCCTAGATCATACTGTCTTCGATCCAATTTTGATTGACACATTTGATCCAAAATGCCCAATGAATGGAACAAAGTACTTGAAATACATGCATTTTCCCCTGAGAAATCGTCAGTTTTAATTCCAATTTGAAAGAAAATTAGAGATACCATCCTCCAGCAACAATGAATTTATTACCTCCTGGTCCAGGTCATTTCTAAAAGGTCCGGGTCATGATCTCATTTTTAGAGTCAAGTTCCCTTGATGGTCATCAGCACATGCAATTCATCTTCACTGAGGACAAGAACTGTCTGGTTGATCTTGGGCAAACTACTGAAAATGAAACAGAACCAATTAATGTTACTCTTAATTGTTTTACATAATACAGTATATCAGTGATCATGAAATGTAAATTGATGATCTTTTTTGTAAGTACATACACAGAACAAAATCCTGGTTTGACTATCATCTCTATAAAGGTAAGGACGTTCTATACCCACATACGTCATGTGTATAAATTCAGATGAACGTTTCAAGCAAAGGAAAGGCAGGCTCAACCGAAGGATTTTCATATTTTCGGGTACAGAATAGATATAGATAGAATTTGATTATTGAATTGAAAATTGTAATTTATGATGGTCTGTGGCCGATAAGATTTCATTTCAAAGCGGAAACTTTGGAAATTGCTCTTCTTAGATATCCCAAAGTCCCAAGCCGAAAGTACGGGCTACCTACCCGCTGCGAGTTCGGAGTACTTCCAAGGAATACTCTATACCTGCCATATGTGGACAGGTAGCCTGGTACTTCAGCCTCAGTCATAAATGACAAAAAAATTCAGTTATATAATTGTTAAATTCTATAATCATTCATTGTATGGAATACACGCGATTAATGGCACTCAATGATAATTTGAAATTCAAAATATTTGCCCAGCCACTCATCGTGTTCAGACAGCGAGCTGGTCCCGTTATAATGTTTCATATTGCATAATATTTGCAGACCTACCTCAATGACGAAATTAAATGCTACAAATATCAGACTGGCAGTAGCTTTCATCTTGGAATGAAATTCTCGAAAATTTTGGTCTTTCGCTTCTTCCTTTCGATTTATTTTGTCGTAAAGGGGAAGTTGATAATCTGGAACAATTCTTTTATAAAATGTACTCCATGCTAATCATTTTTTTAAATTTTCATCATCATTGTTATCTGTATCAACCCCGTCGCTTCATGTATTCACATCATCAAAAGTGTGATCGTTAGTGTTATAAACATGTAGTAGTCATAACAACGCGTAAATACCCTGACCACTAATTTTTTTAGAAATGTTCTTATACAGTATGCACTTCATACACACATTCATTGTAATTTGTTCTGTCTTAGTTACCATGATTACTGCTATTTTCAAGACCATCATCTCCGTCGGCGAATGGTCGCTATCTCTTCTTCCATAGCCTAGCAGGGCAGGATAACGGTTGTAACTGTCATTACCAACTTCAATATATCAACATAAACCGATGATTAATATGTCATTTACAACATCGCTTACACTACATGTACCATGATTATTAACAACATTCTCTTGTCACCCTTAATCAATGTTCCTTACAATGTCATGTCTTTTATGCGTGCAATCATTATGTTTATGATATTTTGATACAATGCAAACATCGTTTCCCTGGTGACGTAATTGTCAAAGTATTATCGCCTTCTTCATTGATATCACAACAACATCCATGGTTAAATTTTCCGTCCCGTCTACAGTGGAGTATCTAAAAGTAAATCAATAAAGGGGCCCTGTAAGTTGTCTGTGGAAGGGGTAGGGGGTGTGGGAGACAAGTGTATATGTGAGGGGAGAGTGCGGTTATCTTTTCAGAATCTATCCTCCCCAATTAACATGATATTGTTATAATCACAACAAAGCCAAGATTTCTATGAATCTGTTCTCCGTTATGCACACTCCTCACTGTCATCATTATTATCATCATTACAACCACGTAATGGCGCTGTCATCATAATCATCATCGTTATTGTTATCACCATCATTTGCACCATCGTCTCAATATTCAGCAACCTCATTCCTATCATTTTTTGTTTCTCCTTCACTTTCCTCACCGGTGTCGATCATGATCAATTCTGTAATGTCCACCGGTACCTCCATAATATTCATAATCATCATCATCATTATCATCATCTTAGTCTTCTCCTCCTCCTCCTTCTTCATCAGTTAATCATCATCATCATCATCGTCATCATCTTTATCACAATCAGTATAGCATAACCACGACCAACATCACCATAACTGGTTACTACTCTCCCTCTTTCCATCCTCACACCATTACTGCAGTGGTAACCATGGTAACCGCCAGAATCACCATCGTCATCTAGTAGACCGATCCCCATCAGTAAAATCACCACTTGGTCTGTACTTGCAGACTAACGCCTAGATATGAAACAAAATATTGGACTGTCATCGGCATATTTGTATCTAAATCCCAGTCCCTCGACGGAAAATTGGAGCGTAGCGAAGATTAGATTACTTCAGGCTATGGTATTACAAACCTTTTGATGTTCCTTACGTTAACCTTCAGAGATAAGTGATTATATTTATCTCTCCATGTATGATATTATGATATCCTTCGTCATTTGAAATATAATCTGAACATGAAAGTATGTATCGTGTGTTTGGATGAAAATGGGCAATATCTTAAATTGTTGCTTTTCCCCAAGTCCATCAAATTTCCATCAATCCGTAAATGTGAGATTAACAGAAATAACGATTGAGATGGTATCGCGTATTAATAATTTCTTGATGGCCATTTCATGATTCCAGTACCATCCCTGCGATGGCCACCCATCTCAAGAATGCGGTATGGCTGTGTTGATATACATGTAGCATCAGTCTTGAAAGGTCCCGGGTTCGAAACAGCATTGTGGTGCTTCTTCTTCGTAATGGCGCTTGTCATATATGCTTGTCATTCAGTTTTGAATATTTACGGCAGTACGCCAGTTCGCCAGTGCGCTAGTCAATAGAATACTCTTAAATTCGTTTGTCTAATGGATATTTTCAGAACTTGCAAATATACTTGCGTTCGTAACGTTCATGTAGAATACGCAATCAATCAATTTGTAATTTGAATTTATTGGAAAAATATATTGTATATTTCGGAGGTTGTCTACTCCCTATCAAAAACCTGGACCAAAGGCGCAAAAGACCGAAGGCAGACAAACATCGTGTTGACGAAACCAAAATTAATTGTTTCGATTTTCACTATGTTCGGTCTCATCATGTTCATGGACTTTAGGTCTCATAGATCTTCTGGATATAGATTCGAGACACCTGCGGTCTCGTGGGTAGAGTACGAGAAAGGGAATGATTGGTTTGCCTTCAGTCTGGCGGTCTTTCGGCCATCTGGGCTGTAGCCTAACGTTAATACAGCCACTTGTGTCATCAGAACCAAGATGAAGACATCATTCAATTCGTGTCGTTGAGCTACGTTGAAAAGGAACATGTGAAACTCGCCTCAGGCCCGTGAAATTAGACACTGTCTACCGTAATAATACATCTTCATTCCCCGTCTAGCCTTGTCCACATTACTCCCTGTTTGAAAAATTTGCACGGTTCGCTATTTGCTCCACAAGTCCTTATCAGAATTATATACAGCTGAATGATGTCTGGGATTTAGTTGAATGATTAAAATAGAAATGGAAATGTATCGCTGACATTGTACAGCTTCACACCCATCAAATTTATTCATGGCGAGGCATAATTCATTGCAGACACACTTGCCACTGGACAATGCATTTATAAGGCTAAAAAATGAAACTTTATAAGGTGAAATTGGTGTGTCCCTCAATTGGTGCTGTACATGAGAAAAAGGAAGCATTTGCAAGGGGTCGTTGGGCACTCTCCCCCATTAGATTATTAATATTTGTGTCATTTCCTGCAATTTCAGGGTTCCTCTTTTAAAAACTAATTTAAAATTATATTTTTAAACGTCCATTGATTACTATAGGAAGTGGTTGCAGTCTGTTTTCAGCTGTAACACGTGCAATGACAAAAACTTTTTGGGAACCTCCGTTCTCAGACATACAAGTATATCCACAGGAATCTTACCCTTGCAAAATGCTTGCGAAGTCCCTCCGTTACTCAGTACAGCCTCAAGAAATTATTCTAACATTCTTAGGGATTCCTTCCGTTCGGTAAACAGTTATTCTTCAGGTTTTTCCTCCAAGGCAAGGTCTTACTTGGTTTTCTTTCTGTAACCGTTGGATAACAGACGATACTATTGTAACCAAATCGTTCTCACCGGTGCAGAGTAACCGGATCTCTCTCTTTAAGGTATCGTTGGGTTTCCCTTTTTTCATCCATGTATATTGTTAAAAAATCAGGCAACAATGGAGGCTTCCAAGACAGAAAAATCGGAGGTTATTCTTTCTTTCATTTATGCTAAGGGCTCAAGAGAGAAACGTAAATATTTTTATAACTTGAAAGAGTCAGGGCCACACGATGGCGAACGCTCACTATTACAATGAGATGATTATATAACTGAAACTCGAATGCATTTCATTGTTCTAAATTTTACTGGACAAGCAGAGGAAATGGGAGTAGATTTTTTTAGTCCTACGAAGCTATGATGGAGATGGACTACAGTCACAAAACCAATTAAATTTTAATATGAAAATCGAAAAGAAATTGCAAAGGAGGAAATCATTTCAACAGAAACGAAAAAATGAGAAATTAGGGAAGAACGGGACTTTTGATTCAGAAAATTTGTCGACGTATTGACGATTGCTCATGATAGTTCATGAGAAAATAACACAATGTTAAAGGAAAGAGATCAGATGAAAAGAGAATGTAGAAAAAAGGACTGGAGTACAATTGATTTAGAAACACAAAATATCATGGAGCGAAGGGGAAAGCAGAATATTTCACTCCCTTTGTAAGTCTGATTGGCTAGTGTGATGTCACGTGATAGCTGTCAGGAGGTTCGTTGACCGTATATCGTTATCGGGTAATATCATTTCGAATGCCATCATGGCTATAGCGATACCATTGCCATCTACTATAGAATGGAGCTGGTGTATGTCCCGTTTGAAAGCCCAGAAGGGAAGAACTACTACCTTCACAGCTCAGTGTGTATGCTCAGGTATATTTCCCCATGTTTATCAATTTCTTGATACGCCACATACTGTTTGGAATTCACGCTACAAGAGCGGGTCCGAAGGTGTCGCAGGAGACGCTTACCTCCTGTCGTTCAACCAATATTCAAGACTAATACACGAGGTAATATACACCAACAAAAAACGTTTTAGGTGAAGGGCCCCAAACAGGAAGCAAAAATATGTATAGCAATATTGCATTTGGGGGAAATGTGACTAAGTTAACTCACATTTCATTTTTTGTAGTAAAGAATGAATGATCAAATTTACATTTATGTATATTTTTGTATGTAATAGCACTATGGGTTGCACGACCTGTTTGTGGTAAAATGTATATAAAAACTAACAAACTTCAACGCAAAATGATAGCGATGGGAGTTGAAAAGTTTATCGACTATTCTTGAAGGGTAAATGAAAATTCGTTCGGACAAGAGATAAAGACGCTTTGACACAGCTTGGGATTTCGTCGGATATTATTGAGTGGGTATCCATTTCATCATTAGAGACCGGGGCCGAGCCGGTTGACCTCTGGGGATGAAACCGATAGCTTCTGCATGACAGCAGCAGAAGAAGTGGGAACTACTAGTAGTCAAAAGGAAAAGGGTGATTGGGAGAAAGAGGGAGAGAGAAAGATATAAACACACACACACACACACCCACACACACTCACACATACGTAGATATATACACTCTAAAAACTAAAATGTTAAATCACCATTTAAAAGGGCCGAGGAGTGACCACCTTTTCGAAATGGCAGATCAACCTCTTAAACCTGGTAGATACAACCTTTATAGTGTTGGATCCAGCATGTTAAAATTGTTAATCTGCCTTTTTGAAAAAGTGGTCACTCCTCGGCCCTTTAAATGGTGATTTAACACTTTAGTTTTTACAGTGTATATATATATAGGACTAGATGGAGAAAAACAACATACATAGAGGGATAGTGCAAAATATAGATTAATCCTGAATAGATAAGTAGGTATATTCTTGAAAACATGTATATCAGTATCTAACTTTAACCTGCTATAATTTATGAGTGAGTTTGCCATAAGGTACAACCTCATCATGCTCCTACCAACCTCTCTCACCTCTGCATCCATACTGATGAGTGATAGATAGAATAGATAGCAAGATGTATTGATATAATTTACAGATAAATAGATGTATACTAACGGACCATAAACATGATAAATTATAAACATAAACAAATGTAAAGGAATAACATATACAAAGACAGGCAAAGCAGAGATATACAATCCTTGAGACCTAAAAAGACAGAAGAACGAAAAGAGAGAGTGAGAACTAAGAATGTTGGGAGCTGAGGAAGAGAGAGGAGAAGATGAAGAAGTAAAGGCCATTAGTTTTAAACTCAGAATGGTAAACCATATAATAAACATATTAAATATCTTTTGGCATGTTTGAAGCGTAGATAGATTGAAGTGGAAAACTCTTTGACAACCAATTGGCTTATGTAATGGGGGGGGTAATGAACTTCCCAAGCGAGACACACGGCGGTAATATATATTATAATTATAATGTCTGATCAAGGAGGTACTAGCATCTCCTTCCGGTCTGATAAGCACGTTCTATTGGTTGAAAGCAAACCGCTTATATAATTACCATGGTTATGAAATTGTACTTGTGAACAGTTAGGCATATGTTCAATGAATATGAAATAAACCCAAGCTACCCAACTCTGGTCATCATTCTTCACGAAATTCAGAAACAAATAGTGTTAATTGAACCGAGGATTGTACACACGAACGTCTCTCCATCGCCTTCCTACGCAATTTTATTTGAGGATGGATGCCGCCATATTGAATTTATGTTGCTAGGGAGTTGAAGTTGGTAACTAGGGACATGGGGGAACCCTTTATTGCACTCGGAAAAGCAATTTGCCGTGTACAGATTCGAATTCCACTCTGACAGCCAGTAATAGTATTGGATATAAGTAGAGCGTTAATACTGCTTAAAACATATATTTCAATCGGAATTGAAAGAGACGTGAAACAGGAGAAAAACAACCTCAGTTACGCTCAGATAGCTGCATAGAAAAAAATGTGATATGTAAACCGCGCTTGGGTATATACATAAACGTGTATGTATACTTTTAGGTTTTAAATTTCAGAACTATATTTGCACTGAAATGCACAAACATAGTTTGGTTGCTAAAACGCGCATAATACAGATCATTGTTTTATATCGTTGATGTTGTTATTGAGATGCAGTTGGCCAATTATTGAAAAGCATGTTCATTCTGTTAATTTGTCCTTCTGTACGAAACAAGGCCTGTTATACATTTAGATCTCAGCATGGTCGTTACAGCCACGATCCTAAAACAACTCGGTAGCAAAACACTAATGTAATTTATCATACTATATTTAAAATTGAGAAAATAAGTAGTAATATGTAGTTCAATTTTTTAAGTGGACTTTGGTCCTAATCAAAGCCATCCATACACAGAGTTCTGACACAACATTCATTTATTTCATGCTTGCCTAAGAAAGCATCATGCCTCCATATTGTTACCCACTGGGGCAGAAAGGGTGGCACTTTTCCTACATGTTATACACAAACAGCGCCACCAACTTTACGATTACGCAGAGCCGATTTTTCTTTTCTTTTTCTTTCCATTTTTTTTTGGGGGGGTTGTTGTTTAAAATATCAGAAATATTTTGGAAGCATATCACAGCGTGAGTTGTTTGTTTGTTTTTGGGGTTTTTTTTTACATTTAGGCCTATGTCTTAGCCTGTCTCCGTGCACTTCCCTCTATATTTTCCCCCCTTGATACACTTTTACCGTCTCCTAAACTCTTCCTCATGTAAGTCTTCTCTTTACACTCATTCTCTCTCTCTCTCCTCTCCCTCTCTCTATCACACACACACACACACACACACACACATACTTCTTTTCTTTTGTTCTGTTTGGTACAATTCTCATTTTTTTATTAAATTCATTTGACTTTCTCCATCATGTCAATCTTCCATAACTTGACCGTTTGTTTATCTATTTCCCTGATTTTTTTCTGTGTAGACTTGAGAGTATTCGCCCTCGGTCTTCCCTGTCCAGTTGTTTCTTCAACAAACGTAGATAAAATAGCATGAATAAATAAAAAAAAAACTTTTCTTATTATTCATAAGTCTCACCTTTCCTCTATCCACAGTCCATTACAAAGATGCGGCAATCGCACGACACGGAGCCCATCGATACCGATTTGATATTGGTAGGATACCCCAAGGTGAAACCGTGACGTCAGCTGAGCTACGCGTCTTTCGTGACGCGCGAGGACAGGGCAGTTCCTTGTACCGCATCGATGTTCTGCTGCTTAGAGAACGTGGCAGCGATGGGTAAGCATTGGAATGCCCCACTTCTTACGGCCAAACCTGTTTATGGCAGCCACCAATACGCTATAACACCTGTATATTGTGGCCACTTTACACTTTTTATCATGGTAGGAGAACCTAAGTGCATCGCAAGTCAAAATGCCAATTCTGCGCTAGGACGTTTTAATGGTGGGGGCGGGTGTCGGACCAAAAGGGGACCAAATTTGCCGACAAAATTCGACAGACGTACGTCCATGGCAGAACCTGTTCTGTAAGGCCACGTGTATAAAAGGGCCATTATTTTAAGCTTACTTGGGCCATTGGAGTGTTTTAATTTATTCATTTTCTACTGGGGTTGCTGAGGGTAGAAAGCTATGCTGGGGGGCACACCCCCCCCCCCCCCCCGCCATCTACTCTTTCCTGGCCTCTCTTGTTAATACACTGGGCCCATTTAATTTCAAGTCAAAATAGTTTTAATTCTCTGTAATTCAGATGTAACGATTTGTGATCTTAATTCATACGATCAAAAGGTCTTCTTAGAAACCAGCCGTACCAACACAAACTCTTACTTTCATGCCAATTCTGCGCTCCCTTCTCTTTAATAATTATTTTCACCGTGCTTTTGAACTATTCTCATGCTGCTTATACTTGTAAAATCTGTAAAAATGACTGATGACAATAAACGTTAATTGGCATTAAATTCATGTATTCTTTATTTCTTGTTCAAGTGACAGGACACCCATATATTTGGACAGTACCATTGTTGGTGCAGGGGACCATGGCTGGTTGGTCTTTGATATGACGTCAGCGACGAGCACATGGCGAACCTATCCTGGTGCTAACGTTGGTGTGCAGCTCCGTGTCGAATCCTTACAAGGTAATATTCCTTGCCGTATTTGCCTACCGTAGGCGGTTCCAATCACCTATTTAACAGTGAATTTTATATTCTTTGGCTACCTCCCACTTAGATTTTTTTTTAATATCAAGAAGAAGGATTTGCATGGGATTCTAAAAAAAAATAGTTTGTCTCCAAATTGATAATTACAGAGCACTTTGTCCCCAAACCGATATATTAAGCTATATTAAGCTTCGGAACGCATTGTTAAACAGTCCTAGTTTTTCATAATCCATGAATTCCAAACATGAAAAACTATTATTCTGTTCGCTTAAATGAACAGAAATATTGAACATTTCAAGGTGATGTTACCAATTTGATTTCTCAACCCAACAAAAGAACATGGTGTTACGATTTCTCTTTTTTGCCTGGATGGATCCATTTCTCTAAGACTAATTTCTTATTTTATATGTCCCAAAAGTACATTTAGGTCGTGTTGAATATGTAAGAATTACGCAATATTTGTCATATATAACCACACTGGATGAAAAGTGACTGCTTCGTAATTTCATGTATAATGTGATAATGTGGTAAGAAATTGTATTTGTCAAAAATCTGCCTTGAATAATTCCATGCTTCTTCTAAATATATACTTTCCATGTTTTAATTTTCTAGTTGTGTAAGTACATGTGCATGTATTTGTGTAAACATGTTTACGATCAAGTCATGATAGTGATACTATATCCGGAATATTTCTGCTAAGACCGAAACCCTATATGAGACCTATTTAAAGTTCCAGATTTTTCTTTCATTTTGATTAAAATATACTGTCGCTTCAGAACAAATGAAAATGCCATAAAATTAGATATGCTGTAAAGTTGAATTCCAATCATGTATGCATGTGTATGATGTGTTTAATGGTAATGTTTGTTGAAGTTCGTTTCCATCTGCATCACCATAGTAATCATCAACACCATCATTCCATACATTGCGGTTATCATCATCATCATCTTGATCATCATCATTTTCATTAACATCATCAGTATCATCATCATCATCAAAAATATATCAGCATTGTCGTCATCATCATCATCATCACCATTATTATCACTATAGCATTACAATCGTCATCACCATCATCTCTGATCACGATCATCATTACTATCATTATTCTGCATCACCGCATCAAAACCGCGCACAACACCATCTCCATCACCACCACCATCGATTATCACGAATACCGCCATTATTATAATTACTGATACCATCATCATCGTCATCACCACCACCATCACCACTACCATTACCAACATCATTATCATAACCAGTATTATTCCATTATAAATCACTCTGATCTGATCAAACATTATCCCAGTTTTCATTTCGCATGTTTCGTTTATTTACGTCGTATCTTCATATCCGTCGCCGTCAATGGCGAAGTTATGAAGGCCATGGGGCACCTGCCCCCCCCCCCCCCCCCCCCCCACCACCACCACCTCGAATGGAAGAGAGAGATAGAAGAAAACCATGTATAATCCCCTCCCGAACGCTCCACTGTGTTCGGTCGCTTTGTTCCTCGCATTTTATCCATCCATGTCCGACCCATGACGGACATTGCCCCCCCCCCCCCCCCCCCCCCACCAAAGAATGGACCCACGCTTCCCCACTGAATGCAATGAATAAACGTGTGTGGGCGGTGTTTTTGTTTACCCACCCTTTCTCTTTTCATTTTATTTTCACACCCTTAGGTCTGAACATCAATCCTACCGACGCAGGGGTGGTAGGCGTTGGTAATAACGAGGGCCGCGAGCCTTTCATGGTGGTTTTCTTCCAACGCAACGAAGAAGTCGTGGCCGCGACTACCTCCAGTCTCCGGCGTAATCGTCGAGCAGCGAATCGACAGAAGAAAGGCGGAAAGAGACCAAGAAAACCGGATACGGATAACGACATCACTTCCAGAGGTAGGCTCTATTATAATTATCTCAAAAAGTGGCCCCATCCTCTACCCCCTTCTTTAATAAAAAGGAAAAATGAGAAAAAGGCGATAATTTTCAAAGAACCAGCTTCCACTTGAACGTTGAAGGTTTCTTACGTCGATATGTGGAATGTTCCGAATACATCTAACTAATAACGTGTGCTGACAGTGGCATAGCTACGGGGGGCGTAGACTCCCTCCCCGTCGAATCGCACCAGAAAAAGATAGAAAAGAGAAGTGAAAAGAAGATGCTACGACCCCCTCCCACACTGATTAATGATCATCCATCCATTCATCCATCAAGTAATCCTCCTCAACGTCTGGCCCCACCCTACGCCACTTTGTGCAGAGGATTTTTTAAATTGTATTTTAGTATCAATAATATCAAATAATTTCACATTCTTTACACTATTTATTGTGTAAACATACAACTTTGGAGAGGATTAATTGATGTATTCATTGTATGTTGTATATTATAATCACTGCCCAAAATAGTATAGTTATTCTAAATGTTAAAGATTCTGCGTCGATCTCAGTAAAAGCATAATTGTATAGATCTTACCTACCCCGTATTCGATAATCGACTTTCATGATATTTTACTTTTACAATTACTATTAGCTTTTTACATGTAGTTTGTTCCATTGATCATTTTTCATTGAATTATTATCATTTCCTTTGCTTGCTTAATATATTATACATTAATTCCTACCTATTATGTACCCAATTGTAATATCAGGTCATTGATTTCACAGATGTTATCTTATTATTAATTCTCCGCATGTTTACAGCATCATTTTAATATATTAATCATTCTTATATTATCTTATTATTTTGTGTTCACCTTCATTCATTATGATTTCTGAAATCATTTTACCATTACCCATTCATAGTATATAGTATGCTGATGAATTCCCCCAGCCCATTTCACCTATTTATTTCTTTTCCATCCATTTTTTTTTTGTGTTTCACCCTTTCAAATGCAGATAGTGCATCATCTCGAAATAGCGATTGGCAATGTAAACGAAAGAATTTGTTCGTCAATTTCGAAGACCTTGACTGGCAGGTAAAAGCATCAAAATTTCGGGATCCTTGACCCGTTTTCACTTCTTTTTGTCGATGTTGTAGACCAATCAATGTCTTTGTCTGTATTCCTGTGCACTTTTTGTTTCCCTTTTTTCAGATTTTAACTCTCGACTTCGCAAAAGGAAGCGTCTTTGCAAACGAAAATCCATGTTCGTGAATTTTGAAGATCTATCTTGGCAGGTAAAAGTAGTGTAGTTTTGTAGTTGCCTGTTAGTACAACATTATTTTACAGTGATCGCTATGAGGTCTTGTGGTAATTAAGGCTGCATTAGCACGTGACTACCGGGTCATGGGTCCGACACTTCACATCGACATTTCTCATCAAACTCTTCGACGACCCCTTTGTTCTACATTGCACTGCATGCACGAAGCATCGAAATGCCCATCAAGAATCATCAGTGATGTCAGTGGCGTCAGGATATCCCAGTAGACCGAGAGTCCAAGGACCGATACAGTGTCGTATCTAGGGATTATGACGCCCGGGGCAAACACTGAAGTTACCCGTCCCCGTGCCCAAAATCATCTTCCTTATGGTACAAGCAAGGGAGCAAAGCGACAGAGCGACATTTTTTTCTTCTTCAATTTTTAACCCTAAAAAACGCAATTTCTTGTGCACTTTAACCAGGAAATTTTGCAATTGCCAATTGACTACCGCAATTGAGCGGTAGAGAAGCTCTAATTTTGTACATTTATAAACTGTTTTCTATTCATTCACTTCTACAATCGGGAGCAAAACTAACGAAAACCCTTGAGAAATAGTCCAGAAATTCAGCAAGGCGATCTGAAGTTGAGATTTCTTTCAAATGTTGAGCCTTTGCAAATGCTTTTTTAAACACTTTATCCTATATTGGGGGCGCAATATTTAGCAGGAGTCAGATGAAACTGACATGAAAGCGAGCAAAACAACGACAATTACATCTTTATTTTTCAAATTTTGAACCCATCAAGCTATTTAAGAATTATACACGTCAGGGGACTATTGTTTACAAGTTTTCCAATCTTCCTTATGGTCTCCCATTTCATCATGATTTCCAGATGTATAATATTTTAATACATATTGACACATGTTACTTTTGTATTCTACTTTTATATTTTTATGATTGAAATAAATAAACTGAACTGAACTGAACACCGGGAGCTTGAAATTACGAGACCCTGAAAGAAAATGATTATGCGAGGGAGCAAAGCGAAACAAATATGGAAATGTTCGCATTTTAAATCTTCAAAAACTAGATTTCTAGTGCATTTACCCTGAGGATTTTGGGGTGCATAATCTGTAAGGATTATAATTTTCCTCAATTTCCCCCTTTTTTTCTCTCTCTCTCTCGCTCTCTCGCTCTCCTTTGCGTTTTTTGTTCGCCCCTCCAAGTGCCATCCGGGGCACGTGCCCCCTGCCCCCCTTAGATACGCCACTGGACCGATAATTTGTGTCTGATGAACCCTCAGAAAACTTGTCAAAAGGTCCACGAGCCTTACATTGTCTCATGTGCTATCGGTCTATAGTGGGTTGTCGTATCGGGAGCTGTCGGTCTTTGAGCAGTAGCCCAATGGCGTATCCATCGTTAAGGGAAACCGTTCTACACCCCCTGTTTGAAGGTCCAGGAAAAATACCATGATACATTTCGCTCCCTAATTCTGTTCACGCCATTGAATGTTGAGCTGTGCTGTCACCAAATACGAGCAGAAACACTTTCATTAAAAAAAAATAATCTAGGAAGTACATTTCAATAGTCAGCCAAAGTATTTAATTTTCGACTAGTTCGTCATTGGGTTGTTATTACCTTTAGCAAGACATACGATGGGAGAAATCAACCTTTTGCTCAAATACCATTCTCACTTTCCACGAAAAAATAATGACTTTCAATTGTCCACATGTTCTCATCGCCAGGCTGGGCAATTAAGATGTTTCTTTGCTGACTGGTCCGATTCATTTATTTGGGCAAGATCTACAACACACATCGAACAAACGCCCCAATAATCTCATTAATGTGATCACAAAACAGAAGAAGAAGAAGAAGCAGCAATACTGAAGCGTTCAAGAACGGAAATTGAAAGATGTAATTTTTTTCTTTACCAGTACTAAGGCGGGAACAAATTAATAAATTGTGCAATGGAAAATAGACCTCAATTGCAGTTGAAAGCTTTACAAGACAAGGTTTATTATCTTCAGCTTGATATTTTCACATTTTCGCGGATTTCTAACTATGGTAATACCCGGTCATTACTTTCACCTCGATTATTTTTCATGAAGCCAATTGCTAATCTATATTTATTTTTGATAATTGTCTTGAAGATCTCTCCCATGGTGCAAAATACATCATTATTTTCACATTTTTACTGTTATCGAATTTCTTGTCACTGTTTCCCCTCATTTCATCGCGAGAAAATTTTGTATGATCACCCAAGTGTCTTTTCTCTCTCTCTCTCTCTCTTCTTCTTCTTCTTCTCTCTCTCTCCCACTCTTCCTCTTTCTCTTGTTCCCGACTTGTGACTTTTTGACTTTCTCTTGGACTACGTTTTTGCTTTTCTCTATCTCTATCTCTCTCTCTCTCTCTCTCTCATATCATATTCCTTCTTCCTTCCACATCTTATTATTGTCCCCAATTTTTTATTCTCTCACCATTATCTATTTCCCCGTCTCTTCGCTCACTACCTTTCCCCCATCCTCTTGTATTCTCAATTTCTCTGTATATTGCCAATGTCATATACCCTCTCCCCCTCTCACTCTCTCTCTCCCTCTCTCTCTCTCTCTCTCCCTCTCTCTCTCTCTCTCTGTTTCCATTTCCATTTCACTTTCCTCTCTTGTCGACTTTCCGTTGTGCCCTCTCCATTTACAATCCCCTCTTTCTGTTGATATCTTCCTCAATTTTCCCCCGCAATGAGAATGCCTGAAGATGTTGTTGGTATCCGATGTTATTGTCTCATTCAAAAGATGCTCGTCCTCGTTCAAAAGATGCTCGTCCTCATTCAAAAAATGCTCGTCCTCGATCAAAAGATGCTTGTTCTCATTATTTCCAGTAATGATGCTGTTTTCCGTGACTATATATTTCAGATTTCCGGATTTGTGAAATTAAATGAAATTAACTGGAAAACTCTTCTGTCTTATCAGTTTCACTTTAAGGAGAATTAACCCCAAAATATAAATGTACTTATCTTCAAAGGTGTAATATATTCTTAATCATTGGCCTGTATCACTTTATAAATATAATATCAGAAAAGGGTTTAAATCAAGACATTCTGGCACACGGGGCTGCCATTTTCTTGATGATATGGAGTTGTAAATTAACCATTGGAAACCGTTCCGGTCAAGAAGGTCAAATGGGATTTTGTATCAGGACGAAAGACAATTTTTCATTTGGATTAAAAATATCTTTATGTACACATCAAGAAAATGGCAGCCCCCAGGTATTGCTAGCAGACGATACATTTTGCTGAGAAAATCTTGATTTATACCCATCTCGTATATTTTAATGCAAAACTACGTAGGGCAACAAGAAGGAATAAATTACATCTTTGAATATAAGCACATTTATATTTTGAGGTTAATTCCACTTTAAGTATTGATTAGGCTCAGATGAATATATCCATGGAAAATTATGTAGGCCTATTATTTTGTCCGGATGTTGTGTTTTTATTTGGACAAATTTTTCTGAATTTCACGTTCATAATCGACAGAGTTTTATCATGGTTTATACTTGCAGAAATGGAAAATACAATAAACTTACAATAATAAAATCTGTAAAAAATTGACACTTTTATCAAATTGAAATATTGTAACAATTCTTATATGACCTTGGGAAAATGACGTATTCGAACAAACCACGTAATTTCACCCCGTTTTTTTTTTCTTTTACAGGAATGGATTATTGCACCCCTTGGGTACGTCGCCTTCTACTGCCAGGGCGAGTGCGCGTTTCCCCTCAACGGGCACGCTAACGCCACCAACCACGCCATCGTACAGACTCTCGTTCACCACATGAGCCCAACCACGGTACCCCAACCCTGCTGTGCCCCGACCAAACTGAGCCCCATCACAGTGCTCTACTACGATGACAGTCGCAACGTCGTCCTCAAGAAGTACAAGAATATGGTGGTCCGCGCATGCGGTTGCCTCTAGCAACGGATGATGCATCTAATGATGCTCTCCTTTTTTTAGCACGGGATGTAAGAGGCTGAGTGACAAGTGGACTGATTTAATAAGAGCTTATATTTTAAGAGCTTATTTTGAGTTCATGATTGGAGATTAATACCACACCTGACACATAAAGGTGTTTGAGATCACGTTAATGGAATACCTATTTTCATATGTTTCTAAATGAGGTTTCGTGGTATAGCAATCTGCAGGGCATTAATTTGACAACATAACTTCCAAGGTTGTTGTTTTCTGTCATCATCAGTTTCCTTTTATTTTTCTTGCAAAAATGACTAAAACTACTGTTTTACAATTCGAAATCATGTAGTCACATTCTATTCTCGACTTGTGTTGTTGTCTGTCAACGTATATTTATCTTGTTTTGCAAGTTCTATAAATCTTGTGACGACAGGAAGATTGCTACCATTACACAGTTAAAGTAAAAATGAATAGATATTTTTGTACGGAAATTTAATCAATATATTAGAATATTTCATCAATGTCGGTTTGACTGTTCCATAAGGAGCTCTTCGACGCGAGTTCAATTGTTTTCAATAATGAACCTTTGAGAGACTTTTATATTGTTTTGACGAACGTGAACTATTTTACCGATTGACTCAAAAGATCCGAAAGCAAATATGCAAAAATAGATTGTGGTTAAAGACAGGATATAATGAACAAGATGAATTGCGTCATAATTTAGCCATTTCATGTACCTTGATGTCATTTATGGATAAAGGATGTTTGTACCTGTTTCGGTTTGTCTCTTTTTCTCTCTTTCTCTCTCTCTCTCTCTCTCTCTCTCGCTCTCTCGTTCTCTCTCTCTCTCTAGATATATATATATATATATATATAACTCTCTCTGTCTCTCTCTCTCTTTCTATCTTTCTCTCTCCATCTCCCTCTCTCTCTATCCCTCTCTTCCGCTGCAAAAGAAATTACTCCAAAGGTTCTTAATGCCGAAAATGAAATAGGGATCGAAATTCCGAAAATGAAAAAGAGTTCGTAATTGAGAAAATGAAAAAGAGTTCATGATTCCGAAAATGAAATAGGGTTCATAAACCCGAAAATAAAAAAAGGGTTCATAATTCTGAAGGTTCGTAATTCCGAAAAATGAAATGGAGCCCTACATAACTTTTCGGAATTGTGAACCCCTTTTCATTTTCGGAATTACGAACACTATTCCATTTTCGGAATTATGAACCCTTTTTCATTTTCGTAATTATGAACCCTTTTTCATTTTCTTAATACGAACCCTATTTCCTTTTCGGAATTATGAACCCTCGGGATTACAAAGCTTCGGAGAAACGAACCTTTGGAAATATGAACATTCGGGAAAACGAACCTTCGGATTTTTGAGCCTTGGGGAAAACGACATGTTTTAAACCGTTTCAACACCTTCTCGACTAGCAGAATATACTATCAGAGCTAATACCGTAGTCACACCGACCAGACTTACACCAGACGAACAAAAATTACAATACCCTTATAGCCAAAATGTCGGTCGCTTGGGGTCGGTTTATCTGTGTGACTTTACTAAGGACACGTTACCTCCTCACGCACTGAACACCCGTTATTCTGATTTTTTATTTAGTTGCGAGCAAGGGAATTGAATCATTACGCTGAGACAAACGAGGCGATGATGATACAATCTCCAGCTTCCATTAGTAGGAACACCATGGCTGTAACATCAGTTTGATTGGTTGTGAAACCTTGCAAACGGAAACAGAAAACATAGGTGGAACATTTTCCGTAAAAGCAGCAATTTAGTTGGATTGAACATTGTCGATGATGAATATATTGATGTAACCGGGTGTGAGTGTAAGAAAAAAATAAGTCTTCCGCAATTATCAGCATATTTAAAGTGAGAGACATTTGATAGGGTGTTGGCGTCAAAACTGTGCATGATTCAACTTTTAAATCACGTGTGTAGCACGTGATAATAAAACAAAGAACTAATTACAGTGCGGATTCAAGATTTTGAAAACAGATGGGGCGCGTGTAATTTGTATGCTACGGAATGCACTCTGATCCCCCCCCCCCCCCCCCCCCCCCGCCTACAGTCCCGCACTTATAACTGTATTTTTTAGCTAATGATACAAAATTACATACATTAATAAGTGTTTTTCCACTTGTTAAATGCACTTTCTTTAATACAATGTGTAATTCATAATGACTCTTCATGAGATGCTGCATTTGTTCTGTAACCATGACAACTGTAGTTTGTACGTATTTTGTAGCAACTGCTTATGTACATTTTTAGTCCACAAAATTGAATTTCTACCATATTTTTGTCCCGCTGCTCCGTTCATAGAACTGAAGGAATCCAACCATTCATTTGTTGTTCTGATAGATTTTACATCTTTTATTGCTGGAAAAATCGGGAAAATCGTTAGTAACATGCTTACAAGTCCAAGCTTCTTGCTTCAACAAGGATGCTTTATACTTTGGACAAAAATAGACGATCGATTGTTTTATTCAGACGGTTTATATATGTAAAAAATTGCAAAATCAGTAGAAGCATGATTACAAATCAAATATGAAAACATGATACTAATCAGGCTTATATTTACTGTTTCTCGATCGAAAACAGCCCCCATGCCTAATTGAGAGGAAACAATTTGAGGGATGTATTTTGCTATTGCAGCAGATAGTATCTTATTCATTTTTAAGACAGTGTGAAAGTTTGTAATCTGACAGTATTTTCTTGATTTTAGAGTAATATTACCCGTTTAAACATTTCTTATTTTCATTAAGAACAATGTCTTGTCTTCAAATCAATCTTTTGGTATTATCGTCTTCCAGATATTTCAATCGGTCCTTGTTTTAATACCTAAAAACAAAACGTTCTGCTCGATGAACTATGGCTCTTTATTCCAATTGTATGCGACATGTAGTCACACACATTGAGACCTCTTAGAAATGGTAAATTGAAGGTTCATTTAAGCACCTTACAAATAGATTTAAAGGTACTATTTAAGTTTGGAAAATAAATGATTGAAAATTAATTTCAAAGGTTGGTATGTAGCACGAGTATGGAATTCCTTTTAAATTTTCTCTCCAGGTACGATGACATCTCTTATTTTAGGGTTAGGCCTGTTCGTAGAACTCTTAGCATTCTTAATAAAAATTAGTTTTAATTGTTTTCCCTTCGCCACTGACCTAACTTTTATTTTCTTCAACTTTAAGTAATGTTTTGTTCCACATTCTAAAACAAATAAATGAACAAGCAACTGCTTTTATGATTATTTAAAATGTTAAATGTTGAATGATACCTTTAGTCGTCTTGTTACCATAAGGCGAAAATGCCATTTTATTGATAGGCCTTTATAGTGACAGGGTTATACGCCCTACAGAAGGAGGCGTCGTGTATATATTTTTTTCGTCTGATATAATTATCGTACAGAATGATATTTATTGTGTATATAGTTATTTCATAATCTATCATTTCTGACATTCGGAAAGCCTACCTATCGGTAGTACTTTTTTAAAAGCGAAAATTTAAGTTAACATATAAATACATCTCTTGTACATATTTATCAATGGATTTTTTTCAATTCCTATTTTTAGAGGGAGAGATGACTGATAAATATACGATTAGGTCTTAGTGTCTGCAAGTACACTGTTGGTCATAATGGTAGCATAATTTTTTTTTTTACCTTTCGTACACTATTGACGAGTCATTTTTTGGCAAAATAAAGCTTATATCTTCACCGATTTTATTGATAAATCTGTTCTCAACATATGAAATAAAAAATGTAAGACAAAAATTAAATCATACAAACGTTATACACTGGTTTAAACCACTTTTGACAAACACAATCATCCAGAACTTGGATTCCTTGAAAAAGTGTATTGTTATGGTAAATGTTTAACCATGATAATTTTATCGTGAAAAATAAAATCTTGGGATCTTTTGGTGATTGAAGGGAAGTGTTCCTCTTTTTAATCTTGTTGGGTCAATTTGTACCTGGTATGGCCACCTCTGGCACGCACCAGTGCCTCCACAGGCCGTGGCATACTGTCCACAAGGTTGCTGATGGTGTTCAAGGGCAGTGCATCCCACTCTTCGGTCAGTGCCTGGGCTAACTCCTGCACATTTTGAGGATGATTGTTTCTCTCATTGATGGCACGGCCCAATGCATCCCAGGCGTGCTCAATGGGGGTTCATGTCGGGGGAACAGGCAGGCCAAGGCATCTGCTGCACGTCCTCTGCGTCAAGGAATTCCCTCACCAGACGTGCCCTATGTGATCGAGCGTTGTCGTCTTGGAGCTGAAAGTTATTGCCATATACTCTTCTCGCGTATGGAAGACAATGGCGTTCCAGGATATCGCGGTACACGACGGCGTTGACGTTTCCTTCAGGTGCAGCCAATGGCGTTTTTCCGCCATAATGTATTCCGACCCATACCATCACTGAGCCTCCACCTGCTTGATTGGTTTCCTGGACACAGTCATTACGGAGGTCGAACCTTCTGCCTCCCATCGGTGCGGTCAAGGATGTACCGGCTTTCATCAGTGAAGATTACATGGCGCCAGTGACCAAGCTGCCATCTCCTGTGCCTCCTAGCCCACTGGAGTCGAGCAACCCGGTGGCGAACAGTGAGACGTGGAACCTTGGTCATTCGCCGAGCTCTGTAGCCATGTTGGACAAGTCTCCTGTTTACGGTTTCCCGTGAAACGTTCACTCCGAAGTGCCTCCTCCACAAGTGGCAAAGACGACTCGCTGGCATTCTCCGGTTCCTACGGCACATGTTCAGCAGTTGACGGTCATCCCGTGCGGATGTTCTTCGTGGTCGACCTGTAGATCTCTCTGGACTCAAAGTACCCGCCTCTCGATGTCTTCTGAGGATGCGGCACACACAACTCTGCGATAGTCCAAGAATATCTGCAATCTGGGCCTGTGTCCGTCCATTCCGTCGGAGTGCAAGGACCCTCTGACGAATTGCAAGTGCCGTTGGGCGAGGCATAGTGTAAGGAATCAATGTATCAAATTTGGTAGGAATTGATCAAGCTAACTCTGAAAACGGGCTTTTAACACACGTAGGCTTTCTGCACGAAATGGACAGCAAAACAACAGCAGAAAGGAGGCTCTGGCTTTCATAGCACCAAACAATAAGATAGGCCACGTTATGGAATGTTTCACTTGACCGACTTTTACCTCGACAATACAAAATCATTATGTAATCAATGAACCTGGTCAATATTATCTATTTAGGCTTTTAAATATGATTAAATCAACGGATGACTATGAAAATACGAATTATGCTAACATTATGACCAACAGTGTATATTATATTTGTATGAAAATTATGCACTTATGTCCACCAATTTTGATGACATTTTGGAAATTTTTATTATTGTCACTTTTACCAATTCATATATAATCTTAATTGTCTCTTAGAAATGCAGATAGTATTCCTGGCAAATCATATGCCTTTTAAGATTTTATTTATACATAAATCTGTTCTTGGTATACCAAAATGATAAGTTAAAGCAGAATAGTGTGTTCATTAAACATGCATTGTTATGATATGAGAATAATATAAAACTTCATTCGAATTTGAATGAGTTGAAAAAAGTGAAAAAGTATCAAAGTTTTAAGGAAATTAATTATTTCTTTTGTGAACTACAAATTCCTTATCAAATCTGATGTGACGTTATAATTGTTTTCTTTATTAAGATATGACGTATGCAAATACAGGGGGAATGTATACTTTCATTTAATTTTATGTTGATGATCTTACCCAGCCTAAAATACAGTATTTACATGGTCTGATTGTATGATGTATTATGTAAGATAATATTACGCAATGTAGATTGAATAAAGAATGGGAAAATGAATTAACTCTGCCTCTTAGAGTTTTCCTTCATTTATAATTTAAGCTACGGTATTGCGATCGGTATGATCACAAGCTGTTTTCTTCCGCTTTGTATTCTTCTATACGTAAAACCTTCATGACATTTTAAGTTCCTGTGAATCCTGTCTATGCTGGTGACGAAAATAGCCTAAGTATAGCCTGTGTAATGAAACCCCTGAAGACACCTGAGTGCATCGCTGTTGCTATGCAACAAGAGAATAGCTTCTACTACCAAGTACGGACGTTTCTTCTTCATGATAATTGCATCCCGAATAAATTGTTATGAGGCATGATTGGATGGCAAAATTTTCAATTATTCGAGATTATGCCCATGGATTTTATTTCATATTTGACCTTTTATAATTGTTCGATCTCTGTAAGTGGTGCTGCTGCAGGGGGCACGGGAACATGTTCACTCATCACATGGCGGGTGGGGGGCACAAATATTAAAAGAGAGAGAAATGAAGAAAGAGTAGGAAAGGCATGTTTAAAGAAGACGATAGAACTCACCCACACTCTTCCTCCATTTTGATGGCATTGTTGATTCGCATTTCTTCTAGCTAGTAAGATTGGCTACTCCCCCCCCCCCCCCCCCATTGATGTCAGTGCTACTTCCTTCCTAAAAAAATGGAAGACGATCTGTGCGTGTTTCTCGTACATTAAATTAAGGAGCTCCGTAATAAAATAATTTCATGTTTTCCTAATTAAACCCGAGCTATAAAATGTTTCAAGGGAAATCAAGGGAGGATGAATGTGTGGGAGTGGGATTAAATAAGAGAGTAAAAGAGAGAATGGCCTGAGAAAGGAAACAAAAGAAAATAGAAGAAAGCGTAGGGCAGCAAGAACAACTCAAATTAAGAAGAAAACATCAAAGATATGTTGCAGGGTGGCAGCAAGAAAGACTCAGAGAAGACTATGAGAAAGAAAATGTGAAGAGACGGTATGTGCTTGCAATCAGACGTAATAAATAGCACTCTCCTTACAGACTGGTCATTGTTTATTATTTTCATTACAATTTAAATTGCAAATGCCCTTCCATCTGACAGTGGACAGATATCATAGAAGCAATTTGTACTAGACTAGTAGACCGGAAGCCACAGGGGGTTAACTTAGCGAAAAGAGTAACTCTTTTTCATGTCAATAGCAATGATCTATGGACAAAACAATGCTAGGAAGAGTCTGTCGTGCAACGTGGTGTGGACAGCCAGGAGGGCCATCCAAAGAGGGCCAAATATGAAGGACTTCTCATACAATCAGCTTCACAAACGCATGGCCGCTCTTGCTGTGATAACGAAGACAAAGCTGATGGGATGGGAAGCCGTCAAACGTAGATTTCTCGCTGAGCTCAAGCATGACTGCGGTTGCAAAAATGCATGTCTGCCGTGCACAATGCTTGAAGGAGTGAGGAATTTGCGTTTGACGGCTTACCATACCATCAACTGTGTTTTCGTTTTCAAAGCAATAGCAGTCATACGTTTGTGAACAGTAGCCGAGTGTATGATCTGAGAAAGACGTCTACTTTGGCCCTCTCTGGTGGGCCCTCCTGGCCTCCCCCACCACTTTGTGCACGGCAGACGATTATTTCCTAGCATAGTTTTTTCCATAGATCATTTCTATGTATGCCTACCTGAAAAAGAGTGTTTTCGCCATGTTGATCCCTCTGGCTCCCGGTCTATAGCACCATAATAACAATTAACGCCCACCGTGATACATTATAGTGATGCATTATGTAAAAGTATAATGGTGAAATTTACTCATTGGTTGTGTATTCATATATCATAAGCACTTACTGGGATCAAAATATCAAGATTATGAAACATATGAATATAAAAATAAAATAAAAAAAAGATTATTGGCAGAAAGAACAATCAGAACACATCAATATACACATTAACAACCCACTGAAGTGCAATTGAAGCTAATGTCGGTTTATGCTGATGGAATTGCTTTTCCAGAGAAAGATTAATTCTTAAAATTAATTTAATTTAATTCTTAAATTCTTGTTTTTTATCATGTTGTATGAACCAGCAAACATAAACAGTCTCAGAGAAAACTTGTTTGAAATCCATTAATGGAAAAGCACAACTCCTCTTCGCTCATGAAGACTGCGAGTTATGCAACTAACTGGATCGGAACCGTTAGCTCTATATCTTTATTTGTATATTCCTCAGTTATCATACATTTTCTACCAAAATAGGTTGGCACTTAATAATCATCAGCCTGTAGTCTTGAACATTCCGAGCCGAGTAAGGTTTGTTTGATTCTGTGGGAATCATTTCCCAACATTACCGTAACTTAAGATAATTACAGTGATGTAATTTTTTTTTAATGGGGGCACGCAGAATGAGAGAGAGAGATCGAAGATAAAGAACGAGGGTGACAACGAAAAAAAGAGTATGTGTGCGCGAGCCGCGTGTGTGTATGCGAGTTTGAGTATGTGGGTGGGTGGATTTTTTAGGGCGAGGAAGGGAGAAAGTGTGTGCGTGTGCGTTTGTTTAGCATTATGTCCGAGGACATTTTCGGACAGAGAACAAACAAAAATCATGACAACAATGGTCCTCGGAAGCCGGACAATAGTCCTCGAACGTCGAACAATGAATTTATGCCTTATTCCGTCGACTGTCCGAGGACGAGTAACAATAGAGGAACAATAGTTGTCCTCGGAAGTAAAGCCATGTAAACGTGGGTGTGTGTGTGTGTGTGTGTGCTTGTCAATATATTATTTACTTAGTGATTTCATTCCAACATTCTTCCATGCTTATCTTGTGAATAATTTAACACTATGGTATGAAAACGCAATGCAGATTTGTATTTGTTTGAAATTATTTACATTTATTTTATGTAATGATCTATTTTGAATGAAATCTCTAATAAAATATTTTGAAAAACAACAAAGTGTGTGAAATAGTGAGAAAGAGAATGATATACAGAGGGGGGGGGGGGATAAAGTAGAAAGAACTAAACAGAAACCAAATGGGTAGAAATACCCTATGTGCATGTACCGTACAGGTCGAGAATTATTGAACAACGTAATAGCACAGCATGATAGCATCGATATTAATCATCTTCACCCAATGACATAACATGGCTCCTGAGAGCCATTAACAGTTACGTAATAATGCATCGTCAAACCTGAAGCTTTCACTGCATAAAGTAATTAACGTTTAGGTAGGCCTGATAGTGGTTATCTCGTGATCGTAACGTTGTAACAGTTGTCATGGTTGTATGGATCGGTAGCACATTTCATTTGATTTATAATATTTCATCATTATCAACAAAATTATGAATCACGAACCCCCTGGTATGGTAAATATGTGTTTCGGAATTATGAACCTTCGAAAATACGAACATTCGGAAAAACAAACCTTCGGAAATACGAGTTCCCCGTGGAGCGGTCATCCCCCTCCCCCCCCCCCCCCCCCCCGCAAAAATCAGTAAAATTAGCAATGGGTATACAACACATGGGGCTTCGGCATTTTCTCGATTATTGACGATTATACATGTACATTTTTTACTCACATTTAATCACAACCGTAATAAGGGAGAAAAAAATTTGCGAGCGAGCAAAGCGAGCGTGAGAAAAATAAAAAAGTACTCATAAGACTAAAGTGGCAAAATTGTATTTCATTAGTCACCAATAGGTGAAATAAAGCTGGCTATATCTCCGGTCATCTTGTTGCCAGGAATCAGTCATATTAATTAATACAGTTTTTAGGAAGTGAAGCGAACGGGGGGGGGGGGGGGGGACATTCTGTTGTTCTTTTTTTTTTGGGGGGGTGGGGGTGTCGACAATATTTTTTTCGCCAGATCTCCAAAATTCGCTCAGTGGGGGGGGGGGGGGGTATGGGGGTCCAGTTTCCCTCCATAATTCTCTGACAAGCAACAAGAAAAAAAAAATTTCATTGTAAAAGGGGGCACAATCGACAAAAGGGCGGATCCTTTATGGTCAAAATGCATACTTTTCTTCCAAGGGGGGGGGGGCACGGGCCGGAAGTGCCCCCCGGGATCCGCCAATGATCTGGGCGCCATGGCGATAATAAGGCAGTGACGTGCCCGAAAATTGTCATAACATTGAACATTCATGGACATATTACAATAAATACTATGGAAATATTCATGGTCCTCGCTGCCTGAAACTATTTCAAAGTTTTGTGATTAAGCGAAGCGAGCGACGGAAAACGTATTTTGCTATCTCCCAAATAATATTTCCCAAGTTTTATACTGGGGTATCTTGTTATTTCTCATTATAGTTTCCAAGAAGTCGATGTTTTATAAAATATTCTTATGGCACTCCGGTTGAACAGGCTGTATTAGAGGGCCATAATTTAAGGGCCTGAATGACTTGACCGGGTCTGCCTGGAGTAGTCCATGCAACTTGAAAGCGGGAAATTTTTCCATTTTGAAGTGAACAGACACATTAAATACCCCTCTCTCTCTCTCTTTTCCAGTATGGTTTCTATATTTTACTATTATATTCCATTACCACAGATTTCATTTGAGTCTTATCATGTTTATATATCACTGCATATCGTCCCATGTTATCTTTGTATGATACAATCTATCTCCTTGTATTGTCAGGATTTCCTGTCCAATCTAACACTTTTAAAGATCAAAATGCATTATTGAGCACTTCAATTTCGTCCTATAGTCTGATAGGAATCAATAATCATCCAAATGTCAGATGTCAAAGATAGTTTAAGAATTAAAATGTCATTCAACAGGTTCAATGGTCAATCAACTTCAACATATCTCCGATCATTTTCGTCATATTTCATTCGAATTCGTCCGACCTGGCAATCCGCTGCAAAGTTTTATCATCAAATCCATCTTTGGGAAGTCAATTTCAAGAAATTGTCATTCCAATTCATCACATAGACAAGACCTTACAACGAGAGGATGACGATTTTGAATAACTCTTTGAACTCTTTCAGTCTTTGACAAAATCGATAGCAACATAAAAAATAAATTCCGAAAATGAATGGCCAAAGACGTATACTGACTAGGCCTTGTATAAATGTCTGTGCAATGTTATGAAGCTGCAGGACAAACGCAAATAAAATTGACTGGAATCCCTATTATCTCACATTATTTCCCACATTCTTTCCGCTCTCCCATTTCACGTGACCCCTGGTGCGCCCCTCCCATATAAGCCAGTTGGTATGGAAATGTTTAAAATTTTTAACCTTAACATCACTATTCTGATGTCACTTTGGATTTTTTTTGCCTTGTTTGTGTTTTTTATTGTTCAAGCAAATTTTTGCTCCCCAACTGGGGGAGGGGTATTCAAACCCTCTCACCACCCTCCCCGTTACAGGCCTGCCATGGACCAACTACAAATAATTCTTTGAAGAATAATGCTTTGAAAAAATCGATTGCAACCTGGTATAACGTACAAAATTAGAAAATGAATGGTGAAAGACGACTTTGATTAATTATAGAACTGTCATGCAGATTACGAATATACGGGACAAAATCGAAATGAAATGTATTAAAATAGACAGAAAGATCGATATCTTTCACGTTATTTTCCCTCTCCATCATCTCTCCCCTCACTTCTTCTTTGTTTTTATTTTTTTCTTCAAGAGGACCTCTCGTCGCCAACGGGGGGGGGGGGGTCGTTCGAACCCCCTGAAACCCCCCCCCCCCTAGTTACGGGCCTGCACACTTGTTTGTATTTATGAGACAGACGCAGAAAACAAAGTGAATAAACATTGGCAGACCAAGTATTTTGCCCCCATGCACGCACGAACATTATTCAATATATGCCACTGTTGTTTTTGCCGCTTGTCGTGAAACTAGATGGAAAAATATCCATATATCCACATATGGAGGTTCGATGGCTCAGTGGTCTCGTAACTGGAGGACCCGGGTTCGAAACCAAGTGCATGCGCTAGTGCCCTTTGGTAAGGCATTTATCCTCATTACCAAGTCCCTCGGGGAGGATTTAAAACCGTCGGTCCCCTGGTTGCTTACAGGCGCGTAGCCAGGGGGGCGATGGGGGCGGTCGCCCCCCCCCCAACAAAAAAAAAAAAAGCGAGAGCGAAAAAGCGGGGGGGGGGGGGTGAGAGAAAAAAAAGGCTATTATCTTTCTATCCAAAACCACCGCTGCGTCCAAATAATTGACAAGCAGTCACCGCGTCGAACTAACTTTCCGCCTAAAAAAGGGTACTACGAGCCGTTATCTTTCTCTCGAATTTGCTCAAATGTCAAAGCTTTCGCGCTTCGCAAGGGAAGGGGGAAACTCCCCCCTCCCTGCACCCACCCCCCTGGGGAGCACGCTTCGCATGCTCATTAGCAATTTCGCACGCTTCGCGTGCTCAACCGCACCACCTAAAATGAAAGCCTGGCTACGCGGCTGGTTGCTTACTCACAAGCATACACATGTTTTCTTAAGTCAGGTAAAATAAACCATCAAAGCTTTGAACATAATACAAAACAGGATGCCAGTTTTGCTTTGGTTTTCATAAATACAATAGAAAAATATTTTGTAAGGAACGATGTAGCCTCCCGCTGGGTTGTGTTGATCATTTTTTAGTATGCTGATTTCTTTTTTAATAAAAAAAACATGAGAAGGACAGGAAAGATATATATATCCAATAATATAAAATTCTCCTTGAAATTTTGTGTAACGTAGGTATGTTAATAATCCGATGTCAAACGTGCAGCTATCTACTATGATCTGTAACGTTAAGTTTCCAAAAGCACCATGGTTGCATGCATGAGAGGGTAAAGTAAATCGATTTTCACAGTATGTATATATATTCATCATCATCATCATCATCATCATCATCATCAGTGACGTAGGCAACATAAAGGATGCAGGAGGCGCCATTGTTTTTGTTTGTTTGTTTTTTTTTTGTTTTTTGTTACTGCTTCATTTGGAAATTAGATAAAGCATGGCTCTTGGGGAAACATAATTATTTAAAAACCAGGATGCCAGTTATATGTTGTTTTTTTTTACTTTAATGAACAAGAAAAAACAACACAGCTTCATGCTAGCATGTTTTGATCTATTTTTGT
This sequence comes from Heliocidaris erythrogramma, assembly GCA_025617745.1. Taxonomy (NCBI): domain Eukaryota; kingdom Metazoa; phylum Echinodermata; class Echinoidea; order Camarodonta; family Echinometridae; genus Heliocidaris; species Heliocidaris erythrogramma. Next base: position 26,178,686 of record CM046856.1, read on the forward strand.
TTTCATGTACTTGAAAAATATCAACACAATTAAACATTTTAATCGATATAAAAACATGACAAAAATAGTGGAGACATTTCACTAAATTCGTCATTGGTTTCGCGAACCGACGTACTCGTATACGTCGATTCGCGAAACCAGCGACGCAATAATACAAAGTCCCTCTTGACATTTCCTGTTAGAGCAGGGACCGTGGAACCGGGGGAGCTGGGGGACTGTAGCCCCCCCCCCACACTTTTTTTCAGTAAACACGTGCAAACGTTTGGCAGTGCAAAAATGTGGTTATACACGCAGCCCCCCCCCCCCCCCCCCCCCCCCCACTCAGCCCGGCCAATATCCAAGACGTTCCGCGGCCCCTGTAGAGAGCTTTCAAACAGTAACAATAATTGCAAAATTGATTGAAATGCTAGTCATCTGATACAAATATTTAAATTTAAATTTCCTATTGAAGCATGTTCAAGTATGTAATGAGTTTATACGATAAAAGCAAAAAGCCCCTTCATGGCTTCGCTATCTTCGTTGGCGTACCACGGAATGATTATCCACAAAAAAGACTACTCTGTGATGAATTTAAGAAAAATCAGCCACATACATAATAGCAATAATTTTCACAATAGGCTTACACCTCCTTTTCTCATATTTCGTAAGAGGATGAGTTGTTGCATTACACTGCATTCTGAATATTAATTTCATTGCATAAGTAATACTGTATAGTGCATTATACGGTACTACGGGGAAAAAACCCGGTGGAATCTTCTTTGTTACAAATGTCGTAAGACGTGATTTACAGTATACAGTTACCCGAATACAAGCACAGTTTATATAATTCAGCATTTTTCAGCAATATGTTTTTTAACGTTTAATTGTTGGACGCTTCTCATTCTAGACACGACAATACCATTATACCAAAGCCGTTTGTTGTCACGATGAATTATTGTATAAAATAGACGGGATCAGCGGTTTTCAGAGCATTCTCACTCGGGAGTGCGTGTGTGTGAATATATTTACCCAAAGGGTATAGCAACATTCCAAGCCAAGAGAGAATTTAGAATTTGCTGACAAGACTATATGTTTCAATATGGCACGAAAAAGAGACATGATAACGAAGCTTTTCGACCTGCTTTTCGACTATATGTATAGTACACGTACTTTTTGCCGATAGGTGCTATCATCAGATTATGGACGCTCTAGTATCACAGATCTAGCGACACATTTGAGATAGATGTCTAATTGTGCAGCCTATACAGCCAAGAATATGAAATATCAAAAAAATATACACAGTGAAAATACAAAATAGGTATCAGTGAATATAGATTTGTTTACTTTACAAGAACTTTCACGGGCCGCGGAACCCCATTTTTGAGTAAACACGTTTCATAAAATCTCGGAAAAAAGGTTTGAAAATTGTCATTAATGAGCGAAATCAAATCAGCCCCCACCCCCACACAAACACGCCCACACCCACACACTTACTTTCAAAAACGCTCCGCGACCCTTGACTTTGGTTACCTTCAAAACAATTTTTTTTTTTTTTTTTTTGGGGGGGGGGGTATTGTAAACTGAATATAATTCAGCCCTCGAGCTACCATGCTTAGTATTTTCGGTTCCATGACATTTGCTCCTGCGACAATTGCTCCGGTCTAACTTTGCCATGTTAATCCTAAACCTAACCCTAACCCTAATCCTAATCTTCACATTGTTCTTAACAAAAAAACAAATCATGACCTTGACCTTAACCTTTGACCTATCAAGATATGAACGGAGGAGCAAATGTCGCGTCACCAGTATTTTCAGTATTTTCAATCAACCATCCGATTCAATTCAATTCAAGATTGACATTGATTTTCATAACCACCACTGCATTGCTGAAAGGAGCACCAGACTCTCAGTAAACTTGACAAGCAATCCCCCGTTGTACAGCTTGTCCACCTCTATGCACGTTGCATCTCGTCGGTTCCTTGCCAACGACTGGAAAAAAGCTTTCAGTTTTAAATCTTCTTCAAGGAGTTTCAACTTCCACTCCTTTTCCTTCTCGCGTCGTCTGGCCTCGCGAGATTTTTTCTTGTCACGTTTTCGCGCCTGCTTGTCATCCCCTGGTCGAGGGCCACCTATGGGCGGTAGGACGGGTCGAAGAGGAGGAACTCGAAACGGTGGTTGAGTATGTCTATACAGTCGAGTATCTTGAAGTACACTCTCCGGGGTTTGAATACGAATATGAAGATCCAGTTCGGTACCAGGCGTGATATCGAAATCTTTTGTGACGTCGTTAACAGTTTCAGCGAATGGGTGCGATGCATAGGCAAGTCGAAGTTTCGGTGATTTCTGACGGTGATCCTGATACCGATTATCTGACTCCTCCCTGTCACCACGTCCGTTCTCTCTTTGTTGCCTCTTGCCCTTCTTCAATTTATTTGTTCTAGGTCCACCGACCGACATGTTAAGTCCATATTGCTCGCTTTCTGGAGTGGATTTGACTAAAGACAGTCTGTCTTTCGTCATGTACAGCGAGACCTTTTCAGAACCATTAACGCGGATTGTCGGCACTTGTGACGCTTTTCCACCATTGTTGCCATTTGTTCCCGAATCAAGTGGTCTTTGCGTACTAGGCGCACACTTACGCGAAGCGCCTTTTCTTTCGTTAACTATGGAGCGCGTAACGCATAGTGGTTCTCTTGCCTCGCCTTTCTGCGGCGTCGAAGCGTATATGGGCGGGAGCTGCATTCCCTGTAACGACGCCCCGTTTGGCCAGGATTTCGGAGACAACGGTGATAACGCGGGTGGTTTTTGGTTATTCTGCGTCAAAACTTCGTCAGCCGGATTCTTCTTTCCAAGTTTAATCACGACGCCATGTCGCATGGTGGTCGCCTCCTGATTCGTATCATCGTTGCAAACTATCTTACCCCTCAAACTACGACGCATTGTCTCGTGCATGTTAAAGTGCTGGCATAAAAGCACGCAAAACAACTTGAGCAAGAAACGTTCTCAATTAAATGAAGATGACTCAAGGAATTCAATTGACATCGCTTCGAAATTTCATCGCTGATGCACACAACTTCGAACAGTCCCGTGGTGTAGGAACCTGCATCTTATAAATATCAGTTAAGAAAACGAATGCACCCGAGCAGACTTTAACGTTCTGCACTTTATAGAGCGGAGGCTAATGGATGAAAAGTGATTCCAATGATGTTCTTGTAGGTGTCGGAACCGCAGATAATAATGGTTTGCTCCGTGGAGAAACTTACAGTCAGTCTATAAAATCATTAAATCTCTTTGATATGAAAATCTAATCTCAATACAGGGAGACTGTGACCTAATTATTGCTAGTAAGTGTTCATGTATTGACGCTAAAACCAACGAAAACAAGTCCTCATTGTGTCGGCATGCATCTCATAACGAACCAACAAACACTGTACCAACCTCATTCCACTTGCAGAGTGTGAATAGTGTCTCGCCCATCTCGCTCTCATTTCTTACGGATGCGCTCACTACTTCACGCACGCACTTTCTTATCAGGCCGTCGTGTAATTAATAAAGCCACGACGAATATACATAACGATGTAGTTACGCAAGTATTTATACGATGACGAGAAGACGAGCACTATAATTATACACCCAGTAGGCCACTATCATCAACAAGACTCAGAAGAAGAGTCAGTTACTCTCTCGGAAATAATTTTCCTCATGGCTGCTATATGCTTGATTAAAACAGATTATAGCAAATAGATTGCTTCTCGAACTGAAATTACAATATGTTGGAAGAGAATATCATTTTGACAAGTAAAAATAACAAAATGGTCGATTGGTTAGGGAAAGAAGAAAGGTGACTTGTTTGTAATCTCGTGCTGTAGAGATACATTATTGTTCCCCATAGGCTCATGTGTTAAAAATGAGAAATAAAACAATCATGAAAAATAAGTGCTAGCAATGGCACCATTCAAACTTGTTTCTGGGGAGCGTTTCATCAAGTGTCTTGTCAGTGATTTTTACTGACAAATTTGCTCTCAGCCAATCAGATGCAAGGATTTCAGTAGCTTATAACAGTTGTCGGTAAAAAGCACTGACAAAACGCTTGATGAAACGATCCCCTCGTCTCGTTCTTTCTTTTTTCAAAGGAATAGGAGCTCTGAAAAGGGTTTGGTGACCTCCGCTGTTAACTTGTTGACCACTGGATTAGCTCATTTCCATGGGCTTAATACAGGGACTACCAGGTATCCATAGGTAATGGGTTAAGAGCTCTAATTTCTTTGAAAGAATAAAAATGCCTCGGTGTAACCCTTAAAACTTTACCCTCAAGTTTCTCCACCATGAAAAATCGCTAAAACTTCACTTTTATTAATTTATTACCCCTAAATTCCATTGCCATAATGATAAATATTTCAATTGGTTCTTGTGTTTCTTCGTTATCTTGCTTATAATTTAGAATGATTTATGCCAATATTCTTTTTTTGTCAAATTTGGTAAAGGAAACTGTGAAATGGGGGTGTCACTAAACCACTCCCTCGCAACTCCTCCCACTGCATTAAAGCCTTTGATCATGGTTATTACTGTAGTACTTAAACGTGAAAGCTATCTATAAAAAAGAGGCGTGAGATTAAAGAATCCCTTCATTTTGAAACAGGCCCGTCGGAGCCGCTACGGTAGGTACGGTATTGACCGTATCACTTTTAAAGAGCGATGGAGAGGGAGAAGAAAAGAGAAGAGAGAGAGAGAGAGAGAGAGAAGAAAGGATAAGAGAAAAAAAGAAAGAAGTTGGGAGGGTGATAAATGTCTTGATCATAGGCTGATCGTAGGCTTATCACCAGCTTAATGGAAGAACACGAACATCGAAGTGACCCCTGTCGGCAAAAAAAGAAAAGGAGGGTACAAAAGGGAGAGGAAATAGGAAAGGGAAATGGAGAAAAGAGAAAGGGGAAGAAAAAAGAAAAAAAAAAAGAAAAGGGAAAGGAAAGGAAAACAAAAACAGAAAGAAAGCAAAGAAAGAAAAAGAAGGAAAAACTTACTGGAAAGTTATATTTGGAAAAAGGCGTCCCCCTTCGGCAGTAGGCTACAGCCCTCCTCCCCCGAGGATTTTCAAAGTTCCGATATTCGGGCAACCACCACATCATAATTCGGGTAGCGAGGAGAAGAATATTCACATATTTGGGCAGCGAGGTTCTAAGATATTTATGTAACTTCTGTATGTAACTTCTGTACATTTTCTCTACGAAAAGTTCAACAAAATTTTGCTCGCTCACTTCGCCCGCTCGCAAAAATTTAGAAATTGAAAAGTTGACATTCGGGCAAAAGGCGTCCTACTTCGGCTAAGTTCCGATATTCGGGGAACCACCACATTATTCGGGCAGCAAAGTGAGGTGCCAGAATATCCACATATTTGGGCATTTTTCCCCAAATAATTTGTAACTTCTGTACATTTTTCTCTACGAAAAGTTCCAAAAGAAAATTGCTGGCTCGCTTCGCTCGTTCTCAAAAAATGAGAAATTGGAAAGTTGATATTCGGGCAAAAGGCAGCCCCCTCCCTGCAAAAAAGTGCCTGTATATGACCAAGATCTCTACATCTGTGAAGGGACTTTGCCCCTTCGAACCCCGCTGGAGGTTCGAAAGGCATCCCCATCCCTGCAGAAATGGGCCTATATGACCAAGATCTCTACATCTATTACCACCCCCCCCCCCTCTCTCTCTCTCTCTCTCTCTCTCTCTCTCTTTCTCATTCTTCAGGCAGCAGGAAGGTTGAGAAAGGGAACCTCTTCTCCTTCTTTCTTTTGCCGTTTGTCCAAACTCGAAGAAGCAAAATAGAAATAGAGGAAGGGAATGCACTCTAAATAGAATTGGATAAAATTATATGATATAAGAAGGCTTTCAGATTCGCTCTGTTTGGCTTTACATGTACCCCAATATTAAAGGGATATTCAACCGCAGATTGTGGACGTTTTTTTATGCCGCGAGATGGCACCGTGATCGTTACCTGATCAACTTCGGAGAGACCGGTTGCCGTGCGACATGCACGCTCCGCCTGAGCTCGAGCTCTTGCGCGACATTCGGACGCGTACGACGTACAAAGTTTGTGTACGAGTGAATGGTTGACGGTCGGCTTCAAAACGCTTACTTATTTTTGTCTGTTCGCATTGCGGCGACCGAGCGAGAAAATTTTCAAAAAAATTATATTTAATTTATGACGTTTTAAAGCAATTTGGTTACGATTTTCCTTGAAATATAAGGTATGCTTCATGACTATTGAAACAGTCAAGATATTGCTTTTTTCATGGTTGAAAATGTATCAGGGGAACAAATTTCCCCTCTTGTCTCCTTCAAATACGCCAGTGGTTAAGTGTTCACACGTTTAAAATATGCATCAGTATAGCGGACTGTGGTATCAGTAATGATTTTTTAGAGTGACTCCTGCAATAAGGCCATTTATTATTTTATTTGGAGTGAAAATATAAATGTTTTGACCACAGTTTTCAAAAATGTACAATTGGTTTCATTTTGTCCAATTTGCCACAGAGTGAAAGTGGGATGTACGAACATCAAAAAAAGTTGTGTTATTAAGTCCGTATCGAGAGAGGGGCCGCCGGACGCTATTTTTTTTTTTTTTTTTTTTTTGGGGGGGGGGGGGGGGTGTTGTTGTTGTAGTTGAATATGATGGCGCACTTCAATCTCTCCAGATTATACGCGCCAGCCACTTTCGTCAGTGGGACTTCGGCTAAGGAAGGCCCACGTATATAACGTCGATCCATTTGGTGATTATTAGTTGCATGAAATCATTAGTGAAAAACAAATTATATATATTTATTATATTCTATCACCTTAATTACGCCACCGACGAGAGAGGGCAGTATTTGAGCGCCAAATTGAAGTGGCAATACGGTTTTTCCGTCAAGACTAGTTGGCATGAATAATCATGAAAAACAATTCGTAGGGATATAATAAAACCACAGAACTCCTAAAGACGTCTTTAGGAGTTCTGTGGTTCTGTGAATAAAACGAGCGAACCCGACTTGCAGTAGCCTTCAATCAAGGCGGCAGTGCTACTCTGTCGATCTCCTGGTCGATCCTCGAAATGCTCGGAATAGTCCTCTGATTCCGCTGGAAGTCGACATTCAAGACGACCGAGACTGCATGCATCATTCAACAATATACATGTCAAAGCAAGAAATATTGTCAAAAGTTTGGTCAAATAGCATTTGTGTTAATAACTATCGAATTTTCAAGAAAGAAATTTTATTTTAAAAGTATTGGTAAAGTTGAACAAAAGAGTTGCAGTCACTTTGTGTAGATTCCGATGCAGATTACACTGCTTACCTATCAATAATGGGAGGTTTGAAAGTAATCCTGAAGAAAGATAAATTTTATTGAATGCCCATGTTGTGATTTAAAGACTTTTGGAGATGAATTTCACTATATTTTTGTCTGTCAGAAAGAAAGGCAGTTGAGTTATATTTAGAACGACAATTTGCTGTGAGTAATCCTAGCACATTTCACATGGGTAAATTGTTTAACAGAACTAGTATTAAACAATTAAGAAAACTCGTAAGATTCATAACAGTAATAATACAATTCTTTTCGATGGTCCCAAAGGCTGAAAGTCCTATTTTTGTCAATAAAAGTATGTGGTAGACAAACCAAACCGCGTGATACTTTAGATTTATAATTATTAACTGTGTACTAGACCTTAGTTCATGTTTATTGCGTTTTAAACTTGTAAATATGTGTATTCATGTCTATGTATTTCATTATTCTATTTCACATTGATTTATATATCTTTCTGTATTGTATTGTAAATATGTTGTACTCTCATACCCCTGAAGGGGGTCGATATCTACAGAAATTCCGAAAATATTTCGCCCTCTTTTGACTGACCGCGAATATTCAAAATATTTGGAAGCGATTTCAATTTTCATTTCACTTCTGCGTAGATCTACGGTGAGAAAGATAAATCTGTTAAATGATTGCTTATACCCAACCTCAATTACAATTATGACACAGTCGGTAGTCGTCCAAGGTAAGAATAAAAGGCAATCCTAGGTTTTAGCGGTCTAAATTATTTTAGGTTGCTAACTAGGGTTAGGGTTAGGGTTAGGGTTAGGGCATAGACGAGCTGAAGTTAGCAACCTAAAATAAATTTAGACCGCTAAAACCCAGGATCGCCGAATAAAATATATGATGCGAATTTGTGCATTAATACATGGAAACGTATAAAACGAGCAATGTTTTTCGATTTGATATTAAGAGTCCAAACACGTAAAGCAGTAGGCCTAACTGTTAGTGTTAGGTGGGACCTGTGTGAAGACGGGGGGGGGGGGGGGGGTATTCTGAAAATTGTTGTAACTTTGTTCTTGTTGTAACTTTTTGTTGTATCTTCCGAAGATATTACCATGCTAAAATTGTTGTAGGTTGGTATTCTGAAAATTGTTTTAGGGAGGTATTATTTATCTTGAAAGATTAAGGTCCGCCTTGTAATTTGTATTAACTAAAATCTAAATTACAAATTTCTTTGCAACTTTTGCATGGTCATACTCACATGACTCATGCCGTCATGGAGTCTGGACATGCCTAACAAATTAGTAACATCATTATTTATTAACAACATATTAACAAGTTAGGCCCTAACTCCAGGGAGCTCCAACGAGCAGCGTTGGAGCTCCAGGTACAAATAACCAAAGTCGACCTCGCCCATTGATTAGTATGGCTAGTTGCATCGCTTAATTTCGGCAGGTAAGATAGAAATTTGTACTTACAAGTTACATTTCAAGAGAATTACTGGCACTACTGTAAGTGTAACTATCTAGCAGGCTCTTTGATTTTACGATTTAACGATTATTTCGATGAAAAAAAATGGAATTTCCTCGCCGAGCCGATCTTTCCCTTTAGGCTTTACTGTACCGTCGATTCAAATGACTCAATCGCACGGTGCGTAATGTGTACCGTATACCGTCGCTGACTCGATCACACAGTGCGATCGAGTCATTTGAATCGATGGTACAGTACGGGGGAAAGATCGGCTCGACTAGGTCGGCTCGGCAAGGGCCTAACTAACTCCAGGGAGCTCCCTGGAGGTAGTTAGGCCCTAGCTGTACGACTAACGAGCTCCTTGAAAGTTAATAAGATCAGTCTGTAGTTGGCCTATGGAGCTGTACATGGGACCCATATACTGTGTGTGGAGAGATCTATCAACAAAAAAAACTAAACATCACCATTTCCCACACATACATGTACTGTGAGCCATGCGGCCAAATTCATTATTATGCCCAGCCACTAACTATTAAATCCGCCTGACCAATTGAATATTTAATCAAGTTTCTTGTGTTTTTATTATTGAAATTCTGATCATTTTCAATGGAATAAACGCTATTGTTAATTCATAACTGAAACAAATATCAGTCAAGAAGAGCGGGATTCGAACTAGCAACATTGTAGAACGTGCGGTGTAGGATAAGGGTACTTCGACCATGCAGATTTCTTTACCACTAGACCACGAGCAGTTGACGGTACAGCTCGGTGCTCTTAAGGCATTATACCTCCACTCTATAGAAATTCAGTACCTCTGTTCTGCTCACTGGAAGGTAACCCATTTAGCAAACTCCGAGGGTGGTTTGCATGGCTCACAGTATGTGGGAAATGGTGATATTTAGATCTAGTTTTTTTTGTTGATAGCTCTCTCCACACAAAATATATGGGTCCCATGTACAGCTCCGTAGGCCAGTACCAGATTGATAAGCCAAGGAGCTCGTACAGCTAGGACATGCCCAATTTTTTGACAACTTGAATAGTCTTTATCATGATGATTATGTAACTTATATTGAGATGCAATAAGCTTGCATATGTGTGAGTCATTGCGATGATAATCATATGCACTAAACAAATCTGTTGTTTCCTATCCTATCTGCTTTCTCTCTTTGTACAGTTGGCCAGTGTGGAAATCAGGTAAGTTGACAAGCAGAGAATACGTTGATCACATGACAAATATTAAAAGTTTGAATTGAATATTTGGCTATATTAGCTAATATGCCCAGTAATCTTCAAATTGGCAAAAATCCTACCTAGGATATCGAAAAAAAACTGAGCAGAACAGAGGTACTGAATTTCTGTAGAGTGGAGGTATAAAGCCTTAAGAGCAACGAGCTGTACCGTCAACTGCTCGTGGTCTAGTGGTAAAGAAATCTGCATGGTCGAAGTATCCTTATTCTACACCGCACGTTCTACAATGTTGCTGGTTCGAATCCGGCTCTTCTTGACTGATATTTTTTTTAGTTATGAATTAACAATAGCGTTTATTCCGTTGAAAATGATCAGAATTTCAATAATAAAAACACAAGAAACTTGACTAAATATTCACTTGGTCAGGTGGATTTAATGGTGGCTGGGCATAATAACGAATTTGGCCGAATATTTGTATTTAATTATCATTTTTATGGAGATCAGACCTACATGTAGATTGATATATAGCCTCTAAATTGCATTTATAAAGATTGGCAACCTTGTGCCACACTCACACTTGTGCAAGATTATTGGAGATAATGGTTGTGCTTGTGCCATTGAAAAGAGGCTCAAAGTGATTCTCAATGTGATTCTAGTGTTAAGCCTGATCAGTTAGTCACGGATGGACATTTGACAAATTTTGAAAGTTTGAAAGCCTGTAGAAAATAAGTATTTAATTGAAGAGAGCTATTTTACATTTCATTGTGAAATGCATTACTGAAGGAGTTGAAATTTGATAAAATTTGGTTGCCGTGATTGCCATGGTTGCCTACTAAAATTATAATCCATAAAATGTTTGTCATGGATGGACAAACTGCCTACTCTTAACCAATCAGGCTCTTTACTCCCTGCCAAAGGTAGACAGTAAGATACATCGAAACAATTTTCTAGATTGCTGTAATCACTAAAAAAATATTGTATTTTGACTGTGACTGGAGTTTTAGTGTTTACATGGTTGCCATTTGTCATCTAAAAATCCCATCAGACAAGCAAAAAAAAAACAAAAAAAAACATAAAAATGCATGATCTATTGCATAAAGTAGGCATAAAACGTTGAATTTGGCAACCAAAGGAATTTAGTCATATAGTTTGTGCCTGGCAGATGGGTGCGGACATAAATTTGGGTCAAATTTTTATTTTTTTTAGTTTTAAAATGAAAAGATAAAGGAATCATGAAGAGAACTTTTAAACTGTCACTGCTTACAATTTTGACAATCTATGGACTGAAAATAGTATGCAGATGAAGTCAAGACAAGGTCAAAACTTTCAAAATGCATACTTCTAGAAAAGCATATCCATGGGCCGTGTTCATCCTGCCAGGCAACTATATGGCCATGTACTACACATTTACCGGACATGTATATTTATGGTTGACTATGTTTGTTGTAGATCGGATGTCGCTTCTGGGATCTGGCCCTGAGAGAACATGCTACTTACAACAAGAAGGGCATCTTTGATGAGTCCCTCAGCAGTTTCTTCAGGAATGTGGATGCCAGGTGAGAAACAGAGATCACATAGTAGCAGAGTACATAAATGGTACGGGAGTGATTTGACCCTTATGGTTTTAAAGTTTGATAGTACATGTATTTTGTAATTATTACCAGCCTAACAGAACTGCTTATTAGAAGTAATGAGGCCATACATGTATGTGTGTATGAATAATTGCCAACAAAATACATGTATGTTGAAAGAATTGTAATGTCATATTTATGTGACCTACATTTTTTCTTTCAAAAGAGCTGGAATCAATTTATCACGTTATCAAAGTATAAAACATGTCTGCGATTATCAAAATATGCGTGGTTCTATCACATAACACAGCTAGAGTAAATAAATGCACTGCATATAGTAGTATTGTATCTATAGTACTTTAGCTGTACTTTAGCTGCACTTTGCATTTTTAAAAATTATTGTTATTATGATTCATCATTAGTTTGTATGCTTTTCTACACATTATGTCTAAATTTTGTTTGGGGTAGTGTGTCTCCATAATTTGCAAGAGAAGTGATATTTCAAATTCGTCTTTTATTTGTCCTTCATGATATGCCAAGGTGTTGTAAGAAGTATAATGAGATAATCAATTTAAAGTGCTGTATCACACAGTGACAGGTCATGTTAATTTCAAAGCATCTCATTATGAGTGATATACTTAATGCATCAGGAAAACAAAATTTACAGTTTATTCCAAACTTACACTCTAATAACATTTTATTTTGTTATGCCATATGTTTCAGATATAGCAATCCTCTGGATCTTGGTATTGGAGATGGAAAGCAAAAGATTACCAGCCTCAAAGCTAGGGTAAGTAGGAGAGGATGGGCCTTGTAGGAATGCGTGGATAATCAAGTTTTATTGGAACTATTACACTGTTAGACACAGCATTTCTTGTACAATGCACATGTAGACTGCTTCTGAAAATGTAATAAGCATTTCTTCCTCAGTGTTAAAAAGTTATAACCCCACATGATTTTTTAAATATTCATCATCCTGAGTTTTTGTTCATTTCAATTTTGTTACAACTTCTTTCAGATTCATCACAGGATTGTATGGAAGGCTTTTTATTTCAATGGCTACAGATTATCCTGCATATACTGTTGGAAACGTTCCAGTGTGGTTGTTGCAAGTCTTACAGAGGTGGAAATCACTATCAATTCTCTTTGATATTGCTAAATGTATTTTTGCAGTTTTGCTGGTTGTTGAGAACACTCCAGATTGGTCTTTGCTTCTAGAAGCTCTTCCTTATCTGCTCCTGGTCCAAATGTTGTACCCACATTCATCAATGTAAAGGATGTGTCCAAGTACCCCTTATCTCCAAATTTACTGATCACACATTATTCAACGCTTTGGGCAAGAACTGTCTGCTTATTCCTGCTGCCTGGTGTATCTTCCACCGGCTAGATTGTTATCCATGTGAGGGACATGGAAGAGTCCTTCTAGAACCTGCAGGGTTGTTTGGCAGCAGTCTCCTCAGGTCATTGCTTATACAACATCATGGATAGTGTATTTCTTATTCTTGGTCAACCCTGATCCTGTTATAACCTCCTCTTGGCACTGTGTCTATATTTTGTTTTTGCACAGGGGATGCATGTTTTCAAACTTGTGCCTGATGTTTCGGCCCTGTCTCCTCTTTATTTTAGACTCTTATACGCTTTGTTTTGTACAGAATGCATGGCTGTGAGCATGTCTCTTTTCTGGATTGGGTAAAAAATAAAAATAAAATAAGGACAATACAAGGCAGAAATAAACATGCAAAAAAAAAATACAAGCAGTTGTAATGATGTGCAATCGATAAGTAAGGTTTGGTTACATTAAAAATATTTGGATTGATAATATGTTTGTTTCTTTTCCACTTTTGATAATGGTCCAAAATGGCACAGTTGTTTCAGATGAAATACAAAACAGTAGAGCAAGGCGGCCAGTATAAAGGGTAAAATAAGCAATAATTGCAGTGGGGAAATTTACCTACACGTAGTACCAGCACAGCAACGATATACTTAGTTGCTAATTACACCTCTTAGGTCAATACTTATGTTGCATTGTACATGTATATGTTTGTAGGCAGTCTTGGTGGACATGGAGGAGGGTGTGGTCAATGAGCTCTTGAAGGGATCCCTCCGGGATGTCTTTGATCATAGGCAGCTACTCACAGATGTTTCGGGTTGCGGGAATAACTGGTAAGTAACGCAAGTTATAAAGCTCATGTATCTAATCAATATGCTTTGACAGGATTCTGTTTTGAAACTTTTGATGATACATCAGAATTTGTCTATACCTCATTGACAAGGCCGAACCGACTCTAAATGGACCAGTGTTTGGCTATTGGGGGTAATGTAATTTTTAGTTCAGTCTGTATTCGGTCTGATGTCATTCTCGTTTGTGTAACTGAGGTGTTGTGGTGATATATGTATAGGAATGTGAACAATTTGAAGTTTTGTGCATAGGCAAGAAAGTTTTGAAAGAAGGTGAAGAACATTATTGTCCAATAACGAGATTTCCAATTAAAGGTACACCCTACAATATTTTGTATAGGGATGAGTATGCTCATTCTTGTTAACAGTAGGACAGGTATAGGATGGACCTTTAAAGGAGAATGAAATCCCAAACTTGTATGCACTATGACAGAAGCAGAAAAATCTTAGAAGCATATCACTGAAAGTTTGAGGAAAAAATGGATAAAAAATAAAAAAGTTATGAAGATTTTAAAAACCTAAAATCGCTAATTGAATTGGGCAACTATGATGTTTTTGTGCTCTCTCTCTTTATAGGTAATAAATAGGAAAATTATCAGATTTCAGGTTTTAAACAAAGAAAATTGAATTATCAACATTGTGCTTGAAATATATTGTGAGGAATAAATTTATGAACACCACCTATGATAATACAGAAGTCAAATTTTCCAAGATATATTCAAGGAAAGTGGATTTTTACAACATTATCTGTATAAGGCAATTGGAAAGTATAGCACATATACATCACAGCATCTCATTAGCAATATGAGGACATTGCCAAATGTCCTCATTTGGCAATTCATTTAGAGATTATAGGATTTCAAATATTCATTACTTTTTTATCAGTCTGTTTTTCCTCAACCTTTCTCTGATATGCTTCTTTGATTTTTCTGCTTTTATTAAAGTGCATATATTTTGGGGTTTCATTCTCCTTTAATGAAAAATCATTATCGTTATCGGACAAGTCTGACCAGCCCTTTAGTATGTTATTGAAAATGACATTATGTTCATCTCCTTACGCAATTTCAAATAGTCTTTCTGTGCAAAGGTGACAAAGTTTTAAAGAAGGTGAAGAACATTCCTGAAAGAATCTTCCTCGTGTCATCTTCTCCCTCTGTCTCATCAGGCCTTAGTATGTCAATGAAAATGACAACGTTTGTCCACTTGCACTCATTCTCTTTCTTTACCAACATCCCTGTTTCCCCCCTGTTTCCTCTCTTTTCAAATTCATTCTGCTCCTCTTGATTCTATATTTCTCTAATCTCCTGCCCTTTTCATTCATATTCCTCTATTTCTATCCTCCCCCTCTATCCCCTCCCATCCTCTAATCTATCCCTGTTCCTCCCTTTCTCTCTTTTCCGCACTCTCACTTGCTCACTTTCCCTATTCATCCTCTTTTCTCCTTTGTACAGGGCTGTAGGTCACAAGTTGTATGGTAGTCAGTACCAGGAGCAGCTAGAGGAGTGTATCAGGACAGCAGCGGAATGTTGTGACTGCCTCCAGTGTTTCTTCATCATGCATTCTATGGGAGGAGGTAAGATGCAGAGTCTAGGCCACATTTTACTCTTGTGAACCTGTTGACTACTGAATTATCTCATTCCCGTACGATTAATACCTGGGGAGCGTTTCATCAAGTGTTTTTGTCAGTGATTTTTACCGACAAATTTGCTCTCTGCCAATCAGATGCAAGGATTTCAGTAGCTTATAACAGTTGTCGGTAAAAATCACTGACAAAACGTTTGATGAAACGCTCCCCTGGTTTCCTTGAACAAGGGTTTGAAAGAAGAAACAAAGATTTGAATGATAAGTTATAAAATCATAAAATTATAGATAGCGTGCATGGTATCAAATATGGTTGCATTCCCGACAGGAGGGCATGAACATATGCATAGCCAGTGGATGTACATGTGTAGGAATGGGCACTCTATAGTTCTATCTTTCTTTGACTGCATCTATACAAGTTTCAGTCCATATACAGTTAACCTTGCATAACTCAAAGTTGCACAAGTCAAACTTTCCCCAAATCGAACCATCTCTTGTCGTCCCAACAGATTCGACTTATGCAAAGTTATCTGTACTGTCTAAATTGTTAACTTTGGTAAGTTATAACTTCTCTGCATAATTTCTTTATCCTTTCATTACAAGACAGAAATATTGAAAAATTTACCAATATTTAAGTTCTTCTAAGTAGATTATCTTATAACTAGTATGTTTGTTATCTAAATAACAATTGTAAGAGCTAATATTTAATATGGAAATTTTTTTTTTACATCTTTATTTTCAGTTTTATTCGATAGGTTTATAAATGCTGGTGTTCCCATTTCATTGCCTTTCATCCATAGGTACCGGTTCAGGAGTAGGGACAGCTATTCTGAGTCAACTTCAGGATCTTTACCCAGATGTTTACAGGTGAGAAAACAACTACAGTGAAACCTGTCTATAAAGACCACTCAAGGGAGACAAGAAAAGCGGTCTTTATGAGCAGGTGGTCTTTCTGTACAGGTTCCTTTAATACACATTTCAATGAGAAACACTTTTCAAGGGAAAAAATATTGTGGCCTTTATAGACAGGTGGTCCTTCTATACAGGTGGTCGCTAAAGCAGGTTTGACTGTACTTACACATTTCTTCTTTTGTTAGATTTTAATTACCCAAATGTTAATATTACATGCACTACTTTTTTGACCAAGAAAAGTTTCTTTATTTTGAACACTTGTGGAACTATTTCTTATCAAGATAAACATTACAAAAGAAACCATGTATTAAAGGGATACGCCACCAGGCAGCTGTGGGGATAGTCTAGTTCTGGACTCTCTTTACTGAATTCTTTTTTCGACGACTGTACGTATTATGCCGAGTGATTGGCGCAATCCGGAAACCTGATGGCCCGAGCAAAAGAGAGTCCAGTGAAATTGCTCCACGCTGACGTCAGGGGTCCAAAGTTCACTAGCGCTTTAGCACGGGGAGGTGCGGCCAATTTTAATTGCTCTCCCTGAAAAATCTCGGGGAAAGTCGTCAGCGTGGAGCAATTGCACTGGACTCTTTTTTCGGGGCCAACAGGTTCTCGCGATCGTGCCATCACTCGGCTTATCGCGTATAGTCGGCGAATAAAAAAATCAATAAAAAGAGTCCAGAACTAGACTACTGTGGGGAAAGTAAGGATTGCGTAAGCCCCATTCACTCGTACACACAGTTTGTGCGTCAAACGCGTCCGTCGGACTGCTGGGATTACATTTTGGACTGCACAAAGCCGCCCGAATTGCGCACAAGAGCTCGAGCTCAGGCGGAGCGTGCATGTTGCGTGGCTGCCAGTCTGTCCTAAGTTTGCGCCCCACGGGGCAACGGCATGATCACTGAGGTAACGATCACGGTGCCCTCTCGCGGCATGAAAACGTCCACAATCTGCGGTTGAGAATCCCTTTAGGATTTCACAGAATGTCCCCCCCCCCCAAATCAGATATATATAGTATTGTCATACACTGGAACTTTATTGAGGAAAAAGGAGAAATGATGAAAGATAATTTTTATTACGAGGGATTTCTTCCTTTTTTTTTTCTTGTGTGTGTGTGGGGGGGGGGGATGGGAGTTAAGAGGGCAAGGAGGCTGTGGGACATATTTTGTAAAAGAAAAAGGGAGGTTTAAGAGCAGTTTTATCAAGATTGTCACAGAAGTTTGCAATATTCTTCTGCATATTGAATTTTGATAACATGATTTACCACCAGGTTTGTTACTGCTGTGTACCCTAGCAGTGATGACGATGTGATCACTTCACCATACAACAGTGTACTGGCAATGAGACAACTTACTGATTGTGCAGACTGTGTTATGCCCATTGAAAATCAGGTCAGTGCATTCTATGGGTTCAACCCCATTATAATGTGTAATGTATACAAATCTGGCCATCTGTACTTAAGCTTTACAACTTTTTTTCTGGTTCGGTAGTTTTAACTTGAATGCTTCTACTATTGCAATCTACATCCTAAAATGGCAAGAAGGGGGTGTCAACAACTTCTTTCTTTGATAGCAGAAAATGTTTTTAATTATTATATGCTTTAACACCA
Organism: Heliocidaris erythrogramma; assembly: GCA_025617745.1. NCBI lineage: Eukaryota > Metazoa > Echinodermata > Echinoidea > Camarodonta > Echinometridae > Heliocidaris > Heliocidaris erythrogramma. Next base: position 26,196,449 of record CM046856.1, read on the forward strand.
AGCTTTAGTATTTTAGCCTATTTTTTTTTATGGTCTCATTTATGAAATCTAATTTAGTTTCAATTCAGGTGCTTAAAGTGAAATGATCAGCTCATTTGTTAGTTCACTCTATCAATTCAGCAGTCCAGTAGTCTTTCAATCACCCTCTGCTCTTGTTCCAGGCTCTCTATGACATCTGCCAGAAGGTTTATCAGGCTCAACCCCAGGAACAAGGAGGCAAGCGCACGTATCCTACGGGGTCAGGCCAGGTCAAAGGTCAAGGGAGTGTTGTGTCTGGGGCTGGTGGTGCGACCAAGGCAGGTCAGGAGAAGCCGTTCGATCACATGAACAACATTGTGGCCAACCTGCTGCTGAATCTAACAAGGTAAATTTGATATTACAGGGTGTATCACATAATTTACTCTTTTTTTTTTATAAGGGTATCAAATCAATTGGCTTTCGGGGTAGTAGTGTAGCTGGGACATGTTGATGGCACATACACCCCACCAGGAATGGCAAAAAGAGAAGGAAAAATACAAGAAAGAGAGGGAGTGAGAGAAAGGAAGGAAGAGGATTAAAAGAAGCACATAGCATACAGAAATTTATCCCCAAAACTACTCTATGTATTGAGGGAAGGTCTGCTTGATATGGAAATCTTTAGTTAGTACTGAATTTCATTTGTCTCATTGGTCCCCATTTATAGTCATCATCTGAATTCTGAAATACAGCATATGACTGAGAATTGTTTGGTTTGGAAATTCGATCTCTGAGAAGAACGACAAACAATTGTAGAAATTGCCCACATAATACATGTAATGAATTTGGTTATTATTGTTTTAATGGTATTTAGCTTTTAGCTTGACCTCAAATTCTGTATATATTCATCAACCCATTTAAAATATTTATTTAAAAATATGGGCTATACATTTCCCCAAGATTTTTTTTATTTATTTATATTTTTGTGGTCGAGTTGTTTGGTTTTTTACACCTGACCTTGAGTTTGTAATCTGTGTTTATGAGCAACTTTTTTTCTTAAAAAACATGTTGATATGGCAATGGTACAAATTATCATATTTTTTCTTTCACCCATTCAGTTCTTCACGATTTGAGGGGTCCTTGAATGTAGACTTAAATGAGATCAGCACAAACTTGGTTCCATTTCCACGCCTGCACTATCTAGTCACTAGTCAGACACCCCTCTATACATCAAACAACCTTAGGATACCAGCAAGGAGGTAAGTTGAGTACTTGTCATTTAATTGCTTTGTGAAGAACCCTGACATGGAAGTTATTATGAATGATTGATTAGGTAGTAATTGTATCCCCCGGCAGTATGCCGGAGGATACTTTGGATTCAGCAGCGTTTCGCCGCCGCCGCCGCGTCACATTCTTGTGTGCGCTCTAGCGGTCACATTTCTCGACGAATTTCTTTCAGACTTCCTATGGACGTGTATCTTGGTAAAATCTGGACCCCTATAGTTTCTGGTGATGCTGCCCCCAGTGTTCCGTCTTTTATAGGGTAAAAGGCCATATTTTTGGGGAAAGTTTGTGTGCGCTCTAGCGGTCATATTTCTCAACGGATTTTGTTCAAATTTTGTATGAAGGTGTCTCTTGGTAAAATCTGGAACCCTATAGATTTTGGTGATGCTGCCCCCAGTGTTCCGTCTTTTATAGGGTCAAAGGTCATATTTTGATAGATGTCTTGTGTGTACTCTTGTGTGCGCTCTGGCGGTCACATTTCTCAACGGATTTTGTTCAAATTTTACATGAAGGTGTCTCTTGGTGTAATTTAAAAACCTCTAGTGTTTGGTGATGCTGCCACCAGTGTCCCGTCTTTTATAGGGTCAAAGGTCATACTTCAGGACATGTCGTGAGTGCACTCTGCAGGCCACATTTCTCAATGGATTTTGTTCAAATTTTGTATGGAGATGTATCTTGGTATTATCTACACATGTTTAATTTTTCGTGATGCTGCCCTCATTGTTCCGTCCTTTATAGGGTCAAAGGTCATTTTTCCATTTCTTGCGCTCTTACTTCTGCATTTCTTGACGGATTTCGTTCAAATTTTGCATGAAGGTGTCCCTTGGTGTAATCTAAAAACCTGTAGTTTTTGGTGATGCTGCCACCAGTGTCCCGTCTTTTATAGGGTCAAAGGTCATACTTCAAGGGATGGCGTGAGTTCACTCTGCAGGCCACATTTCTTGATGGATTTCTTTCAAATTTTGTATGGAGATGTATCTTGGTATAATCTACACATCTTTACTGTTTGGTGATGCTGCCCTCATTGTTCCGTCCTTTATAGGGTCAAAGGTCATTTTTCCATTTCTTGCACTCTTACTTCTGCATTTCTTGACGGATTTCGTTCAAATTTTGCATGAAGGTGTCCCTTGGTGTAATCTAAAAACCTGTAGTTTTTGGTGATGCTGCCACCAGTGTCCCGTCTTTTATAGGGTCAAAGGTCATACTTCAAGGGATGGCGTGAGTTCACTCTGCAGGCCACATTTCTTGATGGATTTCTTTCAAATTTTGTATGGAGATGTATCTTGGTATAATCTACACATCTTTACTGTTTGGTGATGCTGCCCTCATTGTTCCGTCCTTTATAGGGTCAAAGCTCATTTGTCCCTTTTGTGCACTCTTACTTCTGCATTTCTTGACGGATTTCATTCAAATGTTGTATGTAGGTCCATTATAGATTACACCTCTACAGTTTTTGGTGATGCTGCCTCTAGTGTTCCGTCTTTCATAGGATCAAAGGTCATATTTTAGTGGATGTCTTATGTGCGCTCTGAGGTCATATTTCTTCCGAATTTTCTATAAAAATGCATTATACTCTAATCTACACAAATCGTTTTGGTAATGCTGCTCCTGGTGTTGACAATATTCCGGGCCACTGGCGGCAATTTCTACACCATCCTTTTGTTTGAGGGAGGGGATGGGGGAGGGTCTTTGTCCCTCCTTCAAATCGCTGCCAGCGCCGGGGGATACATTTCGCATTGCGCGGCACGAGGAATGCACATTTCTAGTTAGGAATACTATTTTGATAAATTATTTGATAACAAATTGACTAAACCTTGCTGTAAAACACATACTGTGAAAAGCACTGCACATTAGTGGAGGCCAGGCGTAATTACAATAGTCTTCAGATAAAGCTGTGATTCTTCATGTAAATCAACTTTGCCAGTTTTATTTACATTTCATAATCCTTCATAGAGGCACAACAAAATTAAAATGTTGTTAGATAAAGAAACAGTCTGTCATGTAAATCTGTTCACCTCTGTTACCTAACAGAAAGGTCCAACTGCATGGTACATGTAGATCTGTTTCTGGTCAAATCAGCCTAAGGGAGGTGGTGCGGTGCAATTGGATTGTCGTCAGGCTCTGAATATGACTTTCGTCACAGTCATGAGCATGGGTTCGGGTACCGCGCTGAGCTAACAAGAAGTTTGTCGCTGCATTATGTGTGAGTGTACCACTCCTCCCTGTTCCCAATGCAGGGTCGGGTTTAGGGGAAAACACTCCGTTCCTCGGACAGAACGTTAATTGGAGGCCCCATGTGTAGGAGAGTTGCACCCTATGCAGGTTTATACGCTACACTTCTCGCAAAGAGTAGGTTTTCGACCCGGTGTTTAGTGTGCCTGTAATGCACAACTGGAAGTGGTACCATAGAAAAGACTGCAATAATCTTGAGGATTGAAGGAGGCAGGTGTACCCAAGGAACAAAAAAGGAAGAATAATTGGCCCTACTTGACCAATCAAAAGAGCATGACCAGTTTGACTTTACACTATGTGCTTGCTTGTATCTTTTACAGATTAGACCAGATGTTCACAGATGCGTTCACCCGAGAGAACCAACTGCTCAAAGCTGATCCCAAGAACAGCCTGTACCTCGCATGTGCCCTCATGTGTCGTGGGAATGTACAAGTTTCTGATATACGTCGTAATATAGACAGGTAATTCAGGAGTTTAACCGTTGTTCCAATGCCATTTTTATTCTAGGGTTTTCATGTACTATTCTGAAAAGCTACAGGATCTACTAAGTCACAGCCAAAACATGAATATTCAAATCATACTACATGTATTTGCTTCTTTTAAAAATGAATTTAACCTGGTCTTTTCTTGTTCAGATTACGTCCCTCACTGAATTTCATCCACTGGAATACGGATGGCTGGAAGACTGGTCTATGCTCAGTTCCTCCTGTAGGTCATCCCTATTCCCTACTGACCTTAGCTAACAACACCTGCCTCAAGACAAACTTCTCTGATCTACGTGATAGATTCACCAGGCTTTACAAGAGGAAGGTAAAAATATCCTATATTTCTACCCCAGTACATGTGTGATCAGATAATCGCATCTTATAAATTTTACGAAGCTTTAGGGTAGAGATTTCTAAAGGATCCACCTTCAAGATGAATTTAAAATTTTGAAATTTCTTGAAATAAGGGGAGTTCCTTACAAGTATGCTTCTGTTATTGTTTAAATTAAACATACATAGGAGACCTAATTTTTGTTTGTTAGATATCTGTCATGGTATTAAAGAAATTGTTAGTCCTGGAAATTTTCTTAATATTGTGTCGCTAATCAGGTTTAATCCAGTGTACTTGCTTTATGAGCTATTGTTGTGTGGTCCTTACAGAAATTGTGTATTCCTATAATTCATAAGACACAATTGCTGGGATTTGACATTTTTAATAACTCTTGTTAATGCTATAAGTTTTTGAGGTCATGATATGACTGTAAGTATTCCCTGTCCTTCCCATGAGCACTGTATAACTTTTAGAGAGTGAATAAGAAATATTACGTGTACATGATATGGTCCTTCTAACTTTATTGAATTTCAGTTTAATTTTCCATGACATTTATTCATTCCCTTTGTCTTCTCCTTGGCCAGGCTCATATGCATCACTACACCACCGTAGAAGGCATGGATACGGGTGAATTCAAGGAGAGTCTGGAGTCCCTATCATCCCTTATTGAGGAATATCAGAAACTAGAGACAGCACAGGCACAGCCTGTTCCTCGCCTCAATATCGCATCTTGACAAGCTCCACGTATGTGCTCTTGTTAAGGAGAACTGTCGATTGGAGATGGCACATGCACACAGCCTTTCCCTCGTTTCAACTTCACAGGCAAGCTTTAAGTTTAGTGCTGTTGTTGAGCATTGTCAGCTGGAGATGGCTTAAGCGCAACATCACATCTTGATAGGCTCCTAGCAGCACATTCACAGGCAAGCATCAAGTGTGGTGGTATTGTGGAGTATTGTCATCAAGCTGTGGCACATGTGCAGCCCGTTCCTCGCCTCAACATAGCAACTTGTCACGCTTCAAGTCTGGTGCTTTTGTTAAGGAGAATAGTCAGTTAGAGATGGCACAAGGCACACAGCCTTTAATTGTAGTGCTGTTGTTGAGTATTGTCAGCTGGAGACCGACAAGCCCAGCCTATTCCTTGCCTCAGCATTGCATCTAGATCAGCTCCAAGCAGTACATTCTTAAAGCAATATATCAGAAGCTATGGGTGACGTAAGCAGAGCCTGCCCTTTCATGCACTTACAGCGCATCCCATCGTAGACTGAAGAAGGGTCAAGCGTAGGTTCTCGGACTTAAATAGCTTCTTTATATAAACAGCTTCTTTAAACCAGGTAGTAGGGAGTAGGAGTCCCTCTTTACTCTTGATGCCAGAAACTGAAAACTATGTTGTATAGGAAGGTAAGCATTGGCTTCAGCCGAAACATACCTGTAAAGATCTTTGTGTGCTGATATCGAGCCTAGCAGACCTGGGCAATACCTATTGCTGGATAAACATAAATATAACTTGTGATATGTAATAGCAGGGTTACTCCTGATTTTTGCCCCATATTACAACAGGTGGGCCACATTTCATATAACTTGATATCTATAACAAGTTACAATAACAGTTATAAGCTACTGAAATACATGCATCTGATTGGCTGAGAGTAAATTTGTCATAGATATGTGGCAGGTGTTATTGATAATATGTTTTTGGTTAGTACCCTGGGCCCTGTATTTCCTGTATTTTTAAGCCTTGTACACACAAGCTGTGGTAAACTGCAAGGCAAAGTAAACATAATTTATCACTTTGGGTATGATTTGTTTTTCCAGTTTCCATAGACTGGCCCAAGTCATCCAGGGCCCTGTTTCATAAAACTTGTCAATGACAACTTGCAATAGCAGGTATAAACAACTGAAATCTTTGCATTTGATTGGCTGAGAGCAAATTTGTCTGTAAAAAGCACCTACAAGACACTTTATGAAACGCCCCCAGGGCTTATTATTCCATGGGTTAATGACATATAGATTTATCTTAAGTTGTAAACCAATCTTTAGGCATTTTTATGCATTTTACTCCCAGTGTTAAAGATCGTATGCTCGATCTGTAATGAAAGTCAGAAAAAATTGGAACCAGCGGGATTCGAACCTGTCATCTACTGCTTGCCGGGCAGCGACTTAACCACCAGGCTATTCTGGTTCACGGCCAAGTCACGATGAACTAGAAGATTTATCTTGTACAGTAGCTGGACATACCTGGGGAGCATTTCATGAAGCGTTTTGTCAGTGATTTTTACTGAAAACTGATATAAGCTACTGAAATCCTTGCATCTGATTGGCTGAGAGCAAATTTGTCATTAAAAATCACTGACAAAACGCTTGATGAAACGCTCCCCAGATTGTAACTTGTTTAACCAAAAACAGACTGGGCTTTTCAGGTTTTAGAGTCAGGGGGGCATGATGGTCTCCTCCCTCTTGATATTTGAGCTTGGAAAGTCATTAAAGCATGGTGATAAATAGCATATTCTATCTTTACATTCATTTTAGACTTGGGGTGCAGACAAAACTTTCAGGATCCTTGAAATGAAATGACATTAAAAATCTTTATTTTATCCTCATATTAGGCTTGCAGTAAAAAGGTATATTTTTATTGCAAAGTGTGAAAGTAAAATGGAGATGAGATTGCATATTAGAGTAATATCACATTTGCATTCATGGCAATAACACTTTGTGTGTGTGTGTGTGAAAGTTTATCAATTTTGCTGATAAAAGTGAAATAAGAACGTGTGTTCATTTTTATTTTGTTCATAAAAACACAGAGAAATCAATGTAATTTTTGTCAATATGCATTTCTACAAGAGCTGGAGTTTGAATGGTAGTTGTGCTTGATGAGAGTGTAGGTTTGGTAGAAGGGTCCATGTTACTGCTATTTGATCTAATATAGGACAACCCCCTCCCCCACCCTCCTCCACCGCCATGTAAAATTACCCCTGCTGACCCAGCTAACTGCAACACAGGGGACTACAACTTTAATCTAAGATGCATTGTAACTAACCTAGGATAATTACCCATGACAACTGCGTACCTTAGATTATTACCCCCTGGTCAAATATGCAGTTGTCCGAGGGGTAATCAAATCCAAGGGTGTGGTTGTGCTGGGGTAATATTCCTGTGGTAGTTTTGTGGGGATGTTATTCCAAGCAGGAGTCATCTGGACAAGATGGAACAAAAAACATAAAGGTGATTAAAAGACATGCATGGGTTGATAAAACTCTTCACCATGTGCTTTGACTAATTCTCATACACACACCATGTATTCAATTACAGGTTACACTTGGAAATCTCAGCTTGCCTTCACTACTTTTATTGATCATAAAATCAAAATACCAAATATCAAAAAGTGCAACACATCAAATACATATTTATTAAAGATATCATGCAAGTTACTGTATACGCCATATAGTTTGGGGGGGGGGGGTGTTTAACTATCACTGTTTGCTGACAATATTTAAAACTTGTTTCTTACACTATTTGCCGTCAGAGTTGAGACAAATTTTCCAACAAGCACCAAAAATAATCCACAAATATTCAATTTCTATGCAAAGGTAGAAAATCCCAGAATTTTATATGCCCCACCCCACTCCTTTTTTAATGAATGCCCCTGTTCAAAAAAGGTTTTGGCAATAAAAAGATCTATTATCCTGCACAATATAATATATTCAGTGCATTAAGAATACCACAACACCATGTTAGAAAATAATAAACAAGAGAGCATAACATAAGCTCCAGATGAAATTGTAGGCATTTAATGTGATCAGATATTTACTCTGGCTACAATGTACTCTAATCTATTTTGTCACAGATATACAGTATAGGCCTGCTGGTCAAACTTATTAGAACACCTGCTAAAAATGACCATATCTGATGTTGATTTGTTTATCAATATTTTGTTTGATAAATCACATTTTCTTGTTGCTGACACATGTAATAGGATACATGTACATGTATAACCGAACCATGTGAAAGACCTAGGTAATCATTAGGTACAATTTTAGTGAAATTTCTTTATGCATTTCTGTTAACAGTTGAGCCTTTCCTGCAATTTTGAAGTTCATTGTCGGCTGATCCCTTGAGGTTTCTCTAACCCTTACTTCAGTTATTCCCATATTTGGTAGATCAGGTTGAACTCCTAGTTCTGTGGCCTATGGGATAGCCCCCTCATCATGTTTAACACTATAAATGCAGTAGAACTGCTCTACTACACCTGTTCATCAGAAGATATGAAGACATGTAGTTGTTTGAAAGAGTAGCACAGATATTACAAATACAGAAAGGTGAAAACCGGAAGAAAAGTCGGAATCTCCAAGGACACCCCTCAAAGGCTTCTTCGGAAAGGAAATGTATGGAGTACTCTGGAGTATAATCAATTAAAACGTGAACTATTCAGAAAAGATTATTGGGTGAGAGGCATTGTGTCTGCCCACTGTCAGCCACAGTCCAGCATGGATGTGGGTACATAATGTTCTGGAGACTTCTTTATAATGTAGGAACCAAAGAACTTTGCCTACCATCCAACTCAAGAACAGAACTCATTTAAAGATGTAAACATAAGAAAAAGTTTTCCCTCTCGGGGTATGGTTAACCCCCTGAACCCCCCCCCCCCCCCCCCTTCACATGTCCACCAGACTCAAACTACCCGCTTCAGGTTAAGCCTCTTAAGCCCATGACGGCCAGTAGCAGTGCTATTATCAATTCTATTGTACCATTAATCTCGTTCACACGATGGGAGCTAATAAGTTTCCCTTGTCCTTTCAAAACTTGAAGTTAACTTGAAGTTATCTTGTAGTTTAGGACCGTATGAACGGACTCGTGGTTTCGAAAACTTTAAGTTAAGCCCTTATCCACGAGCAGCGGGGGTCCTCCGTCGAAGTCTCGGCCCATGTGAATGTAATAAACTTAAGTTTCGCAAGCTTGTGGTTAGGAATGACCTCGCTGTTCGCGTTAAATTTCCGGGTCATACCCTTCGCTTGTAGTTTGACTGAGCTCGTTGTTTCAGTCTCGTGTGAACCCTCGCTGCGGTTAGGGACTTGTAGTTTCGTTAACTTATAGTTCCGCGGTCCTTGCCATAAAGCCATGTATGATGTATCTTTTGTTTGCTTGCTTGACTGCACTAGAGTTATATGTCTATCTTATGCTGTACTTTAATAAAACATTGTATAAGTTGATTTAGTTGCTGATGAGGCTTCGGCCGAAACAGACTGTCCAGTTAAATCATTAAAGCAACACTTTCCAGCCTAAAATTCGTACTATATATATATATATATACTAATATATATACTTATGGGTATATATATATATATAGATTGATAGATAGATAGATATGAAACATGGCTATATACCTACATTCAACGAAGGGGTGAATTTTCTTTTTATTTATTATCAGCGCAAACTGACTTTAGAGAGAATAAGTGGATTTTGAATGTTAATATATAATGTTTAGAATAAATTTGATTAAATTTGCATTTATGTCAAAAAGAATCGTATGATAAGTACCTTTTTGTATGCGATAAGCTAATTTTAGTAGATCCGCAAACTATTGATATAAGCAAGAAATACTCATTCACCCGAAGTCCCACCTGAGGAAGTGAGATCCCCAAGAGTTATACATATATAGATTTTCAACGTATATTATACGAAAATGAGCTAAACTTTGTAGCAATATAGGGCTCACATAAGTAATTCACGACCATATTCACTTACGTGTTATAACGAAGGTTGTCTAAAATCATATTTTGAAAATCCCTCTTTGGAAATCGTTTAAATTCACAGAACAGAGACAAAATATCAAAATCTCCCAAATGAAGTACCTCATTTGTGCACTTTCCCGGCGATAAAAAAATTTAGGCTGAAACAAGGCTAGCCGAAATTTCCGCCCATTCGCACATAAAAACAGTGGAAGTGCACCAGTGAAAAAATAAATCCTTTAAAAATAATAAAAGGCTAGGCAACTTCAGCTAAGGTGTAAAATTGGAAAGATTATGTCTATTAAACACCATTTACACTTTTTAAATTTACTGAAGACAATAAATCGATTTTATATGAATATTTCTAATCAATTGATTTCAAATCATTCGCATTACGAGCGGATATATTACTTTTTTTTAAATAATTTTTTCTCCATCCTCTTGCCATACATTCACAATACATGAAATTATCATTATAGAACGAATATCATCGATAAAAGATACATTCATAAACACTTAATCATCTGCTTCATTAATTATATCACTCAATAATGACAGAAAATATCTCAAATTATACATGATTATACATTTTTTTCAAATAAAACAGCTTATAAACAAAAATCATAAACACCACCCTCAACTCAGGAATTCATAACCATGCCCAGCATACTCATACTCATACCTCCTGCCATAATCGTTTCACTTTTGGGCAATCTAAAAATAAATGCTGGTATGTTCTACTTCTTGTCTACAAAAGGAACAAAAGTGATCCGACTCAAAACCAAATTTAAAGAGCTCCTGTTTCGTATATACAGCCCCTTGTAATAGTTTGTATTGAAACTCTCTTTGTTCACTACATAACATTACATTTTCAGTCTTGTGAATGTTTCTTTCAATTCCACCATTCCAAGATCATACTGACAGTGTAATGTGTAATCTTTTTGAAATTGTTCATTGAAGTAATCATATAACCGTCTGGACTTTAAATCACACAATTTCTGTAAACGTCCAAATATCATCAATTCTATTTCAAAATTTTCAGTATCCACTTCCACTTTGTATCTACACTTTTTTTTTTTTTTTTTGAATAAGTGTGCCCTATAAGTAATTTGGCGCCCTCAACGTTTATATAGATAGAATGCCTCCTACACCTACGGAAATGGGGAAAAACAGTGCCGAAAAAGTTATGGCGTATAAACAAACTCCCCTTTACCCCAAACTCCCCCATCAGTCGATATTATTTGCACAGGACTTTGCCTTTAGTAGGATTTAGGTACACACACACATATATATATATAATATGTTATTTCCAGACACTTGTTGTATATACATTTAGGCCTATACATGTTGTTGTTGTTGATTAATGTTATATGGCAATCGGTCAATTTTGACGATTAATTTCAATCCTGTTGATAGCTTAGAGTCTCTCATATGCATATGACACAAAAAGCTCTGACTTGATATTGAGCTTGAGTCAAAAATCACTTGTGAAAGGGTGCAAAATATAAGAACTGGTATTTGTTCTGGCTGGTATGAACGAAGTTGAGAACCGTTAAAAATTGACAGTTGAAAAAAAAGGTCTCCCCATAAATTTTTCGAAATATTTTCAGGAAATGTTCATACATGTGGAAAGCTTAGGTTCTCTTCTATTAATGACACCAAATATCTCACAATATTTTGCACATGAGTTAGCAAAAGCCACTTTTGAGAAAGGGTGCAAAATCCATACTTGACAAATGTTTATGTTCTGGTTGGTTTGAGCAAAGTTGAGTCATGAAAAGGCATAGAAATGTCTGATCATTAAAAGACGTTTATGAAAGAACATACTTTGTTCACTGTATGTCCTGATATATCCAATCAAAACTCTATCGTTGAGTGAGCAAGCCAGGTGAAATTGAAAGACTCACCAAAAGTAACATTTTGAAACAACAAAAGTAGTTAATTGTTAACTCAAGAAAAGTATGTTGATGGCGTGTGTAAGGACATACAGAGAACAAAGCCTGTTATTTCATAAATTGCGTTTTATTGACCAGAATATGGAAATTTCTAAGCCTCTTCATGACTCAGCTTTGGTCTCGGGGTTCCATGTCATTTTTCAGAAGGTTCATAATTGCAAAGGAAATGAAATAGGGTTCATAATTCCGAAAATAAAAAAGGGTTCATATTTCCGAAGGTTCGTAATGCCGAAAAGTTATGTAGGGCTATATTGCATTTTCGGAATTATGAACCTTTATCATTTTCAGAATTACGAAGCCATGTTTCATTGTCGGGATTACGAACCTTCGGAGTAATGCATCAAATGTTCGGAATTATGAACCTCATTTCATTTTTGGAAATATGAATCCCCTGCTATTGGAAATTTGTGTTTCGGAATTACGGACCATCGGAATTATGAACTTTCGGAAAAACCAGCCTTCGGTAAAACGAGTACCCCCCCCCCCCCCCCCCCCCCCCCGGTCTCTGGAACGTTCTGAACACGGACCGAACTTTAGTCGGAAGGTCTCAATCTCGAAGGTTACTGAGACCCCATGTTCACTTAGATTTCAGTCTTATGGACATACATTATTTCTTTCTCGTGAACATAGGTCACATGAACCTTTGGTTTCGTGGACCTTTCCTTGGCCTGCAGCCACACCTACCATCCGAACAACCACCCAAAAAAATTCCGAGGCTTTTTCACTCTCTTCTGTCGCTCAATGTTAACAATTGCGACGTCACAGTGATGTCGTGCAGCCTTAAGGAACTTCAAAAATTTGATGCTTTTTGCCCTGCTTTCAACGGCGTTTGTGTAATTTTCGAAGAACCACACTTTGTCACAATACGTGGTAAAGCTTTCCCGAAGGTCTTTCTTGGTATCTGCTGACAAGCTGTCCGCGTGAGTAACGACCATCATTGGTGGGTAGCCTATAAAATGTATAAAGACCATTATTAAGTTATGTTCTAGGTAGGGAGTGATGGATGATACGTTTTCCCTGAAATTGTTGTTATTATATTCTGCGCTTTTATGATACAAATGCAACACAAATCAGAGATGCCTCCAACGTAACCAAAGAACTTTGTGTACATCTTGGATGTGAAAATAAAACTTAACATCAAATACATGTAGTATGTTCCTAATCAATCAATCTGTATATTTGTAGCAAATTTCGCCTGCTTCATATTACATTCTTTATAACTTATGAAGAAGCAGCGTGGCAAACCAGAGAGAGAGAGAGAATTATTGACTGGAGGAGGCTACCATGGTCGGAGTTGAGCGTATAAGTGAAATTAGCATAATTTAATTCATTTTTTTTCATTTCGCTGCCTGTCTTTGTTAATTTTTCCCCCTCTCAAAAAAGTCAGAGGGGGCCGCCCCGATCCATAGGACAGAAGTTTTCAGACTGGCTGGAAAAACACATAGTGGCTCAAAGGAATGAATGTGTAGGGTACCCGATAAGAGATCTTCCCTTTTCAAAAGGAAATCAAAAAAGAAAACCCAAAAGGGAAAAATAAACAGATTGTTCCTGGTGCAATACATACCGTGATACGCTCGAAGACGATGGGCAAAGTTGTCAAGGAATCGCACAGCTGCTTCCTTCTTCTTAGAGTTTCTGAAACACGTTAAAAAGGTGGTTTCAAGTTGTTAGCTTAACAAGTTTACATGAAAGATAAATTCCATCCAAAATATATTCTTTACAACTTTCGCATTCATTTTCATGAAAATGTATTTGGTCATTTGCTATAGTTTTAAATATAGACAAATGAAGGTTTTCGGTAACACCACGTGGGAGGCTGTTGATATCAGGGGCGGATCCAGGATTTAGTAAAAGAGGGGGCACAAAAATGAAAGTTTGTGGAAAAGGTAGACCCGTATTTTTTTCGTCTCGCCAGCTTCTCGAAAAGTCGCTCAGTGCGGGGGGGGGGGGGGGGGGGGGGGGGGGGGACGAAAAAAAAAATTTCGCCAAACCGTCAAAAATCGCTTAGTAAGGGGTTATGGGGTCGAGTTTCCCTCCATAATTCCGTGACAAGCAAAAAAAAAAAGGTTATCACTCTAAAAGGGGGGGGGGGCACAATCGCGAAAATGGCGGATCGTCTATGGTAAAAATTCATACTTCTCTTCCAAAAGGGGGGGGGGGCACGGGCCGGCTGTGCCCCCCCCCCCCCCCTGGATCCGCCAATGGTTGATATATTCTTTCATGAAAAATATCCCACTTTTTCACGAAACAATATATCGAAAACAAGCTGCTGAAAACTGCTTATCCAATAATAGCGAGCCAATGGAGTAAACTGGAGTCAAAAGGGGCCTGAGGTTTCGATCCTAGCAGAATCTTCGTCAGAGGCAAAATGACCTTAAGAAACAATATATCAACAGCCTTTTCACAGAGGCTCCCACATGGTTTTACCGAAAACCTTTAATTGTGAATACTCACTCACCATGGAAACCTACAGAGATCATCTAGTTTTAATAAATTAAGATTGATTGGTTCCAGGGGCGGATCCAGGATTTTGTGAAAGAGTAAAAAAAGGGTCCAAGGGTCAAAAAAAAAAAAAAAAATATGCAAAAAGGCGGGTCCACTACAAAAACCTATTACAAACGAAAGGGGGGTCCGGACCCCGTGCACCCACCCGCTCCCCTAAATCCGCCCTTGGTTCGAAATAAGTTCCATGTACTCACTCATGTCTATAGACAAACACGGGGCAATGGATTTCCTCATTACAAAGACGGGAAGATTGACTAGGCTCTTCTTCTTTATCGCCTGTATGAAAGTGAGAGAGAGAGAGAGTTGGAATGAAACACTCTTAAAACCTTCAAAGTAACAACATTTTTCTCCACTCCATCCTCATAATATCGAATATACTCGCAGCCTGGGTAGGCCTACAACATTTTTTATATGTACACAGTGTGTTTCTTTAAAAAGGAAACCCACTTTTCCCATCAATTACTTGAAAAATAATTATTTCGGGGTTGATTCTTAATTATTCACGTCAAAGTTCAATTCACCCTCTTTCATATAACAAATACATAATGATATTGTCCTGCATGAACAAATTATTTGAAAGCTTTCATGTGAGTAAAAATTAGTTTGCGCAGAGAAGTATAATGTATACTGACCCACAATAAAAAATATAAAAAATATATATATATATATATATATATATATATATATATATATATATATATATATATAATAGTGTGTGTAGCCACCATTTGTTTGCAGACAGGCATTGCATCTGCGACGCATATACGCGCACCAGTCTTTGAATGAAATCTTGTGGAATCCTGTTCCATTCATCTTGCAAAGTCTGGATCAGTTTCGCACGAGTCCTGACCCTGCCAGCAATGCGCCTCCCAAGCTCATCCCACAGATGCTCAATGGGATTGAGGTCAGGGGACATCGCCGGCCACCCATGGTGTTAATGTTCTCACCCCTCAGGAGTGGTTAGCCGTGCAGCATGAGGTCGGGCATTATCATGCTGAAAGATGCGCAGTCCTCGGCTGTTCTGCAGGAATGGCACCAGGTGTGGTCTCATCAGGATATCGTCCACATAGCGCTGTGCAGTGATGTTGCCATCCACAAACACCAGGGGTGATCTGTGACTTTCATTTTTCAACTTGTTGTGTTCTGCGCTGTAATGCGCGCTGACAAGAGACAGCAAAGCCATTGTCTTCCGAAATTAGTGAAATGTTTCAATAAAAGGTCAATCTTTCCACCCTGGTTCATTGTCATTCTGTGTCTGTCAATATAAATATGATATACCATTATAAAGTCGTGGGTACTTTTTATTGTGGGTCAGTATAAAATGTAATTCCAATAGGAACAATGCAAAGAAACAAATCAAATGAGGTATAAAAGAAAAGTGATATTTCATGATGTTTCCTTTATTCACATTTCAACATGACATGCAATCTTGAATGAGATACGAGTCCAAAATTAGCCCCAATGTCCTTCAACACGACCGCCTTGTCTGTCCAAGCAGAGTGAGATTCATTACTATTCATTGTGCAGATTGAGATTCTATACTATTCATTGTGCAGATGAATAGATCACGAACATTGCTGGTTTAAAATTTCTCTTTTTATGGTGTATTACAAAAAAATCAAGTTATGCTTATAAGCATGGACGTCCCCTGTCTCCCCCCCCCCCCCCCCCCACCAATTTGAAGGTAGGGGACACAATATCAAAATGTCCCCCGCACTTTTGGGACTTTTATTATGAAAAAAAATAAATCATTCAAAACCGAAATTACCTATCGTCAAATTTCCAAGTATATATATAAATATTTCTTACGTTAAGAACTAGTGTAAAAAGAAAAGTTGGCTTTTGGAGATGGCGATTGTATCATCATGGATACATTACGTAGGCCTGCGTAGGCGTACGACTCGATGCCGGCAAATGCCATCGCTACTTTATTTGCGGTTCCGCGTGTATATTGTCTAGCTATACAATACGCTAACATCTACATTAGACAGACTGATGAACATGCATCACTGTGTCGGCATGGTCAGGCGCTAGGCCAGGCCGGCGCTAGGTCGCGGACGCGTGGACGGCCGATCACTACCTTTCAGTCCCCCCCCCCCCCCCCCCCCCCCCCCCACTCGGAGGTCGAAGGGACCGCATGCGTGTTCCCAAAATCTCCGGTAAAGGGGTATTTTTTTTGGGAGACACAATCCGGCCCGTGAATTGTAAAAAAAAAGGTTTTTTATCTTTCACCCGGAGATTTCATTAAAAAAGGGGGTGTTTTTCTTTCTCTCTCTCTCTCTCTCTCTTCGACACATGAGAAATTAAAAAAGGGGGTGGGGGTTATGAAATATCTTGAAAAATTGATCAAATCCCAGGATCAAATTCCTGAAATTCCTGCTAGTTTTGATAGCTCATTCAGCCAGGATTATTTTGGGGCACCCAGTACAGTATTGATTCAGTTCTAATTAGATTTTATCCTGTTATTGATATTATTATCCCATTGAGATTCTGGTTACAAGTGATCATGGAAAGTAACATAAGTTGAAACTGCTATGAACAGGACTTACCATTAAAAAACTTTTATGTCATTAGATTTTCATTTTTGTTTGGTTTCTTATGACTGCATTGAGTTCTGAGATACCATTTTTAACATAAAAAAACATCTCTTCCAAGGTATTGTAGTGACAGCTTACTTGGGAGGGGGTTGGTGTCTGTCCTGGGATATGGGGTTGGAGTGAGAGCTCACCTGAGATAGGGGGGTACATTGAGCAGTGTTCTGAATTTAGGGGGGTCTCCAAGGCAGGAAAAGCCCGCGCAAAGCCTGCGATAGGGGGTTCAGAAATTTTGGCAGCCCTGAGATAGGGGGAGCTTTCAAAGGGAGGGAACAAGCATACGCGTACCCTAAATAATACTGAGTGGGGGCCGGGCTTTCAGTAAGGTACATCATGGGGCGGATTGGTGGATTTTAAAACTTATTAAGTGAATCGTGTGTGTTGGTTGATGTTTCAGATGACTCACTACTTTTTTCTTTGCAATGATAAATGCAATGATAAATGCTAGCCAAACTGGCATGAAAGAAACCAACCAAACAATGGGAACGAAAAGCAAAAGCAATAAGCCCATTCTTTCTTCTGCCCAAATGGTTCATTGAATAGTAAAGATGACAACTGATATTGTTGTGCAGGTATTTTTTCAAGGAGCAATTGGATTTTAGTTCATAAGGACTATTATATTTGTCTCCAAATGTCTCTGTGTAGTAAAAGTGTACCTCCCCTTAATCTTTTGTGTCTCTCATTTCAAAATAATTACACATATTTATTTGAAATACTACTTTACAACCATTTTACAAACTGTGATTTGGCTATTACGTTGCAGTAAGTGAAGCTGATATTCCATGCAAATGATGGAAATATGACGAGAGAGAGTATGTGGTGATTGAAAACATAGTGTATCTTACTACTTGAATTGTTATTTGAAATATAATTTTGTGTTGCACACAGAGCATATTATTGTATTTTGCCATTTTGTGAATGTGTGTGTATAAACAGTGTAGTGCCTAAAAGATAAAGCTTTAAGCATTTTGACCTTACCATATATAGTATATTTGTGTGTGTGTACATTATATATATTTATTGTCTACTATGTTCATGCTGCTATGATTTATTTTTAATAGGCACGGATAGTGCAATGCAATGCTGCATTTCTGTGTAAAATCTGGACATGAAGAAATTTCTGTTATCCATTAAAGAAATATGGAGAATGTTTCCAGTGCCTGGTTAGTTTTGTACTAAAGGGAAAAATGAAATTGTGAAAAAGAGTAAACATAGGATTGTAAAATACATGCATGCACTGTCACTGCCTTAAATTTTCATACTGCAATAACTAAGTTTGTGGTATATATTAATTATGTAATTAGCATGTAAATGAAGAGCCTAAATGTGAAAGTGTCTGAATATAAAATATTACTGCTCCAAAAAATGAATACAACAGAATTAGAGTATGCAATGTGAACATATGATCATTGACTTAAATGTTCATGTTTCCACTAAAGGCGGATTCACACCAAACACGACAAACGACAAACGACACGACAGCACGACATGAACGACTTTCTGAAAAATCGCTCTAATGCAAACCCTATGACACCGTGCACACTGCCACGACATTTTCCGAAACGTCGTGCACGACGTTTTTAGGGGTTTTTAGTCGTTTCAGAAAATCGCTCAGCGAGCGATTTTCCCACCACGACAAAACGACATTTTGGTCACCCACCAATTAGCGTGGAGGATTTGCAGTGACGTCATATTTATCCAAGGCTGCTAAATTGATGGCAGAAACTTTTCATTTCTCCAGCTCATATCTCTATGGGATTTTACGTGTAAATTATTTTATCGCACCGCACAAAATGTACCATAGAGCTATACACAAAAACACAGCACTGGTTCCGGCACTGGTTATGTTTCGTCGAGTCCAACCAAAACGAGATTTCCATGTTATACATACTTGTCTGATTGATCCTTTGGTTGAAAGGTTGCTGAAAATTTATCTTCGGTAAGTAAAACTAAGCCTAATTTGATGAGAGGTCTATTATTTATATAGGCTGTTTGACCAACTTATCAAAGCCAAAGGCCAATGTTTGACCAACTTTACAAAGACCAAAAGGCAAAACCAACGTGAAGAAACAATACAGTAGGCTTTAGATCAAACTAAGACTGCAGACTGAATAAATGGTGGCTAAACCAAACTTTACTTAGCCCTAGGCCTAGCCTATATGCTAGGTTATGAGCAAATTCAATGAGTAGATCTAACGTTAACTGTTAGATCTAGATCCCTGGCTCCAGATCTAACTTAGAATAGATCCAGCTGTCTACTAGTACTCTAGATATAAAATTCCTAACATTAACATATAAAAACTAAACTAAACTAAACTAGCTCTAGCCTAAAGCTTAACTCAAGCCCGTCCCAAGACCATTTCCAGGTCCAGGAGTCCAGGCAGTGTATCTGGCCTGACAAGCGGAGGGGGCATAGGCCTAGGCCTATATGGCCATCAATCCGTTTAAAGTCAGACCTAACTATGGTCTGGATATGACTATCATGGTCTAGGCCTAGTGCCTGTAAAATCTACAGAGAGAGTGATAGAGAGAGAGAGACCCCCTCCCCAAAAACAAACAAAAACAACCCAAACCCCAAAACAAACGTAACAAAACAAAACAAAACAAAAACAATGCAAATTTCGAACCTGTCACTGAATTTTAACGTAGACCATCAAATTGACATACTAGTAGTCACATTGACATATAGTCACACTATTGTTAGTTCTTAATTTGTTATGAAGAGCCTAGGCTAGGCCTACTTTGGCCTCGGGGAGGGGGGTTGGGGACGGGGGCTTGTACTTTACTAAGCTTGTATTAGGTCCACATCTAGAGCCTAGGCCAAATAATATTGGTCTAGATTCTAAGTAATGCTAGACAGCTGAAAACCGTCTAGTCTCTATAGGCCTAGGCCCTACTCTGAATTTAAAATATTTGTATCTAGGCCTAGGCCTATTATCAAATTACATGTCCCTGACTAGGTAACATATCTAATTAGAGTCTAGACTATGTTGATTGAACTTAGATCTAAGTCAGAGACCCTTTTTCTTATTTGTAGGTCTAGATATCTATATAGGCCTAGTGTTTCTTTTTCTTTGTCATTGTTAAGTATAAAAAAGAATGATGAGTACAGTGTAGAGTCTAGAGTTTGACTTCATTTTTTTAGGCGTCATTTTTTAGTCTAACTGTTAGACTCCTCCATATTTTTTGTTTTGTTATTTGTTTGTTTTAGGTAGTTTTGTTTCTTTTTGTTTTAATCAAAGCATTTTCAGTAGATCTAGAAGCAGTCTAAGTTACAGGACAATAACAATACAAAAGGAGGAAGAAAAAAATCATTAGATCAATTTTACATAAGGCAATAAAACTAAAATTTTCAGAGAGATTTTTTTTTTTTCAGTAGGGCTACAAATCTGCGATAGGGATGTCAAAGATCTAGCAGTGGCAGATTTTGGGAGGCATGCCCTTTTTGATTGTCAGAGAATTTGAAGGGAAACTGGATCAAAAAAATTCTGATAACCTTTTTTTTCTGAGATCCCCCCCCCCCCCCCCTTGACAAAATCCTGATTCCTGGATCCATCCCTGGATCTAGAGTTGATGTAGATCTACAATGTATATGTATTATGTACATTCTACTTGCTGTTCATAAACCCGTAAGTCTACATTAAGGAATCCCATCACTTGTTGGGAGCATAGCAAGTTATGAATCAAATCACTAGTCAGTGTCTTTATTATGATTTATCTTTTGCCATATCACTAAATAAACTTTTGATAGATTGAAATAGGTCAAATTTTATGTTTCACTTTTTTTTTTCAAGTTGAATAATTATATAAATTTACATCACAGACCACCCATTCTATATGAGACTACATGTGGATTTCTAAGATGAAATAAAAGTCCATTCCATGAAGAAACATTAAAGAACCTTACATATTTATGAACCCGTTCATTTGTAGCCTTATTTTTTGTTATTTTCTTTTGCAGCATAAAAGAATGGGCCATGATGAACTTCTGGAAACCCAGGCAAATCGCTGTACAAAGACGAAGATATTAAAGGCGAGACACTTTTGCTGAAAGATTGCCAGCAAGCTTGAAAGATCTGGTAATTATTTTGTTTCATTCAACTCTAAAATGAAGTTAAAGATTCGTTTGGAGATGGAAACTACTAAGTCGTTTTTATATCTAGATACTTTACATACAGTACATCCCCCATCAATTATGTTATTATAATTAAAACATAAAGCACGTCGGGATTCACCTGGTTAAATGATTTCTTTACTGTTTCAATTTTTTAAATTATTATTATTGTCAGCATTGTTATTTGTCTTTTAAAGAAAATTATTATTATTTTCATTTTGCTTTGTTATTTCTTATCCTGGCAAAAATACAATAATGATCTAATTTCCTTTCTCACTAAATTTACAGGAGAAAGTGCTGAATGTCGTTTGGTCAACATACATGTATAGGCTTGTTTCATGCAGTCCAAGAACATGAGGAAGAACAAGGGAAGAGAAGTGGAACTGCTGCATCATCATTTCAGGTCATCACGCTCCCGATTCCCGTCATCAAGGGAAAACACTTACTAACGTACTAGTATTGTTGATTTCACATCCTTACCTAGAGAGTAAGTACAATTTTATTTATAGTACAATACATGTAACAATCCAATTGTTTCCTAATGCATGAATTCATGGAAATTGGGGATGGGTGTTCATTCAAAGTCGTGTCAAATAGTTGATCTGCTTCGTTTTAATAGGGAAATAATTTATACCCTGATCTTCTATTTACTAACATAAGCTTTGTCATGGTCCTACACAACCATAACATAATACCATAACATAATACATAAACACTGATCATGCATACTTGTGTTATAGTCCCTTGCTATGTTAAGTGCTGTTTTCTCATCTTATTATAGTTCTGTTCATTCAAGTAAATGTTTAGTTACTTTGATGCATGTGTTTTGTGAAAAAAATGTTATACAATTGTACTAGTCACTTTGTAGCTATGATGTAATGATGTTAGGAAGGCTATATCATTGTTTAATTCCTTTTTCATTTTGTAGGGAACACATCTACCAGAGATTGTACCTGGTAGCTGAAAGGATGCTCTCAAGGACAAGAGAGGTCGAAGGGAATGAACTTTAAGCCATTCATCATTCTCAAATAGCAGTGTCTCCCCCAGTCCATCGGCTGCTAATATAAATACTCCCTGTGTCACCACACCCATCCTAGGACCCTAGTACCCCCTGCCCCCCATCTCAGTCAACAAAATGATCTCACAATGGAGTGTGCAAGGACACACCAAAGGCATAACAAAATGAAGTTGACAGAATCCATTCATTTCAGATTTCTGGATAACAGTCTTTTTATAGCCCCTACAACTACATGTACGTTTACTTCTCTTCCTTAATTTGCTACATGTTATGCATTACCACCCGTTAGATTGTTATTAGTCTGCAATAAGTAATTTCTTTAGTGGGGACATTTAAACTTTTGCCAAATCTCTATTTCAAAATCTAACTGTGGTTAATGTCGTTGAATATCAAGTTACGTCCGCCCCTCTCCCCCCCCCCCCCCCCCTTACAAGGCTTTCTCACGTCTTCGCACTTATCTTATTCAAAACAATCTTATTGATAATTTTCAATCTGCTTACCGTCCACATCATAGTGTGGAAACTCTGTTAACTAATCTTGTAGATAGTATCCTCTATGAAATGGACAAAGGTAATACATTTCTGGTGTTACTTGATATGTCAAGTGCATTTGATACTATAGATCACAAAATACTTGTGAAGAGACTCCGCTCTCTTGGGGTCACAGGATCTGCGTTACTGTGGTTTTCATCATACATAGAAAATAGAACCCAGTATGTCTCTGTAAATAACTCTAAATCTGAGAAGAGTGGTCTTTCCTATGGTGTACCACAAGGCTCTGTGGGAGGTCCGCTTTTGTTTTCTATTTACCTTCAACCAATTAGTTCAATAATTAAGAAGCATAATTATTAGGTACCATTGTTACGCTGACGACATTCAGCTATTTGTTTCTGTACCTCCATCCTCTGATGCGATTGCTGAGGCTATTACAATTATTGAGGCCTGTATTCATGATATGAAAGACTGGATGGATTCCAACAGTCTTAAGATAAATGAGAGCAAAACTGAGTTCATGATTTTGGGCTCTAAGAATTCTTTAATTAGGGCCAATCATAATCAGCTGGTTCTAGATGTTGGTGATAAAGCCATTTTGCCATCCTCAAGTGTACGTAATCTCGGTGTAATATTTGATAACAACATGTCACTAACTAAACACATATCTAGTATTTCAAAGTCAGTGAGGTATCAACTTCGAAATCTTGGGTTTATACGTAAATTTTTGACTAAAAAAGCATGTGAACAACTACTCCATGCACTAATATCATCACGTTTAGATTTTTGTAACTCTATTCTTTATGGAGTATCTAAAGTGCAATTAGACAGATTGCAAATTCTTCAAAAGTCCAGTGCGAGACTCCTAACTTTCACTCCCAGGATGTCCTCTATCACTCCTGTGCTACGTTCTCTTCACTGGCTGCCTGTCCAAAAGAGAGTCCATTTTAAACTAATGCTTCTTGTCCATGGAATGTCGCCACAATATATTAAAGATATGCTGCACCCTTATAATCCAATACGTACTTTGAGATCTGGAAGTGATGATTTGTTGCATATTCCCCGTACCCGACACTCATGGGGGGATAGGGCCTTCTCACATGCTGCAGCCAAGTTGTGGAATCAACTTCCTCAGTCACTTCGCTGTACTAAAAAACATGCTACTTTCAAAGAGCACCTTAAGACTTTTCTGTTTAACATATAGTATCCTAAAAAATAACCCAATGATTTATGAGAAATTAAATATTTTGTTATATATATTATCTAAATCTTGTTCTTGTCATTGCTCGTTGGTTTGATTGGCTGCCTGTTGGGGAATGGTGCCCTCTTTATGCCAGAGCTCCTGTGAGTACTGAGCCGACCGGGCTTGACCCTTAAATTGTTGGTGAACGGAGCAGCAAGCAAGGGGGCCCCAGGCCCCAACGGGATGTTGCTAAGAATTCCGATGAGTGATGTAAATTTTTTGTTTTTTTGGTTTTTTGTGGGTTGTGGGTTGATTTGTGGATATGTACAGTATGTAGGCTTATATGTATATGTATGTAGGTAGATATATGTGCACATGTATGTGTTTATTTGCCAGGTATAAGAGAACTGTTGCTGGGCTAGCGCCATGAGCGTCTTTGGACGGTGTGTGCGCTCTATAAATATACACTATTATTATTATTATTATTACATAATCATTAGCAAATTGCAGCTTTAATATCGGGACTGAGGTGCATTTTACAGCATGTCCCAAGTATTTTAGAGGGGAGTGGGTGTCAGAGCAAATTGTATTTGCTTACTACATCATACATTCTTGGGGATGAATTTAATTTGCACTCTAATGGAGCTTGAACTTTATTTACATACCTTACAATACCATAATTGATATTTAGTTTATTTGGTTTCATATTTGCATGATTTTTTTAATGTACTATTTTAAGGGAAATCCATATTGGTATATTTGTTAAAAGTGCTTGTAGTAATTTATCCCATTAATGTGACCCGTCACGACAAAATGAGACAGAAGTCGCTGGGCTAGAACTCGAGAAAATTGGGCAAATTTAAAAAAACTTCAAATTTCGTCATTTTTTTTTTCTTAGCTGATTTGAATCTTCAATGTTTCATGAATGCTCTGTAAAAAAATGAGTCCTAAATATAACGGGAAAGGGTACAAAAAGCAGTTTTTCTACGAGTGTTTTTTTCGGTCAACTCTTCTATTTTTTCGGACAGCTGGCTCGTCCCAGAGCGAAAAGAAAGCCATCCGCTAGGCCCCGCCCCTAGCGACGCGTGGCTTTGTTCATTGGACGTTCGCAGTCACGTGATCTCTGTAAAAGAATTTGCAACGTGTACTTAATGCTCGATCGCGCTGGCTTGCTCGTGCCGTCTCGAATTGTTCTGAAGATTAAGATCAGATATTGCTTCTGTTATCATCGCATTCGTATTACTTTGGTCCCGTTATAATAAAGTACAATATTATCAATATTTCATTATTCTTTATTTTTGGGAGTCTTTCTTGTTTCGTTTGAGTGCAGGCTAAACAAAAAATCTTTTTCTTCTTTCTCTGTTTCAGTTATCAGTACCTCCCCTCTCTGTCTCTTTTCTTTACAAGTTGATTATTTTGTTACTTTGCTCAGCCTAGTATCACTTTAAAGAGAGTCTGAAAGTGAAATAAGTCCCAAGATCCCTTTGAATGGGGGGGGGGGGGGGGTGAACCAAATGAAATTGTGACGGCGAATGAAAATGTGTTAGAATGTGATACATGTTCAGAATGAGAGAGAGAGAAGAATTCACTAATCATCTGGTGAGGTGCGTGTGAAAGTAATAGACAAATTATTTAGCTCTATTAAAAGCAAAAAGAAAAAGTTGAAATTGAGAAGGTGGTAGATTTCGTAAAGCAAGACTCGACTAGTGCAGAGAATTGTTAATCGTCAATGAAAGATCTCTTCATTACGAAGCTGGTTTAAGCCATCGCTGTTTAATCTATTGAAAGTAGAGAGGGAATAGAAAAGAGTTGGCTTTCAAAACAGAAGTAAGAAGAACTGGAAAGATGACTTACGAACAACGAAACTATTGATACGCGATAATAATAAGGGGTAAATTCTGTAACCCTTTGAAAAGCCGAAAAGAAAATAAGCCTTTTAACCATGCAGAAAGAACAGTGCATGTACCTGTGTAGAGATTATGAAACAAGCGCGCGATTTAGGACAAAGAGAGAGAGAGATAAAATCAATAATCGTCTCTTGCTGGAGGTGACTTAATCCTTGTTCTTTGAAAGGGGCGAATTCTCTACCTCTTTATAACATGGCGAAGAAGAAAAGAAATTAGCTATTAGACACCAGTAGATTGTATACATTTTTTTTGGAGTAAACTATAGAGCGGAGAGAATCAATGACTTTCAAGCTAAGACGCGCGTTATCTTCATCATGTTCATACTGCCATTAGCCACGGGCGGATACAGGATTTTCAGAAAGGGGGGCACACACTGAGGAACCCTCCGTTTGACTCCGTTTGACTGGGGGGAGGGGGGGGGGTCTGGGGCATACTTTGTCACACAAAACAGTGGGGCGCACGCCCCTTGCGCCCCCCTGCTTATTCTCTTATTCGTTAAAGCCGAACAGACAAAGAGTCAAAATTAAGAAGAACTGTCGAAATTATGATACAGGTGAAAGATTTAGAAGGAGAGAGAGAATTGTCTGGGTATCAATTTTTACAAAAAGCAGTTGTCATTATTATTTATTTTTTAAGCTCTAGTTAACCAGAGCGGCGCTAAGAAGCAATTTATCTCTATCCCGCTTTTGAACATGACGATAAAAAGCGGCCAATTCTATAACTCTTTTAACAGCCGAAAATAAAAGAAAATTATTTTTTAAAACTAGAATGAAAAGGCCCTCGGTTGCGATAATGAAACAAGTATCTGATTTGTTTTAAGCTTGAGTTAACTATTGGGCGGGGAAAACGATGACTTTCATGCTAAGATGCAGTTTGTCTTCGTCATGTTCATACCGCCAGTCAACATGACGATAATTAGCGGCAAAATCTCTTATTCGTTTAAAAAGCCGAACAGACAAGAAAGAGTTAGCTTTCAAAAAGAATTAAGAAGAATAGTCGAAATTATGATACAGGTGAAAGATTTAGAAGGAGAGAGAGAATTGTCTGGGTGTCAATTTTTACAAAAAGCAGTTGTCATTATTATTTTCTTAAGCTCTAGTTAACTAGAGCGGCGCTAAGAAGCAGTTTATCTCTATCCCGCTTTTGAACATGACGATAAAAAGCGGCCAATTCTATAACTCTTTTTAACAGCCGAAAATAAAAGAAAATTATTTTTTTAAACTAGAATGAAAAGGCCCTCGGTTGCGATAATGAAACAAGTATCTGATTTGTTTTAAGCTTGAGTTAACTATTGGGCGGGGAGAAACGATGACTTTCATGCTAAGATGCAGTTTGTCTTCGTCATGTTCATACCGCCAGTCAACATGACGATAATTAGCGGCAAAATCTCTTATTCGTTTAAAAAGCCGAACAGACAAGAAAGAGTTAGCTTTCAAAATAGAATTAAGAAGAATAGTCGAAATTATGATACAGGTGAAAGATTTAGAAGGAGAGAGAGAATTGTCTGGGTGTCAATTTTTACAAAAAGCAGTTGTCATTATTATTTTCTTAAGCTCTAGTTAACTAGAGCGGCGCTAAGAAGCAGTTTATCTCTATCCCGCTTTTGAACATGACGATAAAAAGCGGCCAATTCTATTTTAACAGCCGAAAATAAAAGAAAATTATTTTTTAAACTAGAATGAAAAGGCCCTCGGTTGCGATAATGAAACAAGTATCTGATTTGTTTTAAGCTTGAGTTAACTATTGGGCGGGGAGAAACGATGACTTTCATGCTAAGATGCAGTTTGTCTTCGTCATGTTCATACCGCCAGTCAACATGACGATAATTAGCGGCAAAATCTCTTATTCGTTTAAAAAGCCGAACAGACAAGAAAGAGTTAGCTTTCAAAATAGAATTAAGAAGAATAGTCGAAATTATGATACAGGTGAAAGATTTAGAAGGAGAGAGAGAATTGTCTGGGTGTCAATTTTTACAAAAAGCAGTTGTCATTATTATTTTCTTAAGCTCTAGTTAACTAGAGCGGCGCTAAGAAGCAATTTATCTCTATCCCGCTTTTGAACATGACGATAAAAAGCGGCCAATTCTATAACTCTTTTTAACAGACGAAAATAAAAGAAAATTATTTTGTAAAACTAGAATGAAAAGGCCCTCGGTCGCGATAGTGAAACAAGTATCTGATTTGTTTTAAGCTTGAGTTAACTATAGAGCGGGGAGAAACGAACTTTCAAGCTAAGATGCAGTTTGTTTTCGTCATGTTCATACCGCCAGTCAACATGATGATAATTAGCGGCCAAATCTCTTTTTCGTTAAAAAAGCCGAACAGACAAGAAAGAGTTAGCTTTCAAAATAGAATTAAGAAGAACAGTCGAAATTATGATACAGGTGAAAGATTTAGAAGGAGAGAGAGATTGTTCGGGCGTTAATTTAAAAAAAAAATAAAGCTCTATTAACTATAGAGGGGCGCTAAGAAGCACTTTATCTTTATCCTGCTGTTGAACATGGGAATTGATGATAAAAGAAATGAAGCTTTTTAACCATACAGAAAGGACCTGTGTGGAGATTATGACACAAGCTCGTGATTGAGAAGCAGGGACCGCGGAACCTTTTTTCAGTAAACACGTGCAAACGTATGGCAGTGCAAAAATGTGGTTATACACCAGCAGCCCCCCCCCCCCCCCCCCCCGCCACTTAGCCCCTCCACTTTCCAAGACGTTCCGCGGCCCCTGAGAAGGACAATTTGAGAGAGAAGAAAAATCAATCGTCTCGCGAAGGCAGGATGTGACTTAATCCTTGTTCTTTGAAAGGGCCGAATTCTATACCTCTTTGACATGGCGAAAAGAAAAGAAAGACGCATTTATAAACATTTTTTAAAGGTAGAACTAACTAGAGCAGGATACAATTTCTTTATTATGATTCTGTTTCATTCCATCGTTGTTTAATCTGGTAATAAGTAAAGAGCGAACCGAAAAGAGAGTTAGCTTTCAAAAGAAAGAAATAAAACTGTGGAGATTATGAAACAGGTGCGTGATGTAGAAGGAGAGAGAGAAAATCAATAATCGTGTGTTAATTCTTCAGCTTAAGAAAGCGGCGATTTCTATTGCTCTTTCACAAGACGAAAAGTAAAAAAGTAAGATTCATATGCAGACATCAACGATCTCTGTCAATATTATTCTTGGTAAAGACTATAGTCTAATCAGTAAATTTGCCAAAATTGAATGACTTTGCGACAATCGAATCCAAGCTATAAAAAGAAAGCAAATAACATTGAAAGAAATCAAGTTTACATGATTAATTTAGAAAAAGATATAATGACATAAAAACCTCTGAAAGTTTGATCCATAATCTAATACATTTCCCCGCACAAAATGACAGACTTACAAACCTTTTGACTATAGCTAGGTTAATCAACCCTTTAAGAAAATCATACCGGCATAGGAAAGGCTCAACGAAAAAAGCATGAAGTTGATGCGGGAAGCTTTTTCAGTGCCGTGAAACTACTTGATTTGTTACCCTTTAAAGCATTAGAATTCATGGCTTAAATGAATTAAAATTCATGTTTTCATGAGAAGAGATCCTAAAGAAACATAAGGACTAGTTTTTATTAGAATTAATAAACGGTTGCTAAGGGCTTTATAAAAATCTATTTGACATTACAAACGGAAAATGCTGCATGACTGCAAAACGGAAGTCAAACTTTGGAAGCGTTTTTCTCGAAGAAATACTTTGCCACAGCCCTACTTTACTCAAGATTAAAAAGCTATTATCTCCACTAATACTCACTCTCTAGAGTTGAACTATATACCAAATTAAAGCTTATGAAACGGAGAATAATAATCAATAATAAAATGCAATTTCAAAAAATGCGACTTCTGTCTCATTTTGACGGGTCACAGATTTGAATTACAGTTACGTATTAAATCCCTTTTTTTAGTCTTTCAAATATTGGTTTTTGTATTGTTTGTATCATCCAATTAGTTTTTTCAGCTCTCAAACAGAATACAATAGGCACTGAACTTGTTAAAAAATTTTGAAAGAGAGAGAGGGGCAGGGACATGGAGAGAGAGAGAGGGGTGGGGTAGAGAGAAAGAGAGAGAGAGAGGGAGAAGAAATGGGGAATTACATTTAAAAGTATGTTGTGTTTTTTTTAATGAAACTCTGAAAATAGGTTCTTTTGAGTCATTTTAAGATGTACCGTAATATGGGGTAAAGCTTTTGCTTTGTTGAGAAAATATCAGCAGATTTTTTTTAAATTTTATTTATTTATTAATTTATTGCAACCACGAAAAAAGTTTAACACAGTTGGATTTTTACAATAAAAAGTTGTTCCGTCATACACTGAAATACTTAAAATATAAACACATAGGAAGCGACCATGAGTTTGAGAACTTATAATTATAGAAAAAGAAAACAAAAACCAAGAAATTCAAGTACTTTCCTAATGTTTGGAGGTACCCAAAATCCATATAAAATATATAAGCCTGCACAAATATTTTCAGTTAAGAAAATATATTTTTCTGGTCATTTTGTGCATAAAATATGGTAAAGAGTGAGTGTATAAGACAAAACTGCCCCCCTCCACATATAGTGTGCGATGGGTGTGTGCCGCGGAGAATACCACCATTTTCACACCAAATTTATGTTTCAAAGCAGTGGCGGATTTAGGGGGAGGGGCACATTCGGCCCGTGCCCCCCTTTTGGAAGAAAAATATGCATTGTGCCCCCCCCCCCCTCATTTTAGAACGAAAACCCTTTTTTTTTTTTTTGCTTGTCAGAGAATTATGGAGGGGAACTGGACCCCCCTTCCCCGCCCCCCACTGAGCGAATTTTGGAGGTATGGCAAAAAAATAATTGTTTTTTAGTTCCACCCCCCGGAAAATTGCTTGAATTATTCCGAATAGACAACAAAGATCATCAATTTTATGTAGGCCTATTAATGAAGAAAGAAAACCTAGCTGTGATTATTCCGGATAAACAACAGCAAATATCACTTTTGTAATTCTTCAACATAGTCACATGACCAATTTAACAACTTTTAGAACATCCAAATAAAGAATAAATGATTTCAAGATTTAAAAATATAAAACTTTATTATCTTTAAAATTTATTTTGTTGACTATAATGATGAATTTGAAATGAATTCTATCACGACATTCTCATCATCAAAGACGACATCACCCTCTCTCCAGCACGACTTTTTAGCGAATGTCGTGAGCGGTGTGCACTGTTTTTTGCCGTTTATCGTGTAGCATGTCGTGTTGTCGTGTCGTTTGTCGTGTGTCGTGTTTGGTGTGAATCCGCCTTAACGGTGGAGTCCAAGTACATAATTTTATGTACGTATATCAGTATCTTGTTTGTTGTTAATTGGGAGAATGTTTTGCTATACTAGTATTAGTGATTACAGCTTTTTTGTACTACATGTATGTTTTGTCTTGCAGAAAACTGTTCAAGGCTAGACTGCAAACGTTGCAAATGCTGCAGTTGTGAACTTGTAGCCATTCATTTGTTATTAAAGCAGACGTCCTGTCTGCACTGAACATGTACGTGTATACTTGTGTATGAAGAGAGCCCTGATAGCAGAAAGTGGTAAAAATTACGTGATATTTACGTCGTGGTTTTCGTCTTTTTACGTCATGTAATTACGTCAATAAGACGACAACTTGCACAACGCAAGACGTCAAGAGGACGTCCTATTTTGACGTCATCTGTACACTGTAAAACTGAAGTGCTGTATATAGCACTTTTTGAGGGCATGCATAGGGACTGCACTCAGAGTGCTATTGAATGCACACAGCGTGCTATTTCAGCACTTTCACGGGGACCGGCTCCTTAAACTGCTAAACATTCATTTAAAAAAAATGATTTGGGCGAGCTTCGAACCAGGGTCCGCTGATCGAGAATCGCTGGCATTACCGCTAGACTAACTCACATTGTAGGATTTAGAGCAGATTACGACACCACATAGTTCATGTTATCTACTTGACTCCCCCCCCCCCCCCCCCCCCCCCCCCCTATTCAGCCACTAAAAAAAAGCGAGAGCGAAAAAGCGGGGAAGTGAGAGAAAAGGCCTAAAAAAGCGCTACAAGCCGTTATCTGGCTCTCAACATTTGCTAAAACGTCAAAGTTTTCGCGCTTCGCACGCGAAGGGGGGAGGGGGGAATAACTCCCCTCTCCCTGCATTATTATGATACATTTAGTTAAAACTAATAATTACCCAAACTCATGATGTTTGATCTTGAAATACCATCACATTCTTTAATGATTAGAAGTATAAGGAAATAAGCCATTATTTCAATGCGAAAATATCGAAGAAAGTCGTTCGCTCGCATTGTTATTCTCAATTAAGGGGTTCCGTGCATTATTTGTTTTCATTAAAAACCATTTTGGGATGCTCTATAATGCAAGTTTTATAGACAGGTCTCTTCGCAAAGTGGTGTATCTAGGGGAGCAGAGGGGCACGTGCCCCGGGCAGCACTTGCAGGGGCGAAAAACGCGGAAATGAGAGAAAGAAAGATAGGGGGAAAGGAGAGAAAGAAAAATAGGGGGAATGAAGAAAAATCGTAATCTTTACGGACCACGCGCCCCCAAATCCGCAGGGTAATGCACTAGAAATCTAGTTTTTGAAGGTTTGAAAAGCGAAAATTTTCCAAAAGTCGGTCGCTTTTCTCCCTCGCATAATTATTTTCTTTCAGGATCTCGTAATTTCGCTCCCCCAGTATACAGTTCTTTAATAGCTTAACGGGTTCAAAAAGTTTGAAAACAAATAAGATGTAACTGGTTTGCTCGCTATATGTAAGTTTCATATGACTCCTGCAAAATATTGCGCTCCCAATATAGGATGTATAAAGTGTATAAAGCAGCAATTGTAAAGGTTCAACTTTTGAAAGAAATCTCAACTTCAGGTCGCCTTGCTGATTTTCTCGACTCTTTCTCAAGCCTATAGGGTTTTCGTTCTGCTCCCGATTGTAGCAGTGTGTGAATAGAAAAACCGTTTATCAATGTATAAAAATCGAGCTTCTCTATACCGCTCAACTGCGGTGGTCAAATGCAAATTTCCTGGGTAAAATGCGCAATAAAATGCGTTTTTTAGGGTTAAAAATTGACAAATTTGACGCTCGGTCGCTTTTCCCCCCTCGCTTCTACAATAACCGGTACCTGGGGGAGGGGGCCTAACTTCATTGTTTGCCCCGGGGCGCCATAATCCTTAGATCCGCCACTAGCTTCGCTCCCTTGCATGTGAAATGTTGCGTCCAAATAATTAAAAGCAATCCTGACGTCGAAGTATAACTTTCTGCCTAAAAAAATTGTTTGCTACAAGCTGTTATCTTTCTCTTAAATTTGCTAAAACGTCAGAGCTTTCGCGCTTCGCGCTGGAAGGGGGAAACTCCCCCTCCCTGCACCCACCCCTGTTACATACAGTGCAGTATTGCGTCCAAAATAACTGAAAAGCAGCCATTTCGCCTTAAAATAAAGATGCTAAATCTTCAGAGCTTTCGCGCTTCGCGCGGGAAGGGGGAAACTGCCCTCCCTGCGCTAACCTAGTCTGCAAGCACAGACCCTAATTTGAATATTAATATTAGAATATCATTGTGTCTTGAGAGAAGCCTAATTCAGCTACCTTCTGGTTGTGTCAATGTGTTAGGAGCAGCTATAGTACATGGCCTATGGTAGTCTTACAATACAGACACTCTAGCACCCGACCATGTTACATATACAGTGCAGTATTACGTCCAAAACAGCCGTGGCGTCAGACTAACTTTCCGCCTTAAAGAAAGTATTACCAGTCGTTATCTCTCTCTCAAATTTGCTGTAAATCATGAGGGCTTTCGCGCTTGGCCCGGGAGGGAGGGATCCCCTCCCGGTACCCACCCCTGGGGAGCATGCTTTGCGTGCTCATCACCAATTTCACACTCTTCGCGTGCCCCACAACCGCCCCCTAAAATGAAATTCTGGCTATGCGGTTGGATCTTTCACGTCTGCCCCCCCCCCCCCTATTGAAAAATCCTGGCTACGCCTGTGTATATGAAGTATACCAATTTCATGCTGCAAAGCTAAGCCTGGCAATAATTAATTCTATTTTGTATGGTAATTATGAAGAGACTTGGTTTTATAGTAGACACTGTTTTACTTTTTTTTTTTAAATGATGAACAACTTGCTACTGAAGAATACGAAGAATAGAAAACTTGTTTCCTAATTATATTGTCTTTATTAACTAATCAACAATGAATGAAGAATTTTCACAAGACATTCAAAAGAGAGGAAATGTATGGAAATTCATGACGGCATTTAGCTGTAGACAGGCAGGCGTTAAAAGAGCTATAACGAGAAAGGCAATGTACATATTATGTGCATCACTTATAAAGCATGGAAGTTCTACATAAATAAAGATGTACAATTTGCTGACTTTTCAAATGTTGCATAGACTGTTTTAAAATATTGTTGAGCTTGCGTTAAGTATCATTTTATTTATTTCTCATTTATTACCGATTCATTTACTAATTAAGTAAAACAAGGATCTATTTGTACACCCAAGGAAACAACTGTACTCAAAAAAAAAATTTTAAATGCAAAAGTGACAGAATAATTAACTATAGATTGTGGTCACTACCAGTGTCTACCACCACTCCACCAGTGACCAGGAAGAAGTACTGAATGTACACATTCAGTTGCTTCAAACATTGACAATATGTGGGAGAGAAATAGGGATGAAGATACTAGTTTGTTAACATTTAACGTGCGACCGGTGAGACTGAGCAATAGCGACTCACAATTTCTGGCATTTATTTCGAGTTGGTCAGAATGTTTTCATCCATGTTTATGTACGCACATTGACTAATTCATGCACTGGTGTACTCATGGAGGGGCCGGTTTCTCCCCATCCCCCCCCCCCCCCCCCATGAAATTCAAACAGAGAACATTATCAGTGCCATGGGCCTGCAGATGGGGGGCACACACACTATTATATATATGTATATATTACTAGTTAAAACAAAAATATGTCCCCCCCCCCCCTCCCCCGTTTGAGGAGCGATTGACGCCCTTGCTTATAAGACGAAATGTTGCTGGAGAAAGTTGGGGTTCCTTTTTAAAGAAACACACTGTATATCTGTTTTATGTTGTATAGTTACTGCTAATGTATTGAATTTAGATCTTTTAATGAATATTTTATTCTTGATATTAAAAAAACAATACAAGATTACTACTTACTGATTTCATCGATGCATTTATTCACAAGTGAAAGGGAAAAATCTGGCATGCCGCGATTGTCGAACAGATAAATGTGATCGGTGAGACGAAAAGAGCATCGGATCATGGTATGCGTGCCAGTAGACTCTCTGTCGCCAGTTGGTTGGCTTCGCACGCCTTCACAAACGAGAAATAACGGAATAAACTTCTATAAAGTATAATTCATTTTCATACTGTACCATTAGCCACAGTGGCGAAACTCATAATTAGGAATTAGGATTTAAACTCATAATTAGGAATGGCTTCCTTTCTTTACTTTATTATGCTTTGTAGTTAGACTTCATAAGCTAAGGCTTAAATGAGAATGCACTAGAATATAAATGTACTTATGTTCAAAGGTGTAATATATTTTAATCATTGACCTGTATCACTTTAGAAATAAAATATCAGAAAAGGGTGTAAATCAAGACATTCTAGCTCACGGTATGATCTGCTAACACTTTACATGGGCGCTGCCATTTTCTTGATGACATGGAGTTGTACATGAACCATTGGAAACCGTTCCGGTCAGGAAGATATTTTTAATCCTCGAGCTAAATTGCTTCTCTTCATTATAAAAAAATTCCCATATATGATGGAAAATACATAACAGGTGTATACATAATATTCTATAATTTGAAATTTATAGATTTCTTGTGAAATTTTCTGGTTTTGCTAACGAGAAATCGTTTTCTTGGGCTTGACTGGCAGAGCAGAACATAATTTATACAACCCGCATCTCGTATATTTTAATGCAAAACTACGTAGGACAACAAAAAGGAATAGATTACATCTTTGAATATAAGCACATTTATATTATGAGGTTAATTCCCCTTTAACATCACCGCTTTGAGAGGTCTGTCTATAATTTATGAGGTTTCAACAGTAATCAGATGATTGCTTAAATTACTTAATTTGCTAAGGATTTTGTGCGCTCTCTATTTCGTGCTCGCTCCCTCTCTCCTTCTCTCTTTCTCTCCTTCTCTCTCCTCTCCCTCCAATCCATATGCAGCCAACATTTCCTTCGTTTTTCACTTCATTAAATTTGTTCTTTCTTAATCATATAATTTTGTTCCTGTCATTATGTGTTTCTGTAAATGTCTCTGTTGGCCACTATCCTTCTTCTTTTGTTTGTTTATTTTCTTTACTTTTTCTCAGATTTTTCTGAGGGGTACTGTCCACAATTTACAAGCTCTGCTTCATATTTTCATATCAATTTCCACAGAATATAAATCAAGTTTAATAATTATGTAATTATTCTCCCTTTTTTTTTAAGTATTAATTTTCGTATTGATCTATCTTTACATTTATTTTGTATAAATTTTGCATAGTATATATTGTTATTATAATTGCGCTTTGCATTTTGTTGGAAATAAGAGAAATATAATATGCATAAGAATATGAATTAATTAA
The DNA here is from genome assembly GCA_025617745.1 of Heliocidaris erythrogramma. Lineage (NCBI taxonomy): Eukaryota > Metazoa > Echinodermata > Echinoidea > Camarodonta > Echinometridae > Heliocidaris > Heliocidaris erythrogramma. Next base: position 26,232,863 of record CM046856.1, read on the forward strand.
CTTGCAATAATTTCCTCACTTCACTGAAAAGCCAATTATTTGTTCTTAGTTGGAAATCTGGGGGGGGGGGGGTTGCACCCTGCCCCTTCAAACACTCGTGATAGCCTGTCATAATTGCAATGAATATACCCATTGTTTGTATTATTGACCTTATTGACTGTAATTTCATTTTTACAGTGCATATACGACAAACGGTGAACTCGAGGGTCGAACTTATCAGAATTTATTCATTGTAGGAATATTGAAAACAAATCAAAACTTGAGTAAATTGTGTAAAGAATTACATAACCCATAAAGCCAGAGTAAGACTGTTGTGATTAGTTTTCGGCCAACCGCCACGACCAGGTACATTCTTGCATCGTACCAGAAATAAAACCATAATCTCAAATAACATACCGTGGAGAAAATCGCTCAAAGCGTTCCAATTCATTCTGATTTTTGTTGTCTTTTCTGATTGGGCAAAACACATTTACAAGTACAAATTGATCCGATGCCCTTCATTGTAACAGGGGCGTTTCCAGGGACTTTCCTATTGTGATTTGACCAATGTTAGACTAATTCGACCATAAGAAAAGTACAAAATAAGTCCTTACTCATATTTACCTTCTTAGTTCAGAACAGTCCATCTAATTGTCATGTTCAACGTCAAAGTGTCCCGATATTTCATCGAGTCCCCCCCCCCCCCCCCCCCCGAATTTCCTTTTAACTGCTAGTCGAGCGGATAGTTAGTCTAAATGTCTAGGTTTATAGCGAGGAAACTCACTATAGCAAGGAACAAGGAACAAAAAAATTCCTTCTTATATCAGGAATGTCCTTATACCAGGGTAAAAACACCCCAAGAACATAAAGACCGGGGACCACCAAATTAACCTTGTTATATCAGAGCTCTTTACAGCGAATTTCCGATGTACAGAAATATATGGATTTGGTTATTAAATTCATTTTTTTTTCTCATGTCAGTTATAGGAAAATAAATATGTAATATCATTATCACCTTTCATAGAAAACTCCAGAGAATTGATGAATGAAGACTTTCCAGCCCCCATCTCACCAAAAACGCCGATGTGTGCTGCTTCTTTAACATTTTCCTTGCCAGGTATCTTGAAAGTGTATTTCTCTGTTTCTTTTCGCAGGATTTCTAATTCATCTGCACAAAAAAAATCGAAATATGAATTATGCCCTAACATTATAGTGACAACAGCTCGTTCACAAATCAATTATCGTAGCCTTATTAATTACATCATTCGCCATATTCACATACATTTCATACATTGACAAACTTAATAATTTATTGCTACATAATTATGTTACAATTCTATGATTACATACCTGCAGCTAAAACTATGGCATGGAAGAAACGTGTCAAAGTATGATAAAATGAGAGAGTGATAGAGAAATGGAGATAGAAGAGAGAGGGTGAAAGAGTGGTAGCTGTAAGAAAAAAGAAAGAGAAAGACAGAGGGGGTGGCGGGCAGGAAGAGGGGTGCCAGGTAAAAATGTCAGAGGTAAAAATGTCAGAGGAAAAAAATGGTAGGGGTAAAAATGTCAGAGGTAAAAATGTCAGAGGAAAGAATGTCAGGGGTAAAAATGTCAGAGCTAAAAATGTCAGAGCTAAAAATGTCAGAGCTAAAAATGTCAAAGTTGAAAATGTCAGAGCTAAAAATATCAGAGCTAAAAAATTCAGAGCTAAAAATGTCAAAGGTAAAATAGATCCGATCCTGAATGACACAAGTACTGCATTGAAAATAAACTTTAAAAAATGTATTTGTAATTCCTATAATAGCAGTTTCTATCAAGAGATTTCCAAAAACCTCACGAAAAGGAGACACTGTACTAATCCAGTCAATCCCGAACAATCGTGAAAATGAATCAGACGAGCTATTCCATGAATCTGTTTTTATAAATGAGCCTTTGTTTGAAAGGTATGCATAAAATTTGCATACATTACCGAAGCGATGACCACTCAATGGCACGCACGGGTACGCAATAATGCGGGCCTGTGCGGGACCAAAAAACGGGCATGTGTAAATGGGGCATTAGTATAAATCCATATGCTGATCGGTGTCTAGATAATCTCGCATCATAAAAAAAAAATCGGTAAATAATTTGGGTTGGAGACAAGGTTTGTGGACCTAAAATTGGACGTAGAATTTAGGCATCAATTTTTATTATGTAAAGGGCTCCGTATGTTTGTTTCTTTGTTTCTTTCTTTGTTTGTGTACAAGATAACTAGAGAACGGGTGAACGGGAAGAATCGATTAGATTTTGGTGATGATCGGTTGACCCCTGCAAATTCTGTTTGTTTTTGTTTTTTTATTTGTTTTCGCTCTTACCTTTTAACACATTACGTTATTTCAATTTGTATAATACAAGTCATATTTTTTTCTTCTATATCATGTTAAAATTTCTTCAATGATGTATAATTACATAATTATGTTAAGATATTCAAATAATATGTACAATTTTGCTATGTATGTATTAGATTTGAGAGAAAACAATAAAAACATTAATTAAGGTTGCTTTACACCGGGAAAGGGGTGGGGAGGGGTAGAACAGCACCTGATTTTATCTTTTCGGTTTTCTCTGTTATCCCTTAAGATATTATGTTATTTCAATATTTATGTGTAAGATACAAGTAATATTTTCTTCATTATTTTCAGATTCTTTCAATGTTTGATGTATAATTGTATTATTTTTTTTTTTTTGCAGATTATTTTTTTGCATTTATTGAATGATCAATGAAGATTACAGTTATATACAATAATCATAGGAAATGTACAAAAAATACATACGATACATTATGCAAAAAAAAAAAAAAAAAAAAGTTGAAAATCAAAGTGAATTCATTGATTCAAGTGTAAATGTTCCAACAGAAACTAGGATTTTTTACATGCAGGAGACCGTCTATCATAAGCAAATAGCTTGACTGGATAGCGGCCTCAAAGGCAAAAGCTACAGGAAGCATACATGATTTTGATAATTGTTTGCAGATCGTTAAATAAATGGACAAAATAAATCTTGTTCATTCTGCAGATTATAAAACCGAAAAAATATATATATTAAATGTGCGTGCATGTGCGTGAGTGCATGGGTTAATTCTGGAAGTTTTCCGTAAAAACACGTTCAAAAAGAAGAGAGAAAAAGAGGATGGCTCTTTTAAGCTGCAGATTGTCCAGAACTTATATTAAAAATAATACTACAAGAGTCACGATGATTTAATGGTCATATTGTGTTAAGAAATTTTTTTCGTAAAGGCTTTAAATGAATGTAAGGATGACGCAGATTTTATGTTATCGGGAAGGGAGTTCCAAATGTCGGGACCGTGGTGTCTTATGGTTCTGTGGGCCAGTGGGGTTTACGAGATGAATATCAGATGAATGTCGTGTAGGATAGGGGTGAACATTAGTATTGTATGTGAAAGTGTGTTGAAATACCAAAGGTAACATTTTCATTGAAAACATAAAGATAACGGTTTGAAAAATATGAATGTCATCTATTTTCAGAGTTTTCAAATACATGTAATAAAATAGAGGGTCTGTATTCGCTAGATAATGAGAATACGAGCATATGAGCAAAGCCCTTTCTGAAGTCGAAAGAGAGATTGAATTCTGGTCTTACATGCTAAATTACAGTACGATATATGGGGGGGGGGGATTACTGAATTGTATATTGTATATGAAGCTTTTTTAGGAAGAAGAAGGTATTTTAATGTATACTAAATTCCAATACCTCTTGATACGGAGGTACATACATTATTAATGTGAATATTCCATGTTAAATTGGAGTCTATTGTAATTCCTAAAAATCTAGTGGCTTGTTTTTATCACATCATCACATCATCAATAACAATATTTTCTTGAAGAAGAGTATGCGAATGAATATTTTTAAAGTACATAAAATTAGTTTTATCAATATTTAATGATAATTTATTGCATTTAAACCATCGAGATAATTTAGCTAACTCAAGATTAAGGATTTTAATTAGGGTATGTACATTTTCATGCGAGTAAAATATATTAGTATCGTCGGCAAATAGAACATAGGTTAGGATTGGAGCAGAATTAATATCATTTATATATATCAAAAAGAGTAAAGTATTTTGTTAAAATATTTGTTCAAATAATTTGTACAATTTGTTTAATGAAAATTGCATTATATGTATTTGATTTGAGAGAAAACAATAAAAAATATCTTAAAAACAAAAAAAAATCTCTGTGACCTTAAGTTTTGACCCCATAGTAAAGTATCGGAACTTCATGCACAGAATGGCGTATCTATTATCTGATCACTTTTTGTCCATTGAAGGCTACCATAGTATTTCACGGAACTCATTGCTCATGGGACAGCCTGCTGTTGATGGTAAATATTCCTGTAGTTTTGATTTTCACATGGGATTAGTGTTAGGACGTATTGATATTTTTTAATGTAAAATAAGAGGGTTTATTTCGCGGAGTATCGCGATTTATTTCCCGTGCTATTAGATCTAACTCTGTGTCAGGCGTAGTCAACACTGTCACTCGACCGATTGTCTCTACTTCGTAGGCCTCGTATATAATAGCCTTTTGACAAGGCCTCGTGACTTGGCTATTTTCCTCGTCATGCTGTGCCTGAGATGAGACTAGCCGGCGACGAAAAGAATCAACACGGCCCTGGTGAACGCGCGATCGAGCGACTTTAGTCGCGAGGCCTTTTGGAACCTGGGTTTCCATCGTCCGATATGAATTATTCACGAGTTGACATTCGTATGCTAACACGCCTACCGAGGATTATCGACCAATCACAACGGTATCTGCGGGGCTTGCTTTCCATGATTGCATAATGGTTAGTAGCGCGCATTTGGGTGTCCGTATGTTGACACACACGCTTCAACACACGAATAGCACCACAAAATGTACCTAAGTTTGCAAAGAATTGGACGTATATTCATAACTAGTGAATGAATCACTCTAGGGTGATCGGTTTATGAAAATTCATTTCAATAGCTTTCATTTGATGTATATATTGTCAAATTTGCTTCAGTATCCAGTGATCATTTTTTCCTGAAAGTTAGTAATGTTCAATATTTTGTCTATGGCAATCCATCAAAAACCCACATAAATTATAGACACTGCCACCATTATTCTTCGACTGAAAAAATCCAAGGGTCAAAGATGTCAAGGGTGATTGGTTTCGAAAGCTTGGATAAATTACCTATATCCTGATATAAGACATGATGTGATTGGTCCAAAATCCAGTGATCATTTTTTTGTCAAAGTTTTAGATCAATCAAGCAGAATGTTGCAAAAATTGCTAGTCAAGAGTCACGTGACCAGCGTTCGCCTTCCGCGCCCAACTACAAAACGAGCTTTTCTTTCGGGAGATGGTGAGATTAAAACAAATTTTGAAGTGCGTTGTATCGCCTGAAATCTTTTGAATGTGACGACATTACTTCTTGATAATTATTCGTACCAGTGTTAAGGTCCATAATAAATAAAATATCTGATTTAGGTAATTGTAGATGTCTTTTTGAAGGAGTGCATTCTGCTGGCGTATATGATATCATTCGAATCATCCGTTTGGGACCTACCACTATCATTATAGGTGCGTACGTATTGTGATGTGAATAAGCAACTAACAATGACAATATACGTGTGATAGAGAGAGAGAGAGAGAATGCGAGATGAGTGAATGTTTACATAAAGGGTCAATTATTGCGGAATGTAGAAAGTACCGACAACAAACATAATCTTTGTGCACACAAAAGAATAAGGAGTGATGTGCGAAAATGTGAGCGTACGATGTCAGAGGAGAGGGAGGAGAGAAAGACGTGAAATAACACTAGCCCTGATCCCTCTGTGCATGATTTCCCCCGCTCACTTGAAATGTTTTAGCCCGCACCGATCTCTCACACAAGCAACGTGATGTTCGCTCATGCGTTTCGCTATACACACAGAGAAGGCAAATGATCGTTTCACCCTAAAAATGACCATTATGTGTATTAGTAGCTTGCACGGGCCGCGCTAGCTCGAGATGAAGGCGAATTTGCATACCAAATGTATGCTGACGTCATGCGAAGATACGTTTGCTGATTGGCTCCTACCTATAAGGTAGCAGATCCTTGCTAAGAACAAAGGATAACATAAGAAATACAGGCCTGGTTCCAAAAGGCCCTCGGACTAGCGTGGCGGCTAGTCTTGTTATGCAGCCACTACTAGCTTACTTGCCGAGAAAAAAAGCCAAGTCACGAGGGCCTTGTCAAAAGGCTACTTATATAACGGTACGGTACGTAGGTAGGATTAAAGACGTCTTGTCCCCTGGAAAGATCAAGACTTCACCGACGTTGATGTTCTACATCAACGGGGCAGACGTATCCCCGCACTGCGGTACGGGTGCGGGACTGGAGCTCTTCCTTTCTTTTGCTTTCCCATTTTGCTTTCCTTTTCTCTTTCTTTCCCTTAAACTGATTAGGAATTAGAGAAAGACCTCTTGAATTTGTAAATCCAAGTATAACAGATCTTCTAGCGTATTTAAAACCAAAAATAATAATATAATAATAATAATAATAATTAAAAAAAAAAAAAATAAATAAAATAAAAGTATATACCATTGGATAGAATATCGGAATTTAATATGGCAAAAATAGTCAAATCTGACTGGTTGCCAGACAAAAAACAATCACCCCCCCCCCCCCCCCGGTCGTGTATTGAGTCGGTCTCTCACTAACGTTAGAGACAGATAGCCTTATATCACTTTGCTAGTTGAACGAAAGATGTACGATTTGTATCAGTTCAAATGTTCACTGATGTTTGTTTTGAATTAACAGAATTTTCAGAGAATGTTCGGATAGTGACAGGGAAGAATCGATTAGATTTTGGTGATGATCGGTTGACGCCTGCAAATTCTGTGTAACCTTGTCGTTTTGACCCCATAGTTAGTATAGTATTGCAACTACTCTGTAGCGCCGCTAAGGCGTGGGTCTGCCGCCTTTGACGGCCTTTCTAGTTTTTTAATTTTTTTTTTTACAGTTGTACATATCAGCCATTCCGTGTAAGCGTCATCATCTAACTTAATAATAATATGACAGTTTTGTACTCAAAGGCCTCTTTTTGTCTAGAAGTGGAAAGGTTGAGAGTTTGCTATTAGAATTTTTTATTTTACCCAGGGGTTGGGGTGGGGAAGGCCTACAGCCCGTCTGATTTCTTGTCATAAAAGGACACAATGAAAATGAAATTTTGGGAGGACAGTAGTTATAGGATGGACCTCATACCGAATTGACCTTTTGACCTTTGACCCTTGACCTCATGACGTCATCGTGTCATTGCACCACCATGATGCAATACGGTTACGCCATCATTGCGCAACATTACCCATGACGTCAGTATGGTGCAATACGGTTACGCCATCATGGCGCAACATTACCCATGACGTCAGTATGGTGCAATACGGTTACGCCATCATGGCGCAACATTACCCATGACGTCAGTATGGTGCAATACGGTTACGCCATCATGGCGCAACATTACCCATGTCTATCGACTGATTACCAGTCGATAGTGCCATTGCCATGCAATACGCCATATTCTAGACCATGATGTCATCAATTGCGACATCCGTTGCAATCCGTTTCGAAAAAAAAAATCTTTCTCTGCCTACCAGCAGATTTTTCAAGTGGCTTGTCAGGGAATATGTGTATGGTGCAATCGATGTGAAAGGGGTATACTGCGGATGAAAAGCTCGCTCATTCACCGGGAGGTGACACCGTCCCAGATTTGGACATGTAAGGGGATCGGTGTAAATTCGTTCACCTATTGACAAGATCGGTGCCAGAGGTTATAGGCCATCGTAACCTGGGGAGTGATGAGAAAGTCAAGTTTCTTGATATCTCTTGATAGAGGGGTATGATGAAAACGTGTGGGGCCTAGACAAGAAAATTCGTTTCGGTAATATTCTGCATGAGAAATATGAATGCTAAAATGGTTGGGTGTGGCGATGAAAGGGTGAAATGGAATTTCATATAAAAAATAGGAGAAAAAGCAGTATAAAATTGAATCTCAGTCGGAATAATTATTCAACATTTTCTAGGATCGACGGGCGTGTTTGCAATTCTCCTAGTAGCAATGGCGTCTTTTTCCCTATTTTTCCGAAGAATAATTTTTTTTGTATTAGCGAGGTTAGTATCAGTGGCTTTAATTTTTCAAGGACTAAATGATACTCTATTATTTGCGCTAACTGAATGGGAGAGACAGGAGTTGGATGAGAAGGCCTGAAGAAGAAGAAAAAGAAGAAGAAGAAGAGGAGGAGGAGGAGGAGGAAGACGACGACGCCGAAGGGGAGTGGGGGGCTGAAATAGACTGGTATGATTCAAGCTGTGAAATTTGGAAGACGGAAGACGAGGAAGAGGGAGTTGCGGCTTGCATATGCGACCGCATAAACAACATAATTTGGGTGGACTATTTCGAGTGGGGAGAAGAAGAAGAGGAAGTTATGGTGGATGATGGGGTCCGGGTTCAAGACACAGACAATGACTACGAAATGGACGCATCAGATTGGGATATGGACATTGACGAAGAATGCCAACGAAGGAAACTTGACGAGTGGGCGATCTGGTTAAAGATTGAGCACGACAGCGATATAGAAATGGTAAGTAGTTTTCTTTGAGAGAGAGAGAGAGGGGGTGGTTGAGGTTCGGGTCAAGTGATAACCGACATGGGATGGTGAATGACGCACGACGGATCGCGCCAAAATCCCAAAATGAATATCCTATTGGGGGTACACCAATTGCTTTGAGGGTAACGAGCGGCGACCTTGACCGAATTTGCGATATTGCACCCATTCATTTCTCTTAAATTCCGCTAAACGTCCCCGTAAGTCGGTTATATAAGAATATATCAAGTCTTTTTACAAAGGCTCCCACACGGTGTTACCGAAAACCTTCAAGCGTGAATTCTCACTCCCCATGGAAACCTGCAGAGAACACAGTAAAAAACTAGAAAGGCCGTCAAAGGCGGCAGACCCACGCCTTAACCCAATATAGGTTTTGTTTTGTTGCGATTATTTTTGTAAGCAGTAGCCATTCAAAGGGGATAACAAGAGGCACATCTCCCCCCCCCCCCCATAAATATTGCCATATCCAGGTCATAGCTTTGTGTATCCCCACCCTTGAAAAAATTCTTCTGAAAAAGATATTTTATTATTGAAACATCCCTCCCCTAAAAGTAATTGATTAGACATGTCAGAGAGCGTGGCGTGGTGAGAAAAAAAAATGTTAGCAATTTGTATTCAGTGTTCAGTCATGTAAGTGTTAGTAAATGTATTCATGTTCTATCTTTAAATTACATTGCAATTGGGGTTGTTGTTTTTTTTCATCGGGCTTGGATAAAATATATATGACGACAAATAAAGTTGGATCTAGACTTCAAAATGACATGCATGCGAGGCACAGAGCTTACTCACTCAGCTCAGTCACTACCCATCAACAAAGTCAAAGTGGATACAGGCGTGCATGCCCGTATTCGGCGAACCTCGATCAGCCACCAAATTTTGCAAATCCACACAAATTTAAAAAAAAATACAGTTTTTGTATATATTTTACAACTACGAAATCCACTCAAACAGACATAAATGAGGTATAAACTAGTTATATGACAGGACCGTTATAACCCAAAGAAAAAAGTTCAATCCTACTACAGTGAGCCAGGCACAGGCTGACTCCCTGGGGTTATGTACTCCCTAGCTAGCCCGACCAGATCCCCGTCACTTCGCGACAGCGCTGTGTATAGTTATGTACGTACAGCTAGCTACACAGCCCACTAGCACTCACTCAGATCAACACACGCGAACGCTCGCGAGTGCGATAAACTCACTCACGTCGAACAAACTCACCAGATTTTCACCGAAAACAATTAAAATCACGTACTACACGTCCACCAGGATAAAATAAATCACAAAAACTTCCACAACAAAGTGGAAAGAACCGGGGAAAATAAACAGAAATGCACAGAAGATAAGAAATAGAGGAGAAGCCGTAGGGCTAGGGTAGCCTGAATCTAAATGAATTTGTGGATAAAAAAGGTATCGCGCGCGATAGCTATAGAGCCTAGCCGCCTATAGTATACCGTACATAGCCGCTTTCGCAGTAGTAGTTCAAGCCCGCGAAAAATCCCTTGTTGCTGGGATACGTTGGCTTTGAATATTCATTGCAGGCTCGTACGGATTTGAAGTGAAATGGCAAATAATGGGTCTAAAAGTCTTCTAAAATTCATAAACCTGAAATAGACTTTTGGTGAGACGAAGTAATGAGTGTTTTGATTGGCCAAAATATTTCTGCATCTGCAGGCGAAGTTTGGGGTCATCAATCTTTCTAGTTTCTTTCCTGTCACTATCTGAACTGAAGTTCCTATACTTTACTACAGGGTCAAAATTTCAAGGTCACACAGAATGTGCAGGGGTCAACCAATCATCACCAAAATCTAATCGATTCTTTCCTGTCACTTTCTGAACATTCCCTGAAAATTTGGTGCAAATCCGTTCACCCGTTCTCTTGTTATCTTGTACACAAACAAACAAACAAACAAACAACAAAAAACAAAAAAACAAACAAACATACGGAGCCCTTTACATAACCCTGCCGATTTCATCGGCGTGGGTAATAATGAATACCTGAAATATACCCACATTTTTTATAACCTCGTCTGTGGTAATCATATGCGAAAATAAAACTGAAAAACGATCTCTCTCTGCCGACCAGCAGATGTGCCAGGATTGACCGAGTTAGGAGCGATACTGTAGGTAACCCGAGGACTTCGACGCGTCATCGTAGCTCGTTGGACGATGATTGATAGTTCAAGTTCAAGTTCAAGTTTATTTGTCTTTCTTTTAACAAACATGTTACACAGTTTTACAAATATAAAATGAAATGTCATACTGAGTATGAACAATGATCCATTATAAATATACATAAAGTAAGATAGAGAAAGACGAGGAGACCTTGGGTAAAGCTTAGCTTGTAAAAGTCAGGTCCCTCAAAGCAAACCATAAAGAAGATGAACAAACAAATGTTTAATAGAAGAAAATATACCTAACGAGCTAACGTAACAAACAACAACTGTTGATCATATAAGTGTTTGTATATTTTTATAGAAATGAAATAACTAAATCATTAAAAGGATGGGGAGAAGGGATTATGTACAGAAAGAGGGGAGGGGATGAGATACATACAAAGAAAAGTACACTCAGGAAGCGACACAAATAAAAGAAAAGAAAAGAAAAGAAAAGAAAATCAGGCTACATGCGGGAGAGGAAAGGAAATAAGGAGAGTCAAGTCGACAGTTGCTCTACAGTAGTAAAGTAAAAAAGAGTCATGTTACAATACATGTAATAATTACAATTAAGAAGAATCAACTAGATAATTACTCAATAAGTCTAACTTCGGTTTACGTTTGAAGATGTATAGGGGACGAGGGGGTATTGCACCATTGCGAGGCAACGCACCGATTTCAAGAAAGATTTGTTTTTTTCAATATACACACATTTTTATTTTTATAACCTCGTCTGTGGTAATCATATTCGAAAAATAAAACTGAAAAAGTTATCTCTCTCTGCCTACCAGCAGATGTGTCAAGTGGATCGATTTGCGGCCGGTAATGCGGAGGCTTAAATTTTGATCAAAACTTTTTTATTAGAGAATGGGGATGGTGCAATCGGAGAGGAAGATTATAAAGGATAGGAGTTAAAAGGCTCATGCATTTACAATAGACATTTGTAGTAAATTAATTTGGGTAAAAAACAGTATTTTCATAAAAACCTGCAGTATTTCTTTTAAAAAAACAGTACAATACTGCAAAAAAAAGGAACACTTGGCATCTCTGCTACCGGATTAACAAAAAAAAATAGAAAAATATGAATGCTCTTGTGTGACAACCCTGTATTTCACTAAGATGCATAAATGAATATTTTCAAGTTTGGACCCGTACTTCGTCGATGTAGAAATGTAATCTCAAGGTAGGAAAATCTGTTGCATTACTAGAAAAAATCTGACACTTTGAATAGCCGGCCATCACAAAAGTCTTACACAGCGTCACTGTCATTTTCATGACGTTAATCCATTTGCAAAATATGGGTAATTATGTCGTCATTCTTATTGTTTTCAATACTGGAACATTGTTACGGGTCCATTATTACCATCATCCAGCCGATGAACAAGGTACAAAAGAACGAGGCGAAGTCGTGGTCGTAGGTTTAGAAAAACTCTATTCTTGCTCTTCGACGTTCATTTTACAACTCGTCCAACATCAACTCGTCCCTCGTCACACTCCCCTCCATAAAAACATACTTATGAGTGTAACGAAAGAAGTATGTACATAATGAAATCATCCCTATCGATATCGTACATGCAAAATAAAATGCCTTCTTTCATAGTACATATACAGTAATACTTTCATACTGCGAAAAACTAGTATCGATTCACTTAGTCTCGATCGATTTGTTGGTACCTAAAAATAGCACATGCTCATTATAAATGCAAATTGTGTTCTTGTAAAACATAGTATAAACACAATTTCTTGGCTTACAACTAATATAAAAACATGTTCATTTGCAAGGAGACATAAACAAGCAAGCAATTTGATATGCAACTGCAGTAAATTGCTCATAATTCTCTGTGATGCAAACAAACATCTTAAACATCTTCACATGTAAAAATAAAAGGAGTACATCAGTGTCTCACAAAAATGACAGGATGAATTTTGTCCAACAAAATATATCATCACAAAACATGAATTATTTTATGCAATTGGCTATGCTGCGCTGCTTTTAGCTGCAATGTCACTTTTGTTTCTGACACTGTCAAAAATACACCAATCATCAAATGCTGATAAATATGAAAACTATCTGTACCCTCACATAAGTTTAGAAGTCTGAGAAAACAATTTAACTCACGAAAATCTGAGTAGTACCAACATGCAGATGGTATCACAGCTTGTATACTGAACTCAAGTTTGTCTAGTGGTTATGGCATTCATGTGTAAGATGAAAATAATAACTTTCATAAGTTTCAACACAAAAATTCTTCCAATATCCTGCTCCTTTACATTTATCACTTAATGCGTGCATAAATCAGAAGTTGTATTTATCCAATTTCTTCTATTTAAAATTAAGTAAGAAATTGTTTCTCAACAAACAACAAAACATGTTAAAATCACTGACATGTTATACTACATGAAATGTGTCATCTCTGTCATGTAATTGCTTCTTGGCAATTTCAACAAAAATAGCTTTCGCAAAGATGTAATTTTTTTTCTTCCAATGAAATTAATAAACAACTTTCAGCAATAATATATCTGTCTCAAAGATAAAACAACATATCTTCAAAATAAAACGATGCGGTAAAATTTTTCACCGTTAATGCAATGTTATGCATTTTCATAACAATGACATTTATCTTTCATCTTCAAGTGACCAAAATACAAGAGACTATCTTTTCTCTTTGGTTCCAATAATACAATTGTCAACAAACAACATATTTTAAATGAAACATGAAAAAAATCAAATCTTATTTCCTGTTTTGAAAGTGACACACATGCATAACCAAAACGAGAACTAACTTTTCTCTTTTTTTGTGTAAAATCGAAAAGGGAATTTAACACCAGAATGTTGTCATGCATGTTAAACTCTTCCCAACAGAAAATACTAATCATTTCACTTTCAAAAATACATAAAGATATGCAATATATAAAAAAAAAATCCGAAAAAGCAAACACAAGAAGAAAATTGCTTCACCGAGTCCAGTCAGTCTCTGATTATCAAGTTCAAATTTCTGTTTTTCTTCTCCACATTGAATTCCAGTTCATATCAATAAACTGCTCAAATGTTCACGAAGTATCTCCCATAAGGTAAGCCCACTTTAATTGCACAGAGATTAAGTTCAAGTTCACACACGAGATAGAGCATCTGCAATAACATTGTTCTTTCTTGCAATGTGCTCAATGTTCAAGTTATACTCTTGCAGCAACAACCTCCAACGTGTCAATCTCTGGTTTTTGCGTTTCATTTTACTAAGAAATGTCTGTGGGTTATGATCCGTCAATACTCTGACTGGGTACTGCGATCCATGAACGTACACGCTGACATGTTCAAGCGTTAGGATCATTGATAGAGTCTCTTTCTCAACAGTCGAATAGTTCTTCTGACTAGGGGAAAACTTCTTAGAAAAGAAGGATATAGGTCTGTCGACTCCTTCTGCGTCCTTCTGAGTTAGCACAGCACCAGCGCCAACATCACTAGCATCCACCATCAGGCTGAACGGCTGGTTGAAGTCTGGAGCCATCAACACAGGATTGGTAGATAAGAGAGCTTTCACCCGGTCGAAACACTCTTACAGTCACTGGACCAGACGAACTTCACTTCTTTGCGTAGTAAATTGGTTAGCGGAGCCACGACATCGGAGAAGTTATGGCAGAACCGTCTATAGTAGCCTGCCATGCCCAGAAACCGCATCAGTTCCTTCCGGTTGGTTGGAGTCGGGAAAGCCAGAATTGCTTCTACCTTCGCCGAGAGTGGTCGAACGTGACCAGAGCCAACAACATGACCCAGGAAACTAACACTAGCACCTCCAAACTCACTCTTTGCCAGATTCACCGTCATTTTTGGCAGCAGCCAACCTTCTGAACAACTCTCTGATTCTCTGTACATGAACATCCCAATCTTCACTATACACAACTAAGTCATCAGTATAAGCTTCACAGCCTTCAAGACTTGAAACAAGACTATTCACGAGTCTTTGGAATGTAGCCGGCGCGTTTTTCATGCCGAAAGGCATCACGGTGTAATGAAATAGGCCTTGCGGTGTAGCAAATGCGGAAAACTCTTGCGCTCTCTCGGTCAATGGGATCTGCCAATAACCTTTCAGCAGATCGAATTTGCTCACATACTTTGCTTTGCCTATAGGCCTACGGTCAATACAATCATCTACGCGCGGAATGGGGAATGAATCTGTTTTTGTACACGCATTGACTTTTCTGTAGTCGGTACAGAAACGATATTCTCGAAGAGTTCAAAAGAAGTGTTCACATTGATGTTCGATTGCATTTAGAAGCGCAGCGAATAGGAACATTTAGTGAAGCAGCCCGTGTTGCTGATGATTTTGTGCTGACACACAGAACCACAAACTAAGTTTCTAGTGAAACAAAGAAAACATTCAAATTGAATTAAAATTGCCTTTTAAGTTTGTCAGAGAATTGGCTTTTAAAGTTTGTTAAAGGTCAAATACCAATTAACAAAACCAAACCAATTACCAAAGAATAACACTAAGCTTTTGGCGTTACAATAGAAATGTAACCTATATTCAAATGCATAGTACTCCATGCTTTTACTATTTTATTATTAAAATTGAAAAGCTTACTTGTAGGCTATCCATGCAAGAATAAGCATTTTCAAATACTTAATGAGATTTCGTTATGTCAGATAAAACTGTCTAATCATCCAGAAAAATTAACATATATTTAAAACGACACTCTAATCATCCAGGCTTTCGCCATACAGAGAAAATATCTCCAGTAAAGTGTAAACAGAAATACCAAGAATGTCCACATTAAGTCTTAATGAGAACTTGTTATGATTTGGTAATGTACATATTCTAAAAAACAACATTCCACCCAAACAGGACTTAATTAAGATGTCAACTGCCAATTGGCAAAACAAATTACCATTAGAATGCCACTGACCTTTTGGCGATACAACAGAAATGTGAATTCTTGTCACATTCCACTAAGAACATTATACTTCAACAATGCAATGTGTAAATAAACTTTGATTGATTCAGTACCCTATAATTATATGCGCATCATTAAATATTCTACTTCAATCATAATATGAATGCCTTCAAAATGTATAATAGACAGAAATTATTCCAAACAGTCAGCTATTCAATGTAACTTCAGATGAAAAGTTTAGGCATGATCCTTTTTTAGGAAATTTGGAAATAAGACAAATCAATTTTTATTTAGCCAAATAACAACGGTAGATCGAGATAACCCGATATTAAATACAGAAAAACAACAACCACATCTTACCCTATCATCGGGTACTTGTTGATGATGTAATTAACCATATTATGATTGAAGTAGAATATTTAATGATGCGCATATACACTGTTGGTCATAAAGGTGGAATAAAATATTTTTGAATAAAAATCGACAGTTTTGTTGGTATTTGAAAGGCTACGCGTAGACAAAATGGTAATTGAGTGATTACATAATGTTTCCCCATTACACAGGTGACATTATAACATGAGAAATTTGGATTACGTAATAAATTCTTTTGTTGTAGACTATAAAAGCCTATGCATATGATATTCTGTCCCTTTGACACGACTTGACACGACACAACGGTTGACTTGGACAGCTTGATTCGGACGGTTGAGCTTGGGAAGTGTATGCGGAGGTGACCTGAAGTTGTGATCCAACAAGTGAGGTAGAGTGGCTTCTATATCGGTGTTTATGCTATTAGCTGTATATTTGTACGGACGTATATTTGTCACTAGTCTTTAATATTTAAGGCGGGAAACGTATCTGTGTCTAGAGTACCGGAGCGACTTAATCTACACACTTCAGCAGTTGCTGTTTGTTTTCGAGTCAGCCCGGTTGCTGAAATATTGAAGCTAAGTATCTGATAATGACGGATGAAGGTGAAGATATGGATTTTACTGTAGTTCGCAATAAGCGAAAACTTAGATCAAATAGTGCTGAATCTACTAATAGTGAAGGCAATGATAGACGTACTAAAAGACAAAATAAGACTAAAACTGTATATATTGAAGGTAAAACTATAAATATTTCCAAAGTTCATCATAGAGAACTAGGACAAATTTTGAATGATGAGATTTCTGGATCCTTGGAGGCAATATTCCGACTGCCCAATGGCAAACTTAAAGTACAATGCTCTGAAATCCAATGTAAAAAGTTGCTTTTAATTAAAAAACTTGGAAGCTACGAGGTCATTGTTAAAGAACCAGAGCCCTTTAAACCCATGTCTTTTGGTACAATTTACCCAATACCTATTGATATGAGTGAGGAGGAAGTTAAATCTCTTATAACTGGTAATTTCCCTTATATTAAGCGAGTATTTAGAAGTGGTACACCTACACAAATTGTTAAGCTTGGTACTCGTGACACTCTTCCAAATACAGTTAAAGTGGATTGTTTCATCCATGAAATCCGACATATTGAAATGGGTCCAACCCGTTGTTATAAATGTCAAATGTTTGGACATATCGCTACAAATTGTAGAAGCCCTAAGTCAAAATGTGTGCGTTGTGGAGGGGAACATACATTTGAGGAATGTACTAAGAAAGATTCTCCGGAATGTGCAAATTGCGGTGGGGAACATTCCGCTGCTTATGCTGGTTGCCCTAAGTTTAAAGAAGCAAAGGAAGCCAATGACATCAAACAAAGAACTGGTATAAGCTATGCAAATGCGGTTAAGCAAGCCAATAAAACACGTGCACAAAATGAAATCACATATGCTGGACCAGCAAATATTGCTGGCACCTCAAAAAGTAATACTGTTGAGGAAGGTCACAAATCCAAACCAATATCAATTAATCCTAGTTTTATGAGTAGCAGTTTTGATTATGATGAATATCATGATTTTTGTTGAAGATAACGTGAAGCCAGAAATGACTGATGTTTCAACTCAATGCTCTTTTGAAAAAGAGTCACAAACTATTGATTGGCCATTTCATCAATGTGAAGACCCAATTAACATATTCAGTTTTTTGGCTCTCAATATATTTATGGCTGGTAAAGATGGAAAGCAATCTTTATCAAATGTTGTGAGAAATATGACTACTGTTTTGTCTGAATGTCTAGATTTTGATATAGACTCTAAAGATATCTTTAACTGTGCACACAAAATGAGGAAAAGTGTGCTCCCATCAAATGGGTAGTTAATATGGGTCTATTAATATGGCAGTGGAATAGTTGCAGCTTTCGGGCTCATATGTATGAATTTAGAACCTTGTTGGAAACTTTTAATCCAAAACCAGATATAATATGTATCCAAGAAACTTGGCTTAAACAATTTGTTCCTTGTAATTTAAATGGCTATTCACCTGCTATACGTAAAGACCGTGAACTGCGAGGAGGAGGAGTACTTATATTTGTTAAAGAAACACTTCATTATTCTGAAATTGCTCTCGAAAGCGAATTGGAAGCAGTTGCTTGTCAAATAATAACTAATGAAGGTAAGCTTAATATTATAAATGTATATTTTCCTGGAACACAACTTATCCAGGCCAAACCTCTTTATGATATAGTAAATAATATGAAGGAAAATGTGTTCCTATGTGGCGATTTTAATGCTTATAATGAATTATGGGGTTGCCCAATTACTACGCCAAATGGTAGAACAGTGGAAGATGTCATTGATGATGCTGGTTTAGTCTCTCTAAATGATGGGACAGGAACAAGATTTAATTCTTTCACAGGAACATCATCATGTTTAGATCTGTCTTTTATTAGTGCAAGAATGGCATCGAAATGTCTTTGGTCAGTTCTCGATCAAAATTGTAATAGTGACCATTTCATTGTATCTACTAATATTGGTGTAAATATAACTCACGAGGAGCTTTTTACACCCTCTTGGTGCTTCAAGGCCGCAAAATGGGATAAATTTAAATGTCTATGTGATCAATATGTAAATGAATCACTAATTGACATGAATGTTCAACATTTTGAACAAAAGATAACATCTGCTATTATTTTAGCTGCGGAAAAATCTATCCCAAAATCTCGCCCCAGAAAGAAGCCGCCTGTTCCATGGTGGGATGATAAATGTGAAGAAATTATTAAAAAACGTAATAAAGCTTTAATTAAAGCAAAACGTACGGGAAATTTATATGACTTGCTACTTTATAAGAAACATAAGGCCCAAGCTAAGAGGCATATTATTCAAACAAAGAGGGCCTCTTGGAAAAACTATTGCTCTGATATTACCAGTACCACAAAACTATCCAAAGTGTGGAGGGTCATTAAGAGAATGCAAGGAAATACGTCCAGTAGAACAATTCCAGTTCTTATTAAGGAACATCAGCAAGCTATAACTAATATTGACAAAGCTAATATGTTAGTCAATCATTATGCTCAAATTAGTAGTAATAATAATTACACAACGCAATTCCAACAAAATAAACTACAATTTGAACATGAAAATCGGGATATTATATTCAATAATATTCATGATGACAGTCCATTAAATGAACAGTTCTCATTACAGGAATTAAAGGATGCTATACAAAAAAGTAATGATACAGCACCTGGCCAAGACCAACTATGTTATATTATGTTTCGACATATGTCTGATTGTAGTTTAAATATTATTTTAAAGTTATGTAACATGTCTTGGACGCAGTGTAGTGTTCCTTTAAATTGGAATACGGGATTAATAATTCCTATTTTAAAGCCTGGTAAGGTGTCCTCTGCCCCCATATCATATAGACCAATTGCTCTAACGTCTAACTTGTGTAAAGTAATGGAACGGATGGTAGTCTCTAGGCTTACATGGACCCTAGAAAAAGAGGGTAAAATTAATATGTATCAATCGGCCTTTAGGAAAAAGAGAGGTACGATAGACCATCTTTTGAGATTACAAGATAAAATTACTAGAGGTTTTAGATCTAAACAATCTACTATCGGTCTTTTCTTAGACTTAGAAAAGGCATATGATATGGTCTGGAAGGAGGGTTTGTTATACAAGCTATATAACTTGAACATAAAAGGTACTGCATTATCATGGATTCGGAGCTTCATATTTAACAGAAGAATATGTGTAAAAGTTGGGACACGGATATCTGAAACTGTAATGTTAGATAATGGTATCCCTCAGGGGAGTGTCATTAGTCCTCTATTATTTTTAATTATGATTAATGACCTTAAGGTTAATGAAGCTAATACCTCCGTTTCCTTATTTGCTGACGATTGTGCTATTTGGGCAACGGGTACAAATATAAATTATCTACAAAGAAAAATGACTCGTATCCTCGGAGAAATTCAAACTTGGTGCAATTTATGGGGCTTTAAATTGTCTACATCTAAGTCTGTATTTATGATTTTCACCAAATGCAGGAAGAAAATAAACATCCAACTATTCCTGAATAATATAGAACTTGCTAGAGTTTACGAATTTAAATTCCTCGGACTCGTATTTGATCCAATATTAAATTGGAATAAGCATGTTCAATATTTAATAGGAACATGTAGCAAGAGACTGAATATACTCCGATGTGTATCAGGAACGGACTGGGGTGCTGATAGGCAAGCTCTATTAACATTATATCGATCTCTTATAAGATCAAGATTGGAATATGGATGTCAGGCCTTCTTGACTATGAATAAAACTAATCTTTTGCGTCTAACCAGGATTCAATCTAGGGCATTACGGATTGTTACAGGTGGACTAAAAAGTACTCCAATAAATGTTCTCCAGGTTGAAACTAATGAACTACCTCTAGATTTAAGATGGCAACAACTTTCTCTCAAATACAGAGTTAAATTGGCCGCTTTACCAGAGCATCCAACAAATGAGGTTTTCAGGGATCATTGTGTTAATATACCCTCAACTCGTATGCTGTTTAGAGAGAAAATACATGAATTCCCATTTGATATTGATTCAATAAATATAGTGGCCCAAGGAAATTTTCCTCCATGGAATTTTATCAAGCCACACTTTTACGACAATCACAAAATTAGTAAAAAGGATGAACCTCATGTCGTCAAACATGAATTTATACATTGTAAAAACACAACTTTGTGTAATATGTTGCATATATACACAGATGGTTCTAAAGGTCAAGGAGTAGGGGCAGCTTTCTATATACCACATTTCAAATACGGTAAAAAGTATACCTTACCAAACTGGGCTTCAGTATTTGATGCTGAACTAATGGCTATTCTCATGGCTTTAGAATGGACAGAAAATAAAAATTTTATTCAAGTCGCAATAATGTCCGATTCCCTCTCTGCTTTACAAGCCATACAGTACGGAAATAATAACACAATGGTACAAGAAATACTATATAAGTGTACAATATTGAATTACCAAGGTACCCTTGTTTCTACTACATGGGTGCCAGGTCATACTGGCATCCCGGGTAATGAGTATGCCGACTTATTAGCTAAAGAAGCAGCAGGGGGAAAAGGAATAGTATTGGACATGAAGCAACCTTATGAGAGATTCTATGGTTCTATTGACATGTATATTTTTAACAAATGGCAACAAAGATGGGATAATGATACAAATGGTAGATTTTATCATAACATACAACCCACTGTTGGAAGGAAATATAAGCCAATATGGAAAAATAGACGTAAAGAGAGGTTATTCTTTCATTTAAAGTCAAATCACTGTTTATTAAATTATTCTAGATTTAGAGTTGGATGTCATGAGGATGGTTTATGTGATGTATGTCATGATAGAGAATCAGTTGAACATTTCTTTTTTGATTGCATTGCACATATTGATCATCAATTACGTTTAACATCTATGTTGCATAAATTCAATATTCCGTTTAATGTCAAATGGTTGTTCACTGATAATAGAATCATTAAAGAAGTCATGAATTTTATACTTCAATCTGGTAGATTGCACTAGATAACTATATACTAATATGGCTTTTCCCTCATTTTACCAGAGTCGCCCTGGTGAATCATCTCATCTCTTTAGGGAAAGTGCACATATAATATATAATTTGATGTAATTATGTAAATAAAACTTGTTAAACATTCTTATTGATGTAGCTATGTTTATGTCTAATACCAGTTTCAGGAAACTATTACTATATATGTTAAATGTATACTATTAACAAATTGCTTATATATATATATACAGCTAATGGCATTGAATACTGATATAGAAAGTTTTTACTTCTATAGACTGGTGCAGAAAACCCTAAGATGGTTAAGGCACCATAAAACACCTCTAAACAAACAAAACAAACAAACAATTCTGTCCCTTTCCCTGATTTAGCACTGTGTATAAGAAGGTTGCATTTTTTCGAGTTCCTTGTACCGTTTGAAATAAAAATCGGTAGAGACGTTCCCTGGACTATGCCTGGTCCAACGGCAACAGCAACACGCGAGAAAGTGGTAGCACTGCGACAGGAGGGCTACAAGCAGACTGATATCGCAGAAGTCCTAGGGATATCACAGAGTGCAGTCTCTAAGATCCTGAAACGTCAACGTGAGGCGGGGAATGTGCGGCCACGGAAATCTCCAGGACGTCCCAGATTGACCACAAGAAGAGATGATCGCCAACTGTTGAATTTCAGCCGCAGAAACCGGAAATTGCCCACGAGCCGTCTTCGTCGCTTGTGGAGGAGATATCATGGGATCAACGTTTCCCGGTCAACCGTTAATCGCAGATTGCTCCAACATGGTTACCGAGCACGACGGTTGACCAAATGTCCACGCCTGTCTGTTCGCCACAGAGTAGCTCCTCTTCTTTGGGCTAGGGAGCACAGAAGGCTTCATCCAGGACATTGGCAACATGTGGTCTTCACGGACGAGAGCCGGTTCATCCTTGACCGAAAGGATGGGAGACAACGAGTTCGTCGATTAGCCGGGGAAAACCTTCGCGATGAATGTATCCACGAGACGACTCAAGGCGGAAGCGGCTCAGTGATGATATGGGCCGGCATCCATTATGGAGGGAAAACGCCACTGGTGGTTCCGGACGGAAACGTCAACGCCGCCGCCTACAGGGATATCTTGGAGTTCCACTGTCTTCCATATGCAAGACGAGTGTATGGGCACAATTTCCGACTGCAGGATGACAACGCTAGACCGCACAGGGCCGCTGCAGTAAGGGAATTCCTGGAAGCAGAGGGCGTCGTACAGTTGCCATGGCCAGCTTGTTCGCCGGATATGAACCCCATAGAGCATGCATGGGATGCCCTAGGCCGAGCCATCAACGACAGAGAGGTCATTCCTCAAAATCTGCAGGAGTTGGCAGATGCTCTGAGGGAAGAATGGGACGCTATGCCTGTTGACGTCATCAACAAGCTAGTGGACAGCATGCCACGACGTCTGCATGCGCTGGTTCGTGCCAGGGGTGGACATACCCGATACTAGTGACTGAGCTTACTCAGTGACTCAAGTTTGATGCAAATTTGTCCATGAAATCACAAAAAAGAAGTCATCTGGAAAACTGAGAGAGATTGAAAATAAATACTGTATCTCATGATCCTTTAATTTACTGTATATTGTCGTCATTGTTGTTCTATGCTCATGACATCCATCGCTTAGGACATAAACTTGTAAAATATCACTGTCAAACGTGTGTAAAAGGCAGAATAATAAAGTAAAGTGGTTATCATGCACCATGAATGCCATAATTCAAATCATGTTGTAATAATTACGCTGTGAAAATTTGGTGAAAAAAAATATTCCACCTTTATGACGAACAGTGTATATATAGCTAAACTTTTCATTACACCGTGATGCCTTTCGGCATGAAAAACGCGCCGGCTACATTCAAAAGACTCGTGAATAGTCTTGTTTCAAGTCTTGAAGGCTGTGAAGCTTATACTGATGACTTAGTTGTGTATAGTGAAGATTGGGATGTTCATGTACAGAGAATCAGAGAGTTGTTCAGAAGGTTGGCTGCTGCCAAAAATGACGGTGAATCTGGCAAAGAGTGAGTTTGGAGGTGCTAGTGTTAGTTTCCTGGGTCATGTTGTTGGCTCTGGTCACGTTCGACCACTCTCGGCGAAGGTAGAAGCAATTCTGGCTTTCCCGACTCCAACCAACCGGAAGGAACTGATGCGGTTTCTGGGCATGGCAGGCTACTATAGACGGTTCTGCCATAACTTCTCCGATGTCGTGGCTCCGCTAACCAATTTACTACGCAAAGAAGTGAAGTTCGTCTGGTCCAGTGACTGTAAGAGTGTTTCGACCGGGTGAAAGCTCTCTTATCTACCAATCCTGTGTTGATGGCTCCAGACTTCAACCAGCCGTTCAGCCTGATGGTGGATGCTAGTGATGTTGGCGCTGGTGCTGTGCTAACTCAGAAGGACGCAGAAGGAGTCGACAGACCTATATCCTTCTTTTCTAAGAAGTTTTCCCCTAGTCAGAAGAACTATTCGACTGTTGAGAAAGAGACTCTATCAATGATCCTAACGCTTGAACATGTCAGCGTGTACGTTCATGGATCGCAGTACCCAGTCAGAGTATTGACGTATCATAACCCACAAAAATGAAACGCAAAAACCAGAGATTGACACGTTGGAGGTTGTTGCTGCAAGAGTATAACTTGAACATTGAGCACATTGCAAGAAAGAACAATGTTATTGCAGATGCTCTATCTCGTGCGTGAACTTGAACTTAATCTCTGTGTAATTAAAGTGGGCTTACCTTATGGGAGATACTTCGTGAACATTTGAGCAGTTTATTGATATGAACTGGAATTCAATGTGGAGAAGAAAAACAGAAATTTGAACTTGATAATCAGAGACTGACTGGACTCGGTGAAGCAATTTTCTTCTTGTGTTTGCTTTTTCGGATTTTTTTTTTATATATTGCATATCTTTATGTATTTTTGAAAGTGAAATGATTAGTATTTTCTGTTGGGAAGAGTTTAACATGCATGACAACATTCTGGTGTTAAATTCCCTTTTCGATTTTACACCAAAAAAAAGAGAAAAGTTAGTTCTCGTTTTGGTTATGCATGTGTGTCACTTTCAAAACAGGAAATAAGATTTGATTTTTTTCATGTTTCATTTAAAATATGTTGTTTGTTGACAATTGTATTATTGGAACCAAAGAGAAAAGATAGTCTCTTGTATTTTGGTCACTTGAAGATGAAAGATAAATGTCATTGTTATGAAAATGCATAACATTGCATTAACGGTGAAAAATTTTACCGCATCGTTTTATTTTGAAGATATGTTGTTTTATCTTTGAGACAGATATATTATTGCTGAAAGTTGTTTATTAATTTCATTGGAAGAAAAAAAATTACATCTTTGCGAAAGCTATTTTTGTTGAAATTGCCAAGAAGCAATTACATGACAGAGATGACACATTTCATGTAGTATAACATGTCAGTGATTTTAACATGTTTTGTTGTTTGTTGAGAAACAATTTCTTACTTAATTTTAAATAGAAGAAATTGGATAAATACAACTTCTGATTTATGCACGCATTAAGTGATAAATGTAAAGGAGCAGGATATTGGAAGAATTTTTGTGTTGAAACTTATGAAAGTTATTATTTTCATCATGAATGCCATAATCACTAGACAAATTTGAGTTCAGTATACAAGCTGTGATACCATCTGCATGTTGGTACTACTCAGATTTTCGTGAGTTAAATTGTTTTCTCAGACTTCTAAACTTATGTGAGGGTACAGATAGTTTTCATATTTATCAGCATTTGATGATTGGTGTATTTTTGACAGTGTCAGAAACAAAAGTGACATTGCAGCTAAAAGCAGCGCAGCATAGCCAATTGCATAAAATAATTCATGTTTTGTGATGATATATTTTGTTGGACAAAATTCATCCTGTCATTTTTGTGAGACACTGATGTACTCCTTTTATTTTTACATGTGAAGATGTTTAAGATGTTTGTTTGCATCACAGAGAATTATGAGCAATTTACTGCAGTTGCATATCAAATTGCTTGCTTGTTTATGTCTCCTTGCAAATGAACATGTTTTTATATTAGTTGTAAGCCAAGAAATTGTGTTTATACTATCTTTTACAAGAACACAATTCGTGCATTTATAATGAGCATGTGCTATTTTTAGGTACCAACAAATCGATCGAGACTAAGTGAATCGATACTAGTTTTTCGCAGTATGAAAGAAGGCATTTTATTTTGCATGTACGATATCGATAGGGATGATTTCATTATGTACATACTTCTTTCGTTACACTCATAAGTATGTTTTTATGGAGGGGAGTGTGACGAGGGACGAGTTGATGTTGGACGAGTTGTAAAATGGACGTCGAAGAGCAAGAATAGAGTTTTTCTAAACCTACGACCACGACTTCGCCTCGTTCTTTTGTACCTTGTTCATCGGCTGGATGATGGTAATAATGGTGTGAGCAGGACCCGTAACAATGTTCCAGTATTGAAAACAATAAGATAGATACTTAAGAATGACGACATAATTACCCATATTTTGCAAATGGATTAACGTCATGAAAATGACAGTGACGCTGTGTAAGACTTTTGTGATGGCCGGCTATTCAAAGTGTCAGATTTTTTTCTAGTAATGCAACAGATTTTCCTACCTTGAGATTACATTTCTACATCAACGAAGTACAGGTCCAAACTTGAAAATATTCATTTATGCAACTTAGTGAAATACAGGGTTGTCACACAAGAGCATTCATATTTTTCTATTTTTTTTTGTTAATCCGGTAGCAGAGATACCAAGTGTTCCTTTTTTTTGCAGTATTGTACTGTTTTTTTAAAAGAAATACTGCAGGTTTTTATAAAAATACTGTTTTTTACCCAAATTAATTTACTACAAATGTCTATTGTAAATGCATGAGCCTTTTAACTCCTATCCTTTATAATCTTCCTCGCCGATTGCACCATCCCCATTCTCTAATAAAAAAGTTTTGATCAAAATTTAAGCCTCCGCATTACCGGCCGCAAATCGATCCACTTGACACATCTGCTGGTAGGCAGAGAGAGATAACTTTTTCAGTTTTATTTTTCGAATATGATTACCACAGACGAGGTTATAAAAATAGAAATGTGTGTATATTGAAAAAAACAAATCTTTCTTGAAATCGGTGCGTTGCCTCGCAATGGTGCAATACCCCCTCGTCCCCTATACATCTTCAAACGTAAACTGAAGTTAGACTTATTGAGTAATTATCTAGTTGATTCTTCTTAATTGTAATTATTACATGTATTGTAACATGACTCTTTTTTACTTTACTACTGTAGAGCAACTGTCGACTTGACTCTCCTTATTTCCTTTCCTCTCCCGCGTGTAGCCTGATTTTCTTTTCTTTTATTTTCTTTTCTTTTATTTGTGTCGCTTCCTGAGTGTACTTTTCTTTGTATGTATCTCATCCCCTCCCCTCTTTCTGTACATAATCCCTTCTCCCCATCCTGTTAATGATTTAGTTATTTCATTTCTATAAAAATATACACTTATATGATCAACAGTTGTTGCTTGTTACGTTAGCTCGTTAGGTATATTTTCTCCTATTAAACATTTGTTTGTTCATCTTCTTTATGGTTTGCTTTGAGGGACCTGACTTTTACAAGCTAAGCTTTACCCAAGGTCTCCTCGTCTTTCTCTATCTTACTTTATGTATATTTATAATGGATCATTGTTCATACTCAGTATGACATTTCATTTTATATTTGTAAAACTGTGTAACATGTTTGTTAAAAGAAAGACAAATAAACTTGAACTTGAACTTGAACTATCAATCATCGTCCAACGAGCTACGATGACGCGTCGAAGTCCTCGGGTTACCTACAGTATCGCTCCTAACTCGGTCAATCCTGACACATCTGCTGGTAGGCAGAGAGAGATCGCTTTTCAGTTTTATTTTCGCATATGATCACCACAGACGGGGTTATAAAAAATGTGGGTATATTTCAGGTATTCATTATTTTTTACTGTGTTCTCTGTAGGTTTCCATGGGGAGTGAGAATTCACGCTTGAAGGTTTTCGGTAACACCGTGTGGGAGCCTTTGTAAAAAGACTGTTGATATATTCTTATATAACCCACTTACGGGGCGTTTAGAGGAATTTAAGAGAAATGAATGGGTGCAATATCGCAAATTCGGTCAAGGTCGCCGCTCGTTACCCTCAAAGCAATTGGTGTACCCCCAATAGGATATTCATTTTGGGATTTTGGCGCGATCCGGCGTGCGTCATTCACCATCCCATGTCGGTTATCACTTGACCCGAACCTCAACCACCCCCTCTCTCTCTCTCTCAAAGAAAACTACTTACCATTTCTATATCGCTGTCGTGCTCAATCTTTAACCAGATCGCCCACTCGTCAAGTTTCCTTCGTTGGCATTCTTCGTCAATGTCCATATCCCAATCTGATGCGTCCATTTCGTAGTCATTGTCTGTGTCTTGAACCCGGACCCCATCATCCACCATAACTTCCTCTTCTTCTTCTCCCCACTCGAAATAGTCCACCCAAATTATGTTGTTTATGCGGTCGCATATGCAAGCCGCAACTCCCTCTTCCTCGTCTTCCGTCTTCCAAATTTCACAGCTTGAATCATACCAGTCTATTTCAGCCCCCCACTCCCCTTCGGCGTCGTCGTCTTCCTCCTCCTCCTCCTCTTCTTCTTCTTCTTCTTTTTCTTCTTCTTCAGTCCTTCTCATCCAACTCCTGTCTCTCCCATTCAGTTAGCGCAAATAATAGAGTATCATTTAGTCCTTGAAAAATTAAAGCCACTGATACTAACCTCGCTAATACAAAAAAAATTATTCTTCGGAAAAATAGGGAAAAAGACGCCATTGCTACTAGGAGAATTGCAAACACGCCCGTCGATCCTAGAAAATGCTGAATAATTATTCCGACTGAGATTCAATTTTATACTGCTTTTTCTCCTATTTTTTATATGAAATTCCATTTCACCCTTTCATCGCCACACCCAACCATTTTAGCATTCATATTTCTCATGCAGAATATTACCGAAACGAATTTTCTTGTCTAGGCCCCACACGTTTTCATCATACCCCTCTATCAAGAGATATCAAGAAACTTGACCTTCTCATCACTCCTCAGGTTACGATGGCCTATAACCTCTGGCACCGATCTTGTCCATAGGTGAGCGAATTTACACCGATCCCCTTACATGTCCAAATCTGGGACGGTGTCACCTCCCGGTGAATGAGCGAGCTTTTCATCCGCAGTATACCCCTTTCACATCGATTGCACCATACACATATTCCCTGACAAGCCACTTGAAAAATCTGCTGGTAGGCAGAGAAAGATTTTTTTTTTCGAAACGGATTGCAACGGATGTCGCAATTGATGACATCATGGTCTAGAATATGACGTATTGCATGGCAATGGCACTATCGACTGGTAATCAGTCGATAGACATGGGTAATGTTGCGCCATGATGGCGTAACCGTATTGCACCATACTGACGTCATGGGTAATGTTGCGCCATGATGGCGTAACCGTATTGCACCATACTGACGTCATGGGTAATGTTGCGCAATGATGGCGTAACCGTATTGCATCATGGTGGTGCAATGACACGATGACGTCATGAGGTCAAAGGTCAAAGGGTCAAAGGTCAAAGGTCAAAAGGTCAATTCGGTATGAGGTCCATCCTATAACTACTGAGGACATCAGTAACATCTTTTGCAAATACCTTAATATGCCCCAAAGTTGTATATTTCATAATTATTACAATGTATGCAAAATTATGCGTATATTCTCTCACAATTGGATTCAGTTCAAAATACCATAATCATCCATTTCCCTGTTGCCCTTAAGTGTTTGTATCACGCAAGTTACATTTTCAAGATCCTGTTATTATTTAGTGAAGCCAATTTGGTGTAAATGCTATAGTCGTGTTGTTTGTATTTCTGAAATATGAATTCGGTATTTCCTGGGATTTTATTTTCAAAAATCATCCTAATGTGGGGTGGTGCATGAAAACCTAATTTCTCGCCTGTCATGCGAGTTACGCTAGCAAAACTGCGTTTTCTCCAAGAAAATTATATTTGCTAGAATTTTTTTTCTATGCTAAAATATACAATTCCAATACCTTCACTATGTCATTAATGATAACGAAGATATACAGTATGCACTTGATATAGATTTGCCAGAAGGTTATAAAGTTGCCTTAAACTGGTAGAATAGAAAAGTGCGATATTAAGGTCATTCTTAACTATTTGATGCAATAAGATCATAATTTGAGATTAGTTGCATTCCATTTTGAATTTTTGCAAACAAGTCCCTTGGAAAAGATGCAAATTTTTTTATTTCAACTATTACTTTTGACTTGCAAACGTAGAAAATTGCCTGCAGGTACATTCTAAGCTTCTGCAATGGAGACTGGTGCATGTTGGGAAAATAAGATGCACATACGTTTCCAAATTCTGTCAGAAGATGGCACTATTTAGGTCAGTTTAGGGCATACATGAGTAATTCGGGCCCCCATCGAAACACGTATCAAAAATTCATATTTGAATAATCTCTCTACAAAAATAGTTTTCACGAAGAAGCTTCATGGGAGGAATTTTAATTTGTAAACAAATTTTTAGGCATTTTACTCCCAGTGTTCGTATGCTCGATCTGTAATGAAAAACACAAGTCAGAAAAAATTGGAACCAGCGGGATTCGAACCAGTCATCTACTGCTTGCCGGGCAGCGACTTAACCACCAGGCTATTCTGGTTCACGGCCAAGTCACGATGAACTGGAATCAAATACCCAATATCCTCTTCTTTGTGACTCATTAATATTCAAACGGTCCGCCGTAGACAATGGTTAGTAAACGAAGAAGCTTAATGGGAGGAATTTAAATTTGGGAGTAAAATGCCTAAAAATTTGTTTACAAAAATAGTTTTAACTGAAACAGTAGCAACTACACTGGTACTACAAAATTAGGTACTTTATTTGGCCACCTATTTGACTACAACAAATACTGTGAAGGCTAAAACGAGGCTAATCACGAACTGCGACTTTTCACAGCTGTGAACAGTGGAAATGCAAAGAGATTAAATAATTCCTTTAAAATACATAAAGGCGTCCAAGCTTCCACATAGGGGTGAAATATGAAAGAATATGATTTCCAAACACCATTTTTCTTGAATAGATTTACAGCCGACTAGTATTCAATTTTATATGTCTATATTTTATTCATCAGCTACCATTACATCATCTTAGCCTACGCCTGTCCAAAATGCATCGCGAGCGGATGAATTACTCACGTGTCCCCTTTAAGGCAACTTTAAAATAGAACTTTTCTTCAAATGTCACGCGAGTCATGGTGGATTGCCTGACATGGTGGTCGAGTTATGGCTCAACGGTATCATTGACTACCCTTTTTTTCCCTTCTGATATTGTATTTATCAGTACGTTTGACATTGTATGTTTACTGATTTCATAATATATAAGGAACTACATACCTCTTCTGCACAGTTCCACTATGATCACAATAACAACTATCAACATGATGCCACCAACTGCACTGAAGGCGACCGTCACCCAAATAGCCATCCCGTGTTCTGTAGTCGATAAGGCATAGCATTGTGAAAAGATGAGAACAAAGAAATAACAACTAATGAGCTGATACAAAAATGAATGACCACCAGAAAGACATTATCTCAAAGAGACACACAGTAATGATATTTCATTTCACCTGTAAAAAAAGTAAATGAAGACTCAATCATCTTGAAATGGAAAAAGAGTCTTTTTGAATATTTCTCATTTGCTATTAAAACTCACAGTTTATCAATATTTGGTCTCACAAAATAGTGACAGAAGCTAACCCCGTAATACCAACAAGTCTCTGGATCCACTACTATTATACTTTCGACTAATGTGAAACTTTATATTACCCTTTTCTAATGAAGTGATAATTAAGACGTTAATATGATTGATAATGCAAATACCCATTTATGTATTTAAAGGTCCCCTGTTATGAAATTATAATTCTTGGTATTTTGTACATGCATCTCATCTAAATTGAAAAATCACAACCGTTTGCAGTATCAAGATATTTTTAAAATAATATTTCCCCCAGGTATTCATGTCCAAAACAGTCTGCTAAGCTCCGCCCCCTTTTAAACCCCGAATTCTCGTTCCGCGAGCATGATTGACGTGTGACGTCACAAACCGACATTGCCGATGCTTGTTTACAATATTGCCTATGTATTACATGTGCAAACTAACTTGCTGTTGTGTATACCACCTCGAAAACCACCTCTAAAGCGAAGTATGCCGCAACGCTGCGTTGTTGCAGGTTGCATAACACCACAAAGGAGGGTGTCAGTCTACATTTATTCCCTAAAGACCCAAATATAAGAAGGAAATGGACCGCAAAAGTAAATTTAACTCGCGCCCATTGGAAGGGGCCGAGTGAGCACAGTGTTGTGTGCTCCGAGCACTTTTGTGCGGAGGACTTCGTCGATAGCACGGGGCTGCGTGTGGCATCAAGAAGAGGCCGTCCCTGAAACAAGTTTGATCATACATGTATCAATAATATGAAATTTGGCGACTCTGAGCTTTACCTCACAAGCACCTCTCTCAATTGGTCTTTACTATTAAAAATGATTTTTTTTTTGTTCTTGATGAAGAAAAAGATCTTTCTCCATAAAGAGGGTTATAAAAATGTTTATCATGGTAGAGTGGAAACTCAGTATAAAGAGGTGTGATACAACAATATTCCTGATATAACAAGGCAATATTTTGGTCTCAACTTTTTATATTCTTTTTTTTTTAAACTGATGTAACGAGATTCTGGATTTAACCAGGTAATTTTAATAGTCCCAAGGACCTCGTTATACTAAGTTTCCACCGTATAATATATTGATTTTTGTTACCACCCTGAATGTAGTGAAAGTGTAACGGGCAATTTTCAACCTACAACCCCCCCCCCCCCCCCCCCTCCTTCGGCAGGAAAAAGGGGTATACATCACAGTTACAGGTTGATTCCTACTTCTCTACATTATACATGTAGTTCATTTGACAGAAAATCTGTTTTCCAATGATTCCCTCTCTCTCTTTCACCTTTTCTTCTCTTGTGCTTTCCCTCCCTTTCTCCCTCTTTTTGCCTAAAATTCTCCACTTACACACATCTTCCCTCAACTTTTTATCTCTTTTTCCCCCAATGATTCCCTCTCTCTCTATTTCTCCCCTTGTGCTTTCCCTCCATTTCTCCCTCTTTATGCCCAAAATTCTCAACCTTTATGCCCAAAATTCTCCGCTTTCACACATCTTCCCTCAACTTTTTTATCTCTCCCTTTTCCCCCAAATGATTCCCTCTCTCTCTATTTCTTCCCTTGTGCTTTCCCTCCATTTCTCCCTCTTTATGCCAAAATTCTCCACTTTCACACATCTTCCCTCAACTTTTTTATCTCTCCCTTTTTCCCCCAGTGATTCCCTCTCTTTTTCACTATTTCTTCTCTTGTGCTTTCTGTCTCCCTTTCTCCTTCTTTTTGCCCAATATTCTCCAATTACACACATCTCCTCTCAACTTTATCTCTTTTTTTTCTTTTTCCATTCTGCCAATTGTTGGTTTTGATCTCATTCACGCACTCACACCTTTCTTTTCAATTGTTAGTTTCATTCACGACAAGCCTTGCATAGTAAATGTGTTTGAGCTCTTCCAGAGATGACAAAAATATTCAATTGATTTGAAATATATTATTACTTCTGGAGAAATGTAGATATAGATGTATCCAGGAAATGGTTGTCTTACAATTGAACATCAAAAATTCAATAGGAGAATGCCCCCCCCCCCAAAAAAAAAAAAAAAAAAAAAACATAACAAAACAAAACAAGCAAAACTGATTAGCTTCCAAAGTGTGTTTCATTAACAAATTAAACAACAAATGCCATAAAAAATAACAGACCTCATATGCCATTAACAATAGAGTTATCATTCTTGACTGAGATACGTGCATCTTTACAACATCCATTACAAAAAATGCTCTGGGCAAATACTTAGATGTGAACTCAGTTACCCAATTCCAATTTTATTTCTGACAGTGAAAATGAATATTCAATTCAAAATAAGCCTCCTAGACTACTCTTTTCCTCTGATACTTGAAGCAAAAACAGCAATAACATTTTTACCACATTGTCACAGTGTAGCACACCCTCATGTAATAAACCCAACTTTCAGGAAAACTGATATCCATGTATAGGAATTAAATATCATGAAAAGATAGACTGAACAATGACGTACTAGCATTTTTAACATTTCTTATAAACAGTGATATACATGATAAATGTATATGCTACCTAAGCGTTATCAAGTTAACAACTAGACCAACATATATCAGTACATAATAATAAATACAATAAATCAAATGAAAGAAGAAAAAAAAAATCTGTAGAAAAAATGTCAATTTGAAAAGAAATATGATGTGAAGCAACAATAATGATGATCACATGAATGACCCAATTAAATAAAAGATGTTTGCCAGTCATTAGTACTGAATATTTTTTTCTTTCAAATAATGACTTTGTGTAAATGTTTACACTGATGGAACAACAGTTCTGATACATAAATATTTTTAAAATGTTCAATTCTACTATCACCTTTGCTTAATGTTGAGATTTGTGCATGTCATATCCAAGCCCCAGTTAAAAAAAAGTATGAGAATAATGGTTGCATAGCTTAAATTAAAGTTCCACAGAGCTGCCCTCCCTTTTGATTTTTTTGCAAAGGTTAAAAAAATATATATTCATACAGTAAACTTTGAAAAGAAAATACCCTAAAGAGGTAAAATGCAGGGAATATTTCCAATTTTAAAAAAATATCTTTGAAAATCTATCTTAGAACAGTAATAAAAATCTCAGTAATAAGGTGGAAGTAAAACATATATTTTTCTGTAAACATAGATCTTGACAAGGTGGGGGAAAAAACAGCAAAATTGTATGTAGGTCTACGCCTCTTCAAAGCCCCTGTTCTGTTCTGATCCAGGATTGAGTAAAAGAGGGGGCACAAAAATGAAAGTTTGTCAAAAGGTAGACCCGTATTTTTCTGGTCTCGTCAGCTTCTCGAAAAGTCGCTCAGTGAGGGGGGGGGGGGCAAAAAAAGAAATTCGCTAAACCTTCAAAAATCGCTCAATAAGGGGTTATTGGGGTCTAGTTTCCCCTCCATAATTCCCTGACAAGCAACAAAAAAAATCATACTTCTCTTCCAAAGGGGGGGGGGACCGGGTCAGCTGTGCCCCCTGGATCCGCCAATGGTTCTGATGGAAATGCTGCACGGATTCTTGTCACGGCACAAGATGGGAGAGGAACACGTCCTGCCCTGCCTGGCTTTCCTATAAAAGATTTTTTTTTAAGAGTACAAAGGAAACTATGATTAGACAACTTCAAAACAATGCACAGTGTAGTCTATGATGTAGGTGATAGTGAGGTAACTTTTACTTTGAACTTCACAAATAAACAATAGAAGATTAGCTAATAATTTAGTTGTCAACATCGCAGTGTAAAATGTTGTGATGGGGAAAGAGGAAACAAACGTTAATCTGCACATAGGACAAGAAAATACATGTACACTGCAAATAGAATAATCTTCCTCTATTTACATTAAGGCTAAAACATTATTTTATAGAATATCGTAATATTAAATAAGGAGCCAATTTGGCATATTGCATCCAAACTGCTTTATATAATACAGGAATACTGCAGTAAGGATTAAAACAAAAAATATGGTGTACTCACTGATTTTCAGTTACATCCTGCCTTGCCTGTCCGCCATACTGCTGCCGATACAGATAGCTAGTAAGCAGTTTCCATCACATACCGCTCCAGACACACTGGATGAAACCCTGGGTGGAGAAGAAGCAGAAGAAGAAGAAGAAGATCATATCTATTGTCAACTATAACGGTACCTACACTTACTTAGTGTAGCAGCACAAAGAAAACAAGCAAGATAACAGGAGAGCTAAGAGTTTTCTGGATATCAATGTTAGAATTTACTAGAATCAAACGCTACCACCCCATGCACCAGTAAAACTGCCCAAGCGCAAGCCCAGGCAGGGTCAGCAGGCGAACAACCAAACAGCGCGGGGTGTACCCCGGCCCTGCGCACATCGAGCTCACTGCCTCGATCAGCGAAGTATCAGCTCAGCCTCTCGGGCAATTTGCAAGCGTAAACAAGATTCATAATACGTGGATATGCGTGAATTAAACTTTAATCGGTAATTTATTATCAAAAAATAATTACCAATTGTGTCTCCCGTCGATATCCTCTCCGTTATTAAAATCAGGGACGTCTCTGTCATCATCAGAATCTTGCCCAGAATCCGACATGTCTGGCTCAAACATAGTATACGACCGGGCCCCTAATTCCTCTTCAATCTTCTTCTTGATGCTCCAAATCAGATATATCTGATCCTGAATAAGTGTCCTGGCTGAAGAAGATGATGCCATCGTTGATGTAGGATTTTGTCTTTAAAAAGCTAAAATGAAGGGCTGAAATGGCACGAAGTCGAAGGGATCTACACGAAGCTCAATAGCCATAACACACACACATCGATACTGATCCAGCTTGTGTGAGTCGAGCGTTCTGTGGGTGACGTCACATGACGTCATCGATCGCTGGACCGATTTTCCAAAATTTTTAGGGGCGTTCCCAGTTATTTTTTTATTTTCAAGGTTACAGATTAATGAATGGAATTCAGGTAATATGATTGACAGATCTGGATTCACAGTAGAAAAGTCTATTAAATGAAGTTCCTTTGTAATTCCATAAAAGGGACCTTTAAAATGCGTTCCAAAGGATGGTAAATATATCAGTAGTAAATTGGAAACAAACGTGCAATATATTGAAAACAAAAGGAATGACGATTCACACATTTACAAGATAACTAAAAAGAGTGTTACCTATGGCAAGCACCGTAACGGTTGCTGACCGATCTGTCCCATTGGTCGCCTCACCCGTCACCGTACAGGTGTATGTCTGTTCTTTGTCCAGTTTGGCGGTGACGCTAATCGTGGCTACTCTCTCAGATGTACCATCGGGGAGTGTCCTCTGGAAAGGTTCTCCTAGGGGCTGTTTTACAATCCCTGAAGAGGTCCACTCAAGTTTTACATTAGGTTTGAAGCCAGTCACTCGACATTCTAAGTTAAATGGGTGTGTGTTGGAAGCTTCAACAGTGCAGAAACTTTGAAATTCATTCCCAGTTGAAGCCCGGACACATTGTTCAATGTGAGGAGTTGATGTTGATGCTTTTTTAAATAAAAAAATCAATATCAGGGAGAACATCAATATTCTCTA
The DNA here is from genome assembly GCA_025617745.1 of Heliocidaris erythrogramma. NCBI lineage: Eukaryota > Metazoa > Echinodermata > Echinoidea > Camarodonta > Echinometridae > Heliocidaris > Heliocidaris erythrogramma. Next base: position 26,269,809 of record CM046856.1, read on the forward strand.
CAACAAAAATAGGAAACATTTACCACATACCAGGGGGTTATCAGATTTCATGGGGTCCAGTTTTCCTCCATAATTCTCTGACAAGCAACAACAAAAACAAAGGTTTCAGTGCAACCCGATAACCTTTGGGGGTCAAAAGTTGTCAGGGGGCAGTCTGCCCCCCCCCCCCCCCCCCCGCTCCCCCTCCTCTCTCTCTCTCTCTCTCTCTCGCTCTCTTGGGTAAACTAGTGACCCAGGGGCAGATCCAGGGATTTGAAACATTAATCTTCAACCAGGAATATATTGATATATTAAATGGACCTGATGGGAAGATCAAAAAGATGAAATGCGGCCCAGGGCAAAAGCTAGATGACATAAAAGATGACTCTAGTTATTAACCCGAGATAAATATTACTAGGGGCCGTATAGCCACTTACTCCTTTGAATGCAAAAGGGTTTCTCCATGTAAACCTTGGCGTCATCCCCTTACTAGGAAGCGTCTGAATTTTATTTTCAATACTATTCACTTATAGTCCTACTTCGATGTACCAGACCGTTGGCCTGAAAAGAAATTCTTACCGTAGATGGCAAGTTTCGTGTGATTGATTAAACTTTCTCCGGAATCAAATTCAACGCGACATGAATATCTTCCTTCATCTGACACTCGGAGGTCCTCGATGACGAGAGAGAAATCCTCATTCAAAGTAAACCGGTCATCGAAGCTTCTACGTTGTTGTTTAAAGAACACGGTCTTGGTTGTGCCACTGCTGTTTGTCCAATACAAGGCAACAACGTCTGGTTGGGTAAAGTCACAAGGTAGACGTATATCTTGCCCTAACCAGCCGACTACATGCTGCTCAGAAGTAGCACCTGTCAATGGGTGAGAAATAATGATGGTGAAGAATGGAATAAAATACAGAGAGAATGTGAACGATAGAGGGAAAGATGAAAAATGGAAAAGGCAGACATAATTATTAGGATAGACGGGAGAGAGTGAGAGTTAGATAGAAGACGGTGTAAAAGTTGGAGAACAAAAACAGAACAAAGAAGAAAAACAAACGGGTGGAAATGGCATCGACCATGTTGACTGTTTTGAGGGGCGTGGTTGAAACTGTTGATGAGCCCGAAGCCCCTTATAAAACGAAGTAATTACTGAGGGGATGTCATGAGATTACGTTGTGAAAGAAACTGGAAGCGACTGGAAAGGGACAACTATGTGGTACATAAGGACTGTTGTAAACTATGCTGTGAGGTTTTTGAATCCTCAGAATCATCAAAATGATAGGATTCTTGCTGAAGGTCGCATGCACTTTACAGAGAAAATGTGTATATGTGACTGCACACATATGGCATGAAAGTCTGATCCAAACTTTTCAGCTATTTCTTATCATATTTTGAATATATAAGGGCAATTGAATCGGGACATTTCTTCTACGATATTCTTTCAAACTGACACAAAAGAATTACAGTTTACAATTTCTTTTCACTTCTACCAATACCCACCTTCTCTTTAAAAGTGGTATCTTTGCTAACTCCCAAAACTCTATTATTTTCTTTCTTTTCTGAAAAAGGTTATATCGGGTTGAATATCCCATTTGAATGGTGGCGAGTGCATGAGTCACATTCATGTTCATTGATTGCATGCACATGAATACTCGCTATTGTAAAGTAATGTTTCATGAATCTAAACGGGGAATCTCCGAGGGTGAGCGAGGTTGCTAAGCGTCACACTAAACATGCTGTTTGTATCTTACGAAATTGTAAAGGTACATTTTCTACATTAATAGATGTGTTTAGTCTGTCTTCGAGGCAACTTCCCTGCTCTCAATGAAATTGTGTTGTACTGATGCTGGAGTTAGGGACTCCATATCTGCATGTGATCCATGTCTTGAACAAGTTTCACTACTCTTTTTTAGGGTCGAAGCATACATTCTGGAAGACAGCTTGTAGACCATTTTTAATGTACTGCATGTACATCTCAGAATTAGTGACCGTTTACTAAGACATTGGGTCTTTCTAATGTCCATATTTAGCAAGATACCAGTTATATCCCCCACCCATTGGTAGCAATTTAAGTTTGATATCTCTCTGGCATTAAGGCCGGTGTACTGATTTTTCCACAGTTCATATGTTTCATCATTTCTAATGGTTATCACAACGTGATTGCATGGAATTTTTCCCCCTTAAGCAGTTAAGTCAAGTTGTTGATCACGTAAGTCCATTTAGTAGATCGGGTTGAAGTCCAGGTTCTAGACCCTTTAGGCATGTTAGGGTGGCTACCGGGGCCCTCATTTCTTGCACACTGGATGCCTTTAAGCGCAAGTATTTTCTCCAGCATTTGGATCAGTGGATCCTGGCTGTAGAAGTTGTAACCCTAAGGAAATTCCTTGATCATCGTGTTCATGGTACATTATTCCATTTATTTGGACAAAACCAGCACCTGGAATAATTTTCAAAGGGATATTTTCTGGCCACCATACCTACCACTATGACAGAGACATTCACACGGGATTGATTGAAATGAATCTTCTCACAGCATGATTATTAAAGCACCAATGCTCGGAAGAATTTTATCAGGGCCTGGATTTTTATTTGTGTGTCTTTTGTGCGTGGCTGTGTGCGTGTGTGTGGGGTGTGTGTGTGTGTGTGCGTTTGTTTAGCATTATGTCCGAGGACATTTTCGGACAGAGAACAAAAAAAAATCATGACAACAATGGTCCTCGGAAGGCGGACAATAGTCCTCGAACGTCGAACAATGAATTTATGCCTTATTCCGTCGACTGTCCGAGGACAGAGGAACAATAGAGGAACAATACTTGTCCTCGGAAGTAAAGCCATGTAAACGTTTGTGTGTGTGTGTGTGTGTGTTACTACAGCCTTATTTCCAAACGATACAAACTCACACACGCCCGAACACATTTACCCCCCCCCCCCCAAAAAAAAAAAAAAAAAAAAAAAAAAACACTTTATACACACGCGTTACCCCTACAGGAGTATCATATTTTTAGCACGCATATTGCGTCGAAAGAAAAAAATCTAGCTCTTAAGTCAGCCTTCTTTTGCGATAATGCATGTTCTTATTCAGTCTTCCTTTTTGCAATAAATTTATTTCAACAAGATTTCCCAAAGCTGCTTAAATACGTTATTTAATTCCTTACGTATATACAGTGCGTACCAAAAGAAGTATACCCAAAGGCTGTAGGAACTTCTTGGGAAAATAATTTGTGAATTCCAAATTCACTTCTTCGTAAAGAGTAACTTTTTTTCTGTCTAATAATACCTTATTCATAACTGTGCTGCCACGAATGACTGAGCACCAGGGTCTTTTAAAAGTCAAGTTTGAGAGGAAGAAAGCTTCATTATCATTATTATTATTATAATTATTATTATCATTATTGTTATTATTATCATCATCGTAATTATTATAATAATCATTATTATTATTATTATCATCATAATTATCATTATGTATGTTTATTAGAAAAGAAAGCAATAACAATTCAGAAAATTTAAGGAATTAAACAATTCAATGTCAAATAAGCACAGAAAGTAACTGATGTGTCATAGTTTTCTCAGAACTTATGATTATTATAGCATTGTCTGTATCCTTGATATCTTTATACATAGATATGTAACTGAAATAAAATAATATATCCTCTCGGAAGAGGCAATGAGAAAATGATATACAAGTGTAAGGAAATAACATATACAACAGCTTTGGCAACTCTCATTCCTTTCACATTATATTAATATATCATATATATATATATATATATATATATATATGATATTAAAGTCAGTGTTCTGCTTCTGTTCTGTTCTGCTTCTGTTCTGCAAATAAATGATGTCGAAATGACGAATTCCGTGAGAGAATCCCCCTCTCCTACTCATGCTCCATTCTGAGTCATTATACAATTTTCTATCATTTCCACCCTGTTCTGGACATTCGACCACTCTTATTCACTAATATGAGATGTTGGATAACGACCACTCTCCACATGACTCATAGAGTCATATTTTCCCTAAGTCTAACAGAGAAAGTACTTTGTTGTTTTGGAATAAACACTTAGATTTTAGACATAAACTACAAGTCGCACAACTCCTTTGTTCTTATCTTATTTTCTTTATGTACTGCATCGATACATAAAAAGAGAGGGTTATTGAAGTATAATAAGCAGTTAAAGAGAGATGAAGACTGTAAGCAATACCTTCCTCATTAAAGTGACCCCTTGAAGACTTGACCAAGGGCGAATTATATGAACCGCTGAATTATGCTACAAATAGTTCAGAACAGAAGCAGTGGTAATATACCATTTGATGGATGTGTCTGTCCTGTTTTGTCCACTGTCTAACATGGGGGTTTGCAGGTAATGTTCTAGAGTGATTTGGTGTTGGAACCGGAGAACTGGTCCAAATTAATGGATTTATGAATAAGAAGTTGAACCACAACCCTGCTAATGAGGCAATGGTGCACTTTCAAGAAGATGGTCACTCAAAACTCTCATCCATATGTTGAAGGAACTACTTGCTCAACAAAATGCCAATAATGAAGTGGTCATTACAAAGGGCGTATAGATACAGAACTTGAACCTGAAACAAGAACTTGTCCAGTTAAAAAGAATCAAATGAATCACTTTATGATTAACTTCAGAAATGCTATAACATCTTTAATATAATATTGGAAGCACACTGACACAGCGCCAGAGAGCCGTCATGCTACAATTATTGTACGTGGGTAAAATGTTGTCCATGACTTTTAAATATTGCTATATGGACATCACAATAGTCCATGACTTTTCATAATTTAGTAATACGGCCACCACTTAGTTAAGCTGTATAGACATCGATATTGATAAACGTTATATTGATAAATTTTACCAGGTTTTTTAATCATTTTAACAAGACCTCTGTAAGCATATATGCCTCTTATTCAATATAAATTGTATGATACTCTTCTCTCATTTTCTTTCTCCATTGTCAAAGCTGTTCGGAGTTTATTTCCCTACAATCATATTAATACCATTATTATTATTATCAGGGTCATTGTTATTAGTTATTATTATTAATTTTTTATCATTGTCATCATTATCATTATCATCATTATGTCATTTAAAGTGACAAAGAGCTGTAATTCATGTCTGTCATGCAAAAAATATGTTATACGTATGTTATAAAAAAAAATGTCCATGTGTTTTATCATGATTCAGTTCAACTAAGAAACAAAGGAAGAATGTAATTGTATACGCAACCACACATAAACACAAACAAACTCCTTTTCACACTCTCTCACCCACACACACACGTGGACACACACAGTCTTGTATGGCTTTATTTCCGAGGTCAAGTATTGTTCCTCTATTGTTCTCCGTCCTCGGACGGTCGACGGAATAAAGCACAAATTCATTGTTCGACGTTTGAGGACTATTGTCCGGCTTCCGAGGACCATTGTTGTCACGATTTTTTTTTTGTTCTCTGTCCGAAAATGTCCTCGGACATACGGCTAAACACGCCCACACACACATACACCACGCATATACATTTCTATATATGGATACTTGCGCAACAAAGCAAAAGTTCCAAAGAGGGAATAGAGAGATAGCGAAGAGAGAGAGAGAGAGAGAGAAGCAGAGGAGAGTGAGAAACAGGAAAGGAACATAAAAATATACAAATATACATATATACATATATATATATATTTCAATCTCTAACTTAGCACAGCACATCAAAATTCAAATCATACACCAAACAAAAGCAATCGCACGCGAGTTTTCGGTTCGTTCGTTCTGATCAGTGACATCAAATGATGAGATAAACTTACATTCTGCAAGTGCACACAAAACCAATAATGTGCCCAGATAATAACTGAAAGGAGCTGGTTTTGTATAAGCCATTTTCTCAGCCATTTATCCGTTCTCAGCCTAATAAAATACTGAAGTGATATGAGCGAAGTTCAAGATGTAACATTAGGCGTTGGTTGTCTTCGCTGCGTGTTTGCGTCATAGTTACAAAGGTCAAAGGGAACGCGGGAATCCCCAGTACATGAATGTTTTGAGAAAGAATCACTCCATGGTAAACATAGCCTTTTGACAAGGCCCTTTTTGACTTGGCTATTTTTCTCGGCAAGTAAGCTAGTAGTGGCTGCATAACAAGACTAGCCGCCCAGCCCGGTGAATGCGCGATCGAGCGACGTGAGTCCGAGGGCCTTTTGGAACCTGACCTGTATTTCTTATGTTATCCTTTGTTCCTAGCGAGGATCTGCTACCTTATAGGTAGGAGCCAATCAGCAAACGTATCTTCGCATGACGTCAGCATACATTTGGTATGCAAATTCGCCTTCATCTCGAGCTAGCGTAGCCTCTTGTCGAGGCCCTGGCGCTGTTGAAATCCTTGGCGATATGGAGGCTGAGCCAGAAAAACCGAGGCGCTTGCGCCGAGGGCCTCTTGACACCCGACCTGAATTATATATTCATGAGGCACGATTTCCTACTGAATTATGCATGAAACGTGAATAGTTAGATAACCGCGGCGATCGCCCAGCAAATTGGCCAATGAAATCTCAAGGATTTCTTACTTCAGTTCTGGACTAGTCTATTATTTTTGGGGGGATTACATAAATCTCTTGCTCAAAATACATTCACAGACAAGCACATTATGAAGAATTCGATCTCTAGCTTACAAACCATGGTAATTTGAAATAAGACAAATGTACATATTTCTCAAGAGATCATCATATATTTACAAATAATGAAGAATGGGCAATAAAAGTCACCGTTCAACAATAGATGCATCTCCATCAATTCTGATGTAACCAAGGAGTTACCAGCAACTTCACTGCCCGGCAAGGCCCCGGGGGATCCGCCTGGCCCTCGCGAAGCTAGCAGCAGTCTCACTCTCCATCCCTGGCCCACGGAGGTAATCAGCACAGAGCGGTAGCGCGTGAAAAATAACACTTTTTCCATAGCCAGTAGGCAGATTCACAAAAACATCTTGTCCTTTAAGTGCAGATTTGATTGCATCAACTTGCAAATCTTTGAATCTGTCAATCTTCAACATTCTAGCGGCATATTCTAAGCTCTTACAAATATCGTCATCACTCGTCGTGGAAGAAACGTTGAACGTTGGGCTGCGATTAATTAATATGTAAGAAATAGCGTGCAGTCGAGTCATGAATATTTAACATTACGTCATGGTAGCTCGCGCTTATTGGATGATTTTCACCGACCAAAATTTGGTCGGAATATTCGTCAAAACAATGAAATACAAAAGAAAATTCAGATCAGGTGTCAAGAGGCCCTCGGCGCCGCGAGCGCCTCGGTTTTTCTGGCGAGCGAAGCGAGCCAGAAATTTTGCCTCCATATCGCCAAGGATTTCAACAGCGCCAGGGCCTCGACAAGAGGCTAGAGCTAGCGCGGCCCGTGCAAGCTACTAGTACATCAATCATGGAAAGCAAGCCCCGCAGATACCGTTGTGATTGGTCGATAATCCTCGCTCGGTAGGCGTGTTAGCATACGAATGTCAACTCGTGAATAATTCATATCGGAGGATGGAAAACCAAGTTCCAAAAGGCCTCGCGACTAAAGTCGCTCGATCGCGCGTTCACCCGGGCCGTGTTGATTAAGGTACATCTGGAGTGTATAAGGCAATTATCCCATGTTTATTAGTATAGTCTATGGGACAAAAAACTGAAATGTCTCCACCCCCTTAGAAATAATCTTAAATGATTTTTGTTCCTGTTAGATGGGACCATTACCTATCAGAATATGCCCTAAAATAAGAGGTGGGCGTGGCCACAAGGACTATTACCATGGCAACGGATCAAAAACAGAATTTAAGAAAATGTCATGTATTCGTGATTAAGAAAGGACAAAAACACATTGTAACATTTTAAAGTAATGTATCACAAGTTTCTCACTTGATAAAAACTCAAACAAAAGGTGTCCATCATGTTTGAAAATGGCTGTTGCTATGGAAACAGTAAGACAAAAAAAAACATATTTGAGCAAAAAAAAAAAACACGATGCTACCGAAAAAAGTAAATATTAATACTTTTGTATTGTACATGATTATCTTCTTTTCTACACGACACTCATCAAAATTTGTTTAAGTAAAGGGATGATGGAGATGACCACTAAATGTGTAGGCTGTTACCATGGTAACAAATAAATTTATTGCATTTCTAATGAAATACAGAACTATATTTCTTTTCAACATGAAATAATGGTAAACATCTAATTATTGTTACCGCCTGTTTCATTATATTCACAAATTTAGTTTGGAATACAGTTTGGAATTTGATTTATAAAAAAAATCTGTTGCCATGGAAACAGAATTAATGAAGATGACATCTTTCAACTAAAGAAGGAAATGTAACTAACCAATATAAAATATATAGCAATTAGATTAACAAACACCGTCAGCGATTAGAATCTGCTCGTTGGTTGTGAATCAGTGATCTATACTATAAATTAAATATTGTCATGTGGATTGAAACAAGGTCATATGGAAGCTTAGATTACTTTAAACAATGAAGCATTGAAGCACAAAGGAGAAATTAACTTTTTACAAAATATTTTAGACTAAAATAGCAACATTCGTTGCATCAGCGTCAGCCCACACTTGGAACAATAAGATTTTGATTGTTTGACTCTTTTTAAAAAACCCTGGTGCTCAGTCATCCATGACAACAAGGTCATATGGAAGCTTACATCACTTTACACAATGAAGCATTGAAGCACAAAGGAGAATTTAACTTTTTACAAAATATTTTAGACAAAAGTAGCAACATTCGTTGCATCAGCGTCAGCCCACACTTGGAACAAGGAGATTTTGATTGTTTGGCTCTTTTTAAAAACCCTGGTGCTCAGTCATCCACGGCATAAATGCCATGATTGAGGTACTACTAGACAGACAATAAGCTTTTCTTCACCATGAAGTAAATTTTAAAGTCACATCGATTACAGCATTTTAATTAGAAGCTGGCAGAGTTGTGTATACTATTTTTTATAACCACTGTATTTATGTATCCATTTATATATTTATTTGAACTTATTCATACACGATAAAAGCATGATCAGTATAAAACTGTTTTGCATCATGTTCCTGATGCAACAGGAATAAACAATAGGTATAGCATAAATTAGTAACAATTTATAAGAAAAAAAGTAATATAGTTACATAATAAAAATATAAGTAATAAAACAATAAGTAAAAACAACAATAATAAACGGCTACGAATATTTCAAAACTAACAAATTGAGTATATTATGTAATGTTAAGCCGAATGTGGAGTACTAATGTACTAATGAGACTACAGGATTAAAAAAAAAACATGACCCGTAACTTTGTCGATTGTCATCTAAAATAAGAACCGTAAAAGTCATCTTTGGAAATTTATTATTGAAAGTCTCAGCTCATATACATACATGTATATACATGTATATCGATGATATTCATTAAGGTTAGCTGGCAACTAAATACGGTATAATTACAAATTTAGTGTTGATGTAGAGTGTATCGACTTAAAATCACGAGTTGGCAACTAATTAATATTGGTCACAGACCAGGGCGGCAAAGCGTCTCGTGATGGGGGGGGGGGGGGGGGGTAAAGTAGACACCAGCAGAAAAAGAACTTCTGTGGGAAAGGGGGCATGCACAAGGGGGCAATAACAGAAAAGGCACTTTTAGGGAAAAGGGAAAGGCATAAATGGAAACGTTAAAGTGAATACATAAGTTTTAGACAATATAAACCCTACATTTTGAAGCCATCTCGGGAAAGATTCAAATAATCATATTTGTTTCTCTCTTTACATTACAGTGTGCAGTTGAGTGTGAGGGTCTGTATATTACTTTAATTTCCAATCGAGCATAGCGGGCTGTGATACCCAGTGGTGGATCGGGGGGGGGGGGGGGGCTTTTGGCGGAGCTTTTTAAAATTATCCCTGATTGGCATCTAGGACTTCAGCCCCCTATTTTGGCATTTCCTTTTTTCTTTCGTTTTTCGCGTATCTCTCTTTCACATCGAGATTCCCCCCCCCCCCCCCCCCCACTTTGAAAAATCCTGGATCCGCCGGTGACATCAGATTCTTATGAAGAGGAAAAAAAGTCATCTTAGTGGGGTTCAAAGTACAATGTCATCATGAAAGACTGGATATAGACTCGTGAGCGTCGCTAGGCCTTTCTGAGTTGGAGGTGGGGGGGGGGGGGGGAGAATCTCGATGTGAAAGAGAGATACGCGAAAAACGAAAGAAAAAAGGAAATGCCAAAATAGGGGGCTGAAGTCCTAGATGCCAATCAGGGATAATTTTAAAAAGCTCCGCCAAAGGACATTCGTGCCATGGCGGGATTCGAACAGCGAACCATGAGATCCACCGTCCGGTGACGTATCCACTAGACCCCACGACACCTCTATTTGATAAATCTAATTCAAATAATTTTTTTTTCCGTGCCAATATCTAATTAAAGCACCACCTACAATCACTTGTTCCACATCAAATGAGTGTTAATTTCATATTCGCGAGCGAGCCCCTTTTCTAATGTTCGATTTTAATAATTATTAAGGGAATGTTAGGTTTTAACTGGGCGAGCGAGTGTAGAGAGCGAGCGGAAAATAGTAATATCTCTCATTGAAAGAAATTGGCAGTATAAACGGAATTTCCTGGCAAGGGGGGGGGGGGGGGCACAATCGTATAAGGGAATGTTAATTTTGATTAGGCGAGCGAGTGTAGCGACCGATCAAACTTTGTCGACACTTGTCTTTTGATAATAATGTATAGCATAAACGGGATCCTCTTTCTACGAAGTGGGGGGGGGGGGCAAATCGTATTTAAGGCAATGTAAATTTTATTTAAACTTTTTTAAAAATAATAATTGGTAGCATAAACGGGATCTTCTTTCTCCGAAGCGGGGCGGGCACAATCGTATTCAGTATGGGAAAGTTGAATTTATTTACAAGGGAATGTTTATTTTGTTTTTATGTTTTTTTTTTTTTTTTACGGAAGCTTTAGATCTGACGCCATAAAATGCCTTATGACCGATTCTAGAACAACTACCCCCTGGAAAACTACCCCCCGGATAACTAGCGCACTTATTAAAAGGACAAGATATTTTATAAAATAAATGAGTGTTTTTAAAGAAACTATTGGGGGGAGGGATACTTGCAAGAGTAAATGTAGCACCTGTTTGATTTGAATAGGGTAGTAATCCAAAAAGGGGTACTTTGGGGATATTTTTAAGATGAGAAACTGTTCACGCCCAGAACGTACCACGTTTGCATGTCTCCGACTGTCAGATGTACAATATTGGTTAGAACATGGAACAATTAGCAGGGATTTTTCATGTAAAGGGAAGAGATAGCTAAGTGGTATCGAGATTCCCAAACATGGGTGTCGATCCCGGGCGGGTGGGGGGGGGGGGGGGCTGGGGGTTATATATTCCCCCTGAAATTTGAGGTGGGGTGGCCTGTATAAGCCCCCAATATTTTTGGATGTGAGAATTACGATACATCAACTTAAAACTACTTATCCAAATTCATTATTTAACAACATTTAATCATACAGAAAACCATTTAGGGATGCTCTAAATGCAAGTTTTATAGACAGATATTTGAAAAAGTCCATGGTGTGGGAGGGGGATACCCCCCCCCCCCCCGCACCTTCCTCTCGCCGGTCATCCCCAATCATGAACACAGATCCACACCTGTTCCCAAGGAAAGTTATAATAAATGACCTTAAATTGAATTCCATGATTTATTTTGTAATATATAATATCTATTACAAGATAAAAATCATCTCTGTCTTTCATTATGAAAATAAAATCATATCCCATCAATGATTAAATGTGCTGACTGTGTGGTAATTTTTCTTGCACAGATTTGCACATTCATTGACTTGCATATTAGAATAAATGTACATTACTCCACTAGAGTCCCGGTTGTTTTACTGTGTTTACATAATACAATACACAATATCATACATAACCCTCTTAATACTTAAGTCTGCTCTTCCCAAGAGTATAATTCCATTATCTCTTTATGGTTACATGACACATCATCACTGAATATTGTTGTTTATTTCTCTCACTTTCTGATATGATGTTCCACCTCCTGGAGATTGACCCATTGCATTCACATGACTTTATATTTTTTAAAGGAAAATCCTATGTGGACTGCACAGTGAATTTATAATCAACCATAATATGTATTAATGTTATAATAATGAAGTTAATTATTTCGTTGTCTCCAACGGCCACCAGAAGGTGGTAACACACGCAACTGTGATAGGTTGCTCGACTGCTGTGAAAAAAATCACAGGCAGACCGAGCGGGATTCGATCTGCCTGTGATTTTTTTTCACAGCAGTCGAGCAACCTATCACACAGCAGTTGCGTGTGTTACCACCTTCTGGTGGCCGTTGGAGACAATTGAATAATTAACTTCATTATTTCATGTTACCCAACGGATTAATTCTATACCAATGTTATAATGTTCATAATATCATAAATGATATATGTTATATTATAACATTTATCATTTTTACAGTTATAGTTAACGATAACTTATATTATAAAAATGAAATAAAGTGTGGCTTTTTCACGACAAATTAAAAGAAAAACCGAGATATAAAAGAATTTTTCAACCATTGATTTAGTATGCAATATAGCAAATTGTAACTTAAAATTTTGGGGTAAATATGATTCAGCATTATTTATATAATTACAAGTATAATGTTAAAAACTGATGATTAATCCTTGAATAATTCTGCATAATGATTATAAGCATTTCATTTGTAGACTTTAATTTATTATTTATTCATTTATTTTTTTAATTTGATGTATTAGTGTACTTTGTTGCTCTGATAATAAGCTTCACAATAGCATCAACCATAACATGTTAAAAGAGAAGGGGTTTTATCATCCATAAGTTCTGTTTCTCTGACAGTAAAGGCCCGATCAGACTTAACCACTTGCACTACAATAAAATAGTTGGACACTGTCAGTGGCAGGATTTGGGAGTGCAATCCGGTTATAGGGAACTGCTCTGTGACCGGCCCATACATCCAACAACGTATATGTAGGCAAGTTTTCTTACATATTCGATATGATTTTGATACATTATCAATATACCTTGGCAAGACCGACTTCCAAGTGGTCGACCAAATGATGAAAGCCATGCAGAAGTAATTTTGATGGGGTGGGGGTTATATAGCTCAAAATCAGCTTTACAGCTTTTAAAGTTTGTGAGCGAGCAACAATTTTGACACTGTTTAGTCAAAACACTTCTTTCAAATATCTAGATAGATTTGAATTGAAAGCTCAGAATATTAACAATGGACATTTGCTTGCATGTTGTTCAATTAGGAATGTGTGGTAATTTTCAAATTCCAATAGTTTCTTGATGTGTAACTCATTATTAACCATGACAACGTCCATGAGGAACACATCCGCAACCAACTTTAAAGGCCAAGTTCACCCCCAAAATTGAGTTAATTCAATAAAATTAAATTAAACAAAAAAAGGTTAAAATATTAATGTTAATGTTTTGCATTGTTTCATGAAACAATGATATGCATAACATTGGCTTTATGCAAATTATTGAGCCGATAATGCCATAAGCTCACTTTTCCTTTTGTATTTTATTATATGAAATTTCAAATATTTCAGTTTTCTTCTTCAACAATGTAAAACAAGGTTTGACTCCTCGTAGAATGTGTACGATCATAATTATTATAACTTATTGTGATACAATGAAGAGAATCTTTATAAACATCTATGAAAAAATAAAATATTTGAAATTTCATAATTATAATAAAATACAAAACGAAATGTGAGCTCATGACATCACCGGATCACTGATTTGCATACGGCCCATGTTAAGCATATCACTGTTTTACGAAACAATGCAAAACTTCAAAATGACATAAATCTCTTATTTTTATCCGATTTTGATATTTTTTACTGTTTCGTTTATTTAATTTAACTCTACTGATTCAACTAAACTCATTATTTGGGTGGACTTGGCCTTTAAGACAAACAAGCTGATTATGATAGCTACGGTGAAAAATAATAAGATTCATTTCATATTGTTCACATTCAGTTTGTTTAACATTTTATTTTGTATTGGTAGGTCACATTTCTTTCTTTGAAAGATTTCATCTTCATTAACATTCTGTTTCCATGGCAACAGTTTGTATAAATCAAATTTAGCTCAACTCCAATTAACTAAAATTTTTAATATAATCAAACAGACGGCAAAATTTATTAGATGTTTACCATTATTTCATGTTGAAAACAACCATAGTATTTTGTTAGAAATACAACACAATAATATATTTGTTACCATGGTAACGGCCTACACATGTCGTAGTCACATCTATCACCCATTTACTAAAAAAGGTATAAGTGGGTGTCCTGTAAAAGAGAAAATAATAATGGTCAATATCAATACTTACCTCTTTTTAAGGTAGCATCAAGGGATTTTGCTCAAATATCATTCTTGTTCTTACTGTTTCCATGGAAACAGCCATTTTCAAACACGATGGACACTTTTCATAACTCTTATTTGGGTTTTAATCAAGTGAGAAACTCTTGATACATTACTTTAGAATGTTACAATGTGTTTTTGTACTTTCTTAATCCCGAATACATGATAATTTCTTAAATCCTATTGTTTTTGATCCGTTGCCATGGTAATAGCCCTTGTGGTCACGCCCACCTTTTAATTTAGGGCAAAGAAGCACATTTTGAGAGTTAATGGTCCCATCTAACAGAAAAAAAAACTCATTTAAGATTATTTCTAAGGAGGTGGGGACACTTCAGTTTTTGGCCAATAGACTATATACTGATAATACATGGGATAACTGCTTTTGTACATGTACACTCTAGATGTACCTTCAAATAGAGTTTTTCAGTGAAATGCACATCCAGTAAAAATACATCGTTCTGTTTGGGATAACATAAAATGAGTTATCTATCACCTTATCGGATAATTTCTTTTCTGTGTGTGACATGACAATATACATGATATGTTTAATCAAGAAAAAGTGTTTAAAATGACAAATTACGTTGGGTAAAAAACTTTGACATATTAGTATTTTTAACAACCTTTTATTTTGAGTAAATCACAGTTTTATGTTTCATTATGCCATACATGTGTGTGTAATATCCAACTTTCAATTGTATATTAAATAAGGTTTATAACTTGAAACTCAAAATAAATCTGATATCACTTGAAAAGTCTTAATAGGATATTACATATTACTAGGTAAAAAAAATAAAAATCGTGATTTTTGACATTCTTTCAAATTTTGAGCCAAAAATGGCATTTTTAGGCAAAAATGCGCGTGGCATCCGCCCGTACGTTATTCGTCAGTATTTTTGCAAGACTTTAAGCATGAATGCCGAGCATTACCCCAAAATGCCGTCGAATCTTTTTCTAGAGCCTTTTTGGATGTTTGGCTGGTCTACTATAATGCGCTTCTTTAGGTTTCCTATGCATTACCTGTCTATGGGTGTGTATAACAAAAAAACAAACATTAATTTGGTTACATATTTGGCTATGAGCACGTTTATATTTGTGTGTTACTACAGCCTTATTTCCAAACTATCAAAGAAGTATACCCAAAGGCTGTAGGAAAAAGTAGTTTTTAGTTTTTTGTCTAATAATACCTTATTCATAACTACGAATGACCGAGCGCCAGGGTCTTTTAAAAGTCATCTCAAAATCTTTTCGTGCCAAGTTTGAGATGAAGAAAGCGTGTGCGTCATTATCATTATTATTATTATCATTATAATTACTACTACTATTATTATTATTATTATCATCATCATCGTAATTATTATAATCATTATTATTATTATCATCATCATCATCATTATTATCATTGTGTATTTTTATTTAGAAAGGAAAGATATTACAATTCAGAAAACTTAAGGAATTAAACAATTCAATATCAAATATGCACATAAAGTAACTGATGTGTGATAGTTTTCTCAGAACTTATGATTATTATAGCATTGTCTGTATCCTTTATGTTAATGAAATAAAATAATACATCCTGTCGGAAGAGGCAATGAGAAATAAACCCACCTTAAAAATAATATATCCTCTCGGAAGAGGCAATGAGAAAAAAACCCACATACATGTACATGTATATATTTAAGTGGGTTTTTGTGGGGTTTTTTCTCATTGCCTCTTCCGAGAGGATATATTATTTTTATTTCATTTACATATATTATGACGCATTGTCATGAGTCTTCCTAATACCCGATCACCCATAGGGCCTCATCAGAAAATGTTGAACCCCTATGGGCAAAAATTTTTTTCTATTCTCTCACGGAATTCGTTATTTCGACATCATCATTTATTTGCTAATATTCAGAAGCAGAACACTGACTTTACTATCTCTCTCTCTCTCTCTCTCTCTCTATATATATATATATAAACATAATGCGAAAGGAATTAGAGTTGCCAAAGATGTTGAATTTGTTATTTCCTTACATTTGTTATATATATATATATTGAATATGGGGGCATCTCGTTTTCCGAAGGTTCGTTTTTCCGAAGGTTCGTATTTCCGAAACACTAATTTCCCATGCCTGGGGGTTCATAATTCCGAAAATGAAAAAGGGTTCGTAATTCCGAACATTTGTTGCATTATTCCGAAGGTTCGTTATTCCGAAGATTCGTTTATCCGAAGGTTCGTTTATCCGAAGGTTCATAATTCCGAAAATGAAAAAGGGTTCATAATTCCGAAGGTTCGTATTTCCGAAAATGAAAAAGGGTTCATAATTCCGAAGGTTCGTATTTCCGAAAACGAAATGAGGTTCATAATTCCGAAAATGAAATAAGGTTCGTATTTCCGAAAATGAAAAAGGGTTCGTATTTCCGAAAATGAAATAGGGTTCGTATTTCCGAAAATGAAATAGGGTTCGTATTTCCGAAAATGAAATAAGGTTCGTATTTCCGAAAATGAAAAAGGGTTCGTATTTCCGAAAATGAAATTGGGTTCGTATTTCCGAAAAATGAAATAGGGTTCATAATTCCTGGTAAAAAAGGCGAATTCATCAGGAGCAGAGGTGTAGCAACGGGGGGAGGGCACGCCCCCACCCCTCCCTCATCAGATAGCGAAAAAATAAGAAAAAAGAAAGAAAATGGAATAGGAAAGAAGACGGTTGGACCCCTTCCGGCAACTCCCAACCCTCTTCCACCAGCGGCGTCTTAAATTAGCTTTGAGATTATTCCAAAAGACTTGTGCCTGCAATGGTGCCAGTGCTCCCACAATGGCTAGACTCTAGCTACGGCACTGTTAAAGGGAAAATTTAGGGTCACGATAGGATATTATGCTTTTAATTGCCATCTTCAAAAAGCGGATCTCTTTTCGACGAAAAGCACCTCCCCCACCCCCGCAATGAATAAAAAAATGAAATGGAGACACAAAACTGGGAAGGTTTATAAAAGAGGAGAGGAGAAGAGAAAAGAGACGAAAATAAGAGGACGAGATTAGAAGAATCGAATAAGTGTTTATATGTGTGTGTGTGTGTGCGTGTGGGTGTTGTAAAAAAATGATAGCAACTTTCCTTTTTTTAATTCACTAGCGCGCGAAGCTAGCGACCAAAAATAATTGTGCCTTTCCGTTGTGAAAAATCATAAAAATAACATATTTCGGCTTATAAAGATTGAAATAGGAGGATATTCGGGCACCTCACTCCCTGAATATGAAGTGTGAGTTGCCTGAATATCGGCACTTTCAAAATCCGGGGGGGGGGGTTGGCTGCAGCCCCCCCCCCCCCCCCCCTCTTCTTGTACGCCTATGCCTATGCCTATGTTAAGTACACAGTTGCGACTGATTTTAACTTACGATTGTTTCAAATAAATTGCTTCAACTCCTGATAAGGCGGGGCACTGGTTGATAAAAGCCATTATTAGGTCAGAAAGTTTTCTTCTACATGTGTAATTCCTTATTTCTATTTTTTTACGATGAGGATTGTTTTACTCCCAATGTCTTTGAGTGTTTTGTAATTCCTTATGCTTGTAAAAGTTATTTCAAACTTCAGGTCAGCGGTTGTAACTGTTAAAAACGCAGACTGTGCAGTAAAATGAAGCAACTCATTAGAATCTGTACAAATGATTAATGGTTTTACTCATAAATAGAACCTACTATTTTTCATTGACATAATTATATGACCTTCAAATGTTACGTAACACCATACCCGGGAATACACACAAATTTTGTATTAAAAGATACATTACACTCTAAAGAAAAAGTCATAATGTCGCACGGCAAGCCCTTTAAAATTATCAGCGGTGTGGGGGGGGGGGGCGCTAATGGCCCTCCAGTCCTATTTGGATTAAGATAGTTTTGCATTATAGTTTGGTTTTACTTTTGTTTCCTTTTATGATAATCATATCAGCCTGATGATAAGACTCCTTCCTTAACTTGTTACGATCCATCTTTCTTCGGCTTTGGTTGTTTATGGTATCTATTCATTTATTTATTATTATTACTAGTATTATTTGTATTATTATTATTGTTGTTATTATAATTATCATTATTATCATTATTATTATTAGTAGTATTATCTGTATTATCATTTTTATTATTATTATTACTAATAGTATCAGTATTATAATTTTTATTATTGATAATATTATTGTTGTTGTTGTTGTTATTATTGTTATTATTATTATTATTATTATTATTATTACAATTGTTCTTATGAAGTGGACTACCCAGAATTACGATGACGATGTCATTTTGGATGGAGTTATGTGACCAGACTTAGATATTGCACCGGTTACTCTACTATTACTTCTTTTATTTCCCTTGTCATGATCGTATAATTGGCCTATAGCCTATACGTATCAATAATATGCTTGTTATAATATGCTGTGCTACTTGCCAGGCTATTTATTAAACATATCAGTGACTCCTTTATGAACTCTCGATCTGTAATATTATGTTGTTTTTATTGTTGTTGTTGTTTTGGGGACCGGAGGGGAGGGCTTGTAGAGCCATCTACAGAACCATATTACAGACTTCGGCCAACTCGCATTATTTGGGCACAACGTGGCGTATATTCATTTGTTTAGTGCTTGCCTAACAAAGCAACAAGCGCCATATTGCTACCTACATGGAGCCGAGTTGGCCAAACTCTGTAATAGATGGCTCGATGAGGGCTAGGGATCGATGCAGGACGCCCCCACCTTATTTTCATAGTATACTTTTTTAATCACAATTTATGTTGAATGTTGACGAAGTAATTACATCTTAAAGATAATAAAGTGTCAATGTTTGGCTCACTGGAATCCAGCAGCGTGGTGGCCGAACATCCTTTTATTTTGGGAAGCGAGATGGTCGGCTATCCTTATCTGTGGGCGGGAAGGTACTCAAAATGTTATAATTGTTTGGATTATCTGGTAACAAAATCATTATTCTATAGACAATATCTCCCTTTTTTACTTGCTCACTAGATTTAGAAACGGAATAGTTTGGGACAAGGAACGCCCCTCATTAGGTCGAGTGAAGTGCCCAAATATTCCATATTCGGCAGTAGGGTTAAGTAATATTATTCATGGCTCATTATTACATGTTCTATATTTGTCTTTTGATGGCGAAATTGCATTTCCATTACAATAAAAAAAAGGGAGTATGATATTCTGCCAAGAGGCATCAGCTCCCCCTTTCAAAAACTTTACGTGGCCATGTTCTGCTTGTAAAGATCTACTTGGAACTTTGGTGTGTCTCATTTTCCAAAGCGGTTGTGACTGCCTCACTTCGCGCGATTCGCCAAGTGAGGAGTTTCGGTCGAAATACACTCCAACAGAAATATATTCATAGAACAGGTGTTGGCTTGTGTGAAATAACTTTATTCATCATCCCAACTTCCAAGTTCCAAGATAAAATACTGAAATATAAAACAAAGAGAAAATACATATTTAGATATACAATTCCACAAAGACATAATGGGTACAAATCTAAGACTCTGATTGTATTGGTCTTAAACTATCAAGAACTTCACTATACTACCAAGGAACCTTACTATACTACCAAGGAACATTGATATTACATCAAATGACTACAACCAAATACTGCCAAAACAATACCTACATGCACATGTAATGTAAACATATAATGTATAACTATATCAACTAAATTCTAGTGAAAACTTAGTATAAGATAATACCTGAACAGTAGAGTCCTAATTGCATATTATATGACAAAATGTAACACGTATATATCACAATCTCACTTCATCTTTCAAAGGGGAACAATGTACATATTATCTATTACTATTATTGTAAACTCTTAATGACATGAATATGTTATTTGTGATATGCAAGTCTAAAATATCAACAGAAAAGTTGAAAGTATAATTTAAGGGAAAACTCACCAATTGGATCGAGGCTTTGAACAGATTACACCTTTGCACTCTTGTGCGAACTGCAAGAAACTACTTTTATGACAATCAACTTGAGTTCTCTCTCTGCTTACTCTAACTTCAACTGATAGCTTTTAGCTTTTTCTCTCTATATAAGAAGAGCATAGATGCTGAGCGGACTAAGATGACTCACCAAGCAGACCTAAAGCTTATTGTTCACGGACTAAAAAGGTGCTGGTACTAGCCAGGGCTTAGCACCCAATAGACAATGAACTTGGCCAACATATACAATTTAAAACAATGAAGGTGTGCGCCCACTGTGTGCATTACAACTTAGTATTTCTCCCCATATACTATAACACAGGGCACCTCCTATGGGTTTTCATGTACAAAGGGATTAGAGATAGGCAAAAGATGAACAAGAGTCCCATAACTAAAAATATCACAAAAATCTATGATTTACAAACTATATGAAATATGGCTATAATATTCTCACTGCAGACCGCTGCAGTGACAGCGGTATATACATTATATAAATAACTTCAAGCCAATTTCGTTGTAGCAAATTTAATCCGGAATCATTTTCTTCAATACATCAGTATGTATTTGTAATCACCGAAGCAATATCATTTTATTCGAAATGAAACATGTATTCCTGATGCGCTCGCTCTCTACGCTTGCTCCCAATATTGGTTATTATAATAGGAACAATGATAGTAATAATAATAACAATAATGATGATAATAATAACAATAATAATAATAATAATAATAATCATAATAATCATAATAATCATAATACTAATAATGATAATATTGATACGAATTACGATAATAATGGCTATTTCTCTGGATTTTATTATAATTGTTATCATCATTGTTATGATTATTGAGTACGAAATTAATATCTTTACACTTGGCCGTCTTTCCCCTCCTCCCTATCCGAAATACAGATTGACGCCGTATTCTCTGAATTTACAACCCTTTTTCATTTTCGGAAATACGAACCCTTTTTCATTTTCGGAAATACGAACCCTATTTCATTTTCAGAAATACGAACCCTTTTTCATTTTCGGAAATACGAACCTTCGGAATTATGAACCCTTTTTCATTTTCGGAAATACGAACCTTATTTCATTTTCGGAATTATGAACCTCATTTCATTTTCGGAAATACGAACCTTCGGAATTATGAACCCTATTTCATTTTCGGAAAAACGAACCTTCGGAAAAACGAACCTTCGGAATAACGAACCTTCGGAATAACGAACCTTCGGAAATACGAACCTTCGGAAAAACGACATGTAACCATTGAATATATCATAAAGAAATGTGAGAAAATTACAATGCCCCGACCGGGATTCGAACCCGGGACCCTGGATTACATGACCAGTGCTCTACCAACTGAGCTATCCGGGCTCCCGTCGAAGCAAAGTAACAATCTCACATTATAGCCCCTCTCTTTCCATCGAGCGTAGGGGGTACATCCATACCAATTCCATGCGTACGCTATATAATGGCCTACCAATGAGACAGGTCTTCCCTCTAAAGTCGGGCAAATCCATGCCAACGAATTTCTATAGAGGACAATTTGAATTTGAAATTAAATATCGTAATTGATAGGATTGAAGTAAATTGAATATATCATTAAAAATGTGAGAAAATTACAATGCCCCGACCGGGATTCGAACCCGGGACCCTGGATTACATGACCAGTGCTCTACCAACTGAGATTGTTACTTTGCTTCGACGGGAGCCCGGATAGCTCAGTTGGTAGAGCACTGGTCACAGGGTCCCGGGTTCGAATCCCGGTCGGGGCATTGTAATTTTCTCACATTTCTTTATGATATATTCAATTTACTTCAATCCTATCAATTATGATATTTAATATATATATATATGTGCGGGTGTACCAACAGAGGTATACTTGTGTGACTAATTGGACAGTCAAACACAATAGATGCCTTTATTCCGTCAGGCTTGTGTGGCTTTTTTGCTGCTTGTGTGGCTATTTGAACAATAGAGAGAACAAAGGGAAAGACACACAAGTATACCTGGGTGAGTATGAGTGTGTGTGTGTGTTTAATTGGGTTTTTACAGACGTGTATCAATCAGATATGATTATTTACGTCTGGGGACCGACCTTTAACGTCACCATCCGAAAAACGTGACTCAGTCTCGAACCTGAGTCCGCTGAATCAGTTTATAACTTCCACTATTAGCTGGATCAGTGCCGTATATAGATACTGTATCTATATACGGCACTGAGCTGGATTATACAGACGCACGCCACATCGCCCAGTTGTGGCGTAGGGAGACACCATGGACAAAGAGGGAGACAAACAAGTGTCTCCCAAACGAAGATCTGGTGATATATAAATGTACATTGAGTGTATACTTTCCATGGAACCCTGATATAGTAGCACATTCAAATGGAATAATTGCATATTACAATGTACATTGACCTGTTTTCAATGTATTTATCAATTTCTACATTCTTCGTCATTATTATTCTATTTCTAAATCTTTATCTTATTTTCTTTTTTTTTAATTTATATACCTTTTATATCGCTGCATCATTTGGGCCACCGCGCGATCGTTTCACAGTCTCTATTAGTCTTGAAGACTGTCTCCAAAGTGCACCTTATCAAGCCCTTAAGATGGATGCCCTTTAAGTTACTTATACCACTGATAAAACGGTTGTCATCCTAACCGTATAGTGATCGAAGAGCCCCTGAAAAAGAATCGATCGATTTCAGCCATCTAGCCCTAGGCCAAAATTTGTCAAAAGGAAGTACATATACCGTACTATGAATATTTTTTTTTAACCCAAAACCCAACAACATCGACGAAACTGACGAATGTTTCCATCCGGAAGGGGTTCTCAAAGTCGGTTCAACGTCTTTTCCTCACAGCCCATGGATAAAACTTTGTGAAAAGGATAAAATATGGCTTTAAAAAAATTTCCATCGGGAAGGGGTTGTCAGAAATTCCCTCCCCCAATGCTCTGGGTTAAAGAAAAAGCCCTCGTTTCCTTCGTCGTTCAATAACTCAATGGTGCTTGATTCAATTCATTTTACATATCTTGTGGTGCACTTTGATGTCAAATTATCATCTCTCTAATAGGTGAGTATTTGTCGTGAAAATTATATTTGGCTTCTCAAAACATAAAACTTGACCCAGTAAGGTATCACTTAATGTACAGGATTAACAAACAACATCTATTGATCATCTGATTCTTCACCTGTTTGATAAGACATAACAGAGGAGCTTGCTAGTTATCTGCGTGACACGTGGATAGTCAATATCATTACCAAAAGTACAGTCCACCTCTTAATTTCTTCCGAATTTTCTTTCTTCATTTATCATTATTATTTATTATTAGTTATTCACTTTAATTCTAGTTTTTCTACCCAATTTTTCATTCGCATAATATCTAAAAAACGGATTCATTTGGCTATTGTCTTGGCACCCTAACTTGTTCAACATAATCATTGCATATTGACGTCATTTAGGCGCCAATTTGTAAAAATCCGACATTATACTATATCTCTGCAATAGAAAGTCATAACATAACTATATTTGGTATGATGCAAGTTAATTATACACATAAGAAGTAAAGTGAACATGGAATGCGTGCCCGTAAGCGACCGTCGTTGAATATGCGCGCCCGCAAAATTTGAGAATGCTCTAAATGGTAGATGTTTCAGGCCATGTTAACCATTTCAAAATTTTCCACGCGTGTCAATGAGCTTAAGTTATACAGCATGAAAAAGAGTAGTCTTTGACTTTTTAAGCATTTTAATCTGTTAATAAGTCCTACATAATTACTATGTTTAAAAATATAATTAGGGTGCCGAGACAATAACCATAATTATGAGCCATTGTACCAAATTTACGCGTACCCACGCGCATGCTCGTGTAAATGGTGTTAGAACTTAATAAAATTTAAGTGTGCATGATTGTGTTTAAGGACATACGGTACCATTTGTTCATAGATCGAGTCCATAATTTGCTCATTACATAATATCATCCAAACACAAGCGATCCTGCTATAATACTACAGCTCCCCTGTATAGTTGTACTTGCTCAACTTTAGGGGTTTTTTTAATGACTTGGTTAAAGTAACTTTGTGGGGTCATATCCTGAGGGCTTCATGAGACAGTTCTCACCGTATATAGGTTCATCCGACTGGTGATGTAAGCTGAGAATTAGTTCTTCATTCACCATCAGTAACTAATTGGAACTAATTCTCAATGATGCGGCACTTTATACAAGTCAGGCTCTTCTCACTGCCTTTTTCATTGCTTTTAAATTAAGTTTCTTTTTTCTTTATTTTTCTCTCTTTTAGTTTCTCACTATCTTTCACGTTCTTCATCTCTCTTCTATCCCCTGCCCTTCTCGTTACAGTTGTTACAATTGTATGGAAATACATGTAGATAATCATGTGCATATATACTACCATTCTCTTTTCCTCTGATGGGGAAAGGGATGGAGTCTAAACTGAATACTTTAGTTTGATGGGATTTCAACTTTTTGTTTCTTTTGTGGATTTCATTTATAATTGTAAAAAGTACGGGAAATCATCATGCTCCTCGTAGGCCCTTGCATGATAATTATATGCATTATTCCCTGTAGTTAATCAATAAAAAGACGGGTAGAATTAAGTGTTATCAGCCTTGATATCGTACAATATCACAAGGTGTATGATAGTATAATTACAAATTGATCACACATTAAGCAGGTATACATTTATAATGTTGTACTGATCCTTTTTCATTCATCCCTGACGTGATAAATCATACATACAATTTATTTATATAACATAGATATTTGGTAATAAAAAATACAGTCTGTATTGCGTTTATCTAATTCCTTTTTTGTTTCGAAGATTCATGGTAGTGATAAATAACAAAAAATGAAAAATGTCTCGAGAAAGTAAATTACCAACCCAATCACCTAATATCCTATGGAGTATGTGGATAGAGGTTTATTCGGAGTTTAAAAAGTTTCATGTGATTTGTCTACAGTCACGATTCATAAAAATATTTTTAGTAGGAATCTTATGGCGTATGATAATAAAATAATTGTTTATTTCTTTACATGTAAGATTTAATATAGGTATTGTCATGATACACAAACAAACACATTAAAGCTGTTTCTCAAAGGATGATTCCTATAAAATATGCATTTTTTTTTCAATACAAAACTTGCATAATAAACAATCATTTGTGTTCATTGCGCACAAAAATTTATATTCTTGACGTTTTCAAACACTGTTCAATTAACCCAGTATATACAGTGTGTTTTAATATATCGTCGGCTTGGGTAATCACATATACGTAAAACCATAGGCCTATCTATTTTTAAAAGGATTTAAGCTCTTGGTCGGGGAAAAAATCGTTCTAAACTTAGGTTACCAAATTGATATACTCCCTTTAAGAAAACCCTTCAGATGCGAGCGGTTTTTATGTATTAAAATTATAATTTGCTGTGCTTATAAGGGTAGATCCATTGAAATTTTTTGATGAAAGACGACAGTGAGTTTAAAGTGAAATATCAAAACAATTTCTTTCGCGCGCGCGCTCTCTCTCTCTCATATTTTACTGAAGTATAAAACAAAACTTTGTAAACACGAATAGATAATCTTTGTTTGCAGAACATATGAACTGATGTTCTTATAAATAAAATATTAATCTCTACTACCTCTTCAGTAACAGTATTCTAATTCATAATTTTTTCCAAAATTCTCGAAACTACCATTGACCCACATAAACTGGCATGTGAACTTTATACAGTTGACATGGTTGACCATTATTTTATATTTGTGTCTAAAATTTGTGAAAGGAAAGGTATTTGTGTAGAGACTCTCGTGTAGACACCGGGCAGTCTTGGCTGGCCGCAATCTTGACCGAAGCTGACCACACCGAGTAGATACCATATTCCTTGGTCATCTTGACACTGCAGCGGACCACCACTATCACCCTGGCAGTAAAAGGGGAAACAATAACCAAAAAGTAAAACGTTATTTGCCGGTCTATGGAGGCATCAATAGATCTTTATTTTTGGAATGAATGAGCGTTTGACCAAATCTGGCGCCAGGTTAGCCGGAATTGTTTTCAAAACCAATGCACAATAATAATTGAAAAAAATGTTACACAGATGGTAATTGCCCAACAATGATTAAAACTGGTCCTTGTATTTTCAAATCTGGCGAGAGAGGTCCCAAACTTTCATCCCACAAGCATAAAAAGGGGTCAACTGTTCTTAGAGGGTGGTCGGTAAGGTTTGAAATTTCAAATTTGGTGACAGGAGTGTCACGTCATCCCCATCTTTCGACAGCCGCCGTGAGCCCTCTCTTTGTTCAAAGTATCAAATGCATCTCTTGCAATGTCTTGATAACGACATCAAGAAATTAGAAAATTGGCGTTATTCCAAAGTCATGATTATGCATGAATCTTTCCCAACATTTCAGCCTTTCTAGTGTTCTCGATCTATAGCAGTATAGTGTCTTAACACTATCATAAAGGAAAGTTTGTGTTAATGTTAATGATGATGACGAAAGAAATGTAAAGATCACATATATATTGATTGACCCTAATTATCATCTTGTCCATATAATTCTACAATTGATTATCTGAATGCATAGTTTAAAGAGTACATCGGTCTTACCGAGCATGCATCCCTACGACCATCCTCTTCCCCTGCGCATATGTGCTGATTGGTGATAGTGTGGAAGGCTTGGTACCACTGACTACAATTAACCCTGTCAAACAATTGTACATCAGCCTCCTGAAGATACCTCATCGCTACTTCTGCAGGGGTAAGTACGGAACACAGGAAAATAAATTTGAGGTTATTCGTGGTAAAACTTCCATTCAGCCAATAAGACTATCTTTTGAGCAGAAGGTTAATGCAATAGGGTTAGTAAAGGAGAAGAGATTGCAAGAAATCCAAATTTGACGCCATCGTCATTTGTATTTTTCAATTATTTTATGTCATTGGAAATGAAACAGCAATAATTATGACGAATAAAATATCGAATATTACACTCTCCAAAAATATCTCCAATGCAACGTTAAAATGATTTGGAACAATAGAAAATGCATTTTACGAAAGTGACAATATGTACCAAGATATATCCAAAATACAAGGGGGGTTTAGAGATATTTTAAACAAATAACAAGGGACACTCTCCAAACTTATATCTCTTAGGAATCCTGGACACTAAGCAACGCCAACTTACGATTTGAAATATCATCTGTGCCCCATCCGGTGACAAAGCAGTTGTTGAACGATCTCATCTCCGTCATCAATGTATTGATGCAGAGGGGTTGGACGTGGTCATTGAACTCGACAGGTTCTGTGAGATGAACCAGAGCGATATCCCCGTTGTCGGTGACATGGTCGAAGTCTGGATTGGGAAAGGCCTGGACGTATCGCTTGACGCGGTAAGGTGAAGTGTTTGAGTTGCCATACAGGTCGTTGTCTCCGAGAACGATGTTGTCAAAGTATCCTCTGTATGGAAGGAACAGGGTGTGTCTTTTGTCTTTTATCATAGAACCACACTTTAAATTGATTTATCACTGTTTCATCAAAGATCTCACCAAGTAGCACTGTTATCGGAGCTTACAAATAATTATGTGATGAAACAGGGGCGGATCCATGACTCTGAAAAAGGGAACACTGAATTCCAAAAATTGTTATATTTATCGGGACGCTTTTAGTTGTTTACTTAATCATGCCAATTGGGTTTCAAAAGGGGACATGGGCCGGTTGTGCTCCATAAAATCCGCCATTGTTATTTTATACACACTGTGTACTTTTACAGATATTTTGTTTTATTTCAACATAAACACTGATTAAGCAGCCCTCCCCCCCCCCCCTTTCCCGGATCTAAATGTCCTTTCTGTAGGCCTAAGTAAAGCATATTGTGAAATAGCATGCCGTACACAACTTGTCAACGTTTTGTGCTTGGTTTTAAAAACTGACTTTTCATTGTAAGATGGACAGCCAGAACAAGAGAAAACAGATCTATAAATTATGAAGGCGTAATAAAGATGTGGTTCACGTACCCACTAATGCCCCCTCCCCCTCTAAAATCATTCTGGATGAGCTACTCTATAAATACTTACACGCAATGGTGAACGGTGATCGCCCATTCTTGGTGTATCAAGACGGCACCACACTGGTGCGACTCTCCTTGCCGAAGTGAACCCATCCAGGGCCAGGTCCCTGCAGCTGACTGGGTCCCGCCGACAATGCGAGCTGTTCCGTCATCACTCTCATTCAATGCCGGTCGAATACCGCACACATCTGTCAGGAGGAAATGGACTTGCTTTAATCTTCTAGATCTGATCTTAATATTAAATGAAGTGGATGAAATGCGATAGATCATTGTCAGAAGATATAGGAGGAGGGCGTTGGAGCTGGGAGTCGTATCATCTCCTTTTTCACGTTGCCCTCCCCTCCCCGTTTCTTTCATTCTTTATCTTCTTATTCTGTTTCAATTGGGGACCACCCCGTGCCCCCGTAGCTACGGGTAGCTACGCCACTACTAGGAGGTGCTGGGTTCGACACCAGCTAAGCGTATCTCAAATATTTTTTCCACATGCGGACAGGGTCCACACTGTGAATGTACAACCTTATTATTTTAAAGACGCACTTCGTCTTGACCTTATGAACCGATTTCGTTTCATTGTCCATTTTATTGGCTACAAATGTCATATACTACCTTCATACATAAAAAAATATTTCCCTAAGTACCTGGTAAGGCTGGATGAATCTTTGGTTGTCTTGTAATATTCACTCTAGCTGCTGGTGATATTGGTGAGAGTGGCGAGGAGGATTGGGACGGTTCCTCTGTGGTACGGGCGGTAGTGGTGTTAGATGTGGTTGTTGGTGAATCAGTTGACGGCTTGCGAGTTGTCAGGTTAGTGAATGAATCAGTAGTGAAAGCTGCAGTTGTTGTTGGTGTTTCATCTGCTGTTGGAGATGCTGTTGATATTAGCCTTGTTATGGAGGGAGTAGTATTATGTGTGGTTAGTAATGTTGGAGAATTAGATGGAGATGCGGGAATAGTGGTCGGAATGTTTGTAAAGTGGAATGTGCCTGTTGAATTCTCTATTGTTGTTGAAGATGTTGTAGACAGATTCTCCGGTGTGGAGGGGATAGTAGTGGTATCTGATATTGGAAAACCGGTTGAAGATGGTGGTATAGTCGTAACTGTAGTAGTAACATTAAATAAGCCTGTTGAATTATCTACTGCTGTTGATGATGTTATAGATGGATTTACTGGTGTGGAGGGGATTGTGGTCGTCACTGTGGTATCCGTTGAAGAGAGAGGTATAGTCGTCTGTTGAGTTGTTCGATGAACTGTGCTTGGAACATTTTCTAATGTTGTTATTGCTGCTGTTTTTGTTTCCGTTTTTGTTGTTGTAGATAATGTTGATGATGTTGTCGATTTTATTGATGTTGTAGAGGGTGTGGTAGGTGCAAAAGTTGGAGTTGTTAGTGAATGAGTTGAAAATAGGCGAAAAGTAGTCGGTTTAGATGTTAAATTCACTGTTGCTGTCGCTGTTACTGTTGTTGATAATGATGTACTCAAGGCTGATATAATCTGAGTTGTAGCGGAATATATGGTGGTGACGGTGCTTTGTTCTACGGGAGCTT
Source organism: Heliocidaris erythrogramma (assembly GCA_025617745.1). Classification (NCBI taxonomy): domain Eukaryota; kingdom Metazoa; phylum Echinodermata; class Echinoidea; order Camarodonta; family Echinometridae; genus Heliocidaris; species Heliocidaris erythrogramma. The sequence continues at coordinate 26,299,830 of CM046856.1, forward strand.
CAGTCGAAGCCGTGGTCGGAGGATCGGTGGCCGTGCGACTTTGTTGATTCACTGAAAATATATCAAGACAGTAAACCAAACATAACATTTCAAAGAATATTGTCAGTTACTGCATATGTCACATGAGAAATCAACCTTCAAACGATACGTGCGATTATTACCAGGTCATATTACTCCCAAGTCTGTTATATCGTTATATTTATTCAGTCATATATATATACGACGGCAAAACATTAAATGCCAGCAATTAATCTAAAAGTGTGAAAGAAGCACCAAAATGATGGAATGCTGTACGTAAAATGTTGTTTGCAACGACATGATTGTTCCGTTTCCAAAACTGGATTTTCATAGTCCAGATCAAAGAAAAGAAAAAGGGGTAGTTCTCCTTCAGAAGTGAGAATTGAAGCTAATGCATTGTACATTATCATTGATCTTTGATCATTTTGTCTTACCCATTGTTATTTCTAAGGAATCCTCTATGACGTCAAAATCGGCAAAAAACCCAGAGTAGATGCCATCGCCGATGGTGACCTGCACCTCGAAGATAACTTCCTCTTCCGTGTCAGCGTCATTTGGTGCCGAGAGGAGGAAAATTGCAAAGACGATGCGTATACTGCCTTGTCTGATTACAAAAACAAGAGGGGAAAAAATACTGCAGTTCATTATCCTGATTATTGCAATGGACGTGCAGTACGTCAAATAATTTTTTCTTGGGGGAGAAGGAAAATGGAAAAAATATTTGATTTCTCCATCATCATCATTACAGATTTTCAGTCTATTTAATCGATGGGTAATTACCTTCAGACACCTACTACCCGAACGAATACCTCCCGGGACAATGACCTTACATCTTAACTCCCTGGCCTGGAAAACCAACCCGGATGATTACAATACGTACAGAAATTCAAAGTCCTCGGGACCGTCACCCAATTAGGTGTTACAGAGTAAGTTACTTGTCCGTGGAAAGTTTCATATAGGGGTTCCTTTCTTGAGGGCAGTTGTCTTAGGTAGTTGTCCTAGATTCCTCGAGTTGCTAAACTGTTTACGCTGATTGATATGTGCTGTAATATTTGATGAATAATATTTGTGCTTACTCGAAACGCTCCACTTTCGCCCCGTCATAAATGTCTGCTAGAGTACTATTACTAAATGATGCATTCACCTGTGAATAAAGGGACACATAATGTTGATTGATATGGTATAGCAATTCATATCATTGCTAGTATTCGCCATTGTACACTATTCATCCTATTATGGTCTTCATCAAACTATGTTCCTGGGAAAAAATTGATATCGGGGAAAATTTCGCCCTGCCCCTTCTTTATAAGACAGTACTGTATCGACACTTGTGTCCATCTCTTCAAAAGTGTCATAGTACATTGTATCAGAAAATACAAAGAGCTTCATAATTTGGTATTTGATACACTTTACTTATTTAATTGTTTACATGCTGACAATACGCATAATCCAACCAAAGGTCTTGGTGCAAGGTGAAGGGGAGATGTTGAAAGGAATATTGGAGCATCATAAATCTTACAGAACAAGGAAAGAAAGCAACTTGTGCATCATGTTTGTAGGTATAATGCACTTTAAAGAATCAATTATCATCGATCTACAATTGGACCGGAATACCAGCATCCACGTACAAATGTTTCATGAAAACAGAAATAGTTCTCATAATCTCATAATCTCATTGCACAAAATTACGATTTATTCCAAAATAGCACTTTAATTTCATGATTCTTTAAATATTGATGAAACCTACCGAAGACAGGAATTCATTCTCCATTTCCCTGAACGCCATTGATTGTGGATCCGCCAAATCTGGCTGATAAGTCTCGTTTAAGAGTAAAGAACCCTCGACGGTCAATGCACCTGTACATGAAAAAAATTATCAGTAAATCGGCAAGATATTTGTAGTGGTACTGGTAATGGGTGAGGGGTATATCCACTTTGATTGAATTATACTTTCAATCAGCCTACTTTTTACATGGTTTGGTGGACCTTCTAAGAATGCTCGAGAGACCTAATATATTTTATTCCATTGTCATTGACTTCCAGTTTTGTGAACCTTCAGAAAATAGGAAGATTCACAAGGCTTGGGGGGGGGGGGTATCTTGTATAGGCCGTCAGTCTTGCGAACCCTTCTTCAACAGGTGTATCCGATATTAATGAGAAATGTCCCCATCTCAAAAGACAATGATACCTTCATAATTATTGTCATAATTATTGTCATGGTTGACGGAATCAATATATGGGAATATGGAACACTGTGTAGGAGGAGAAAGCAGACGAAAGCGATTCGGGGAGGAAAGGTATGAAAATACAGTAGACGGCCAAGACAGGAAATTCCATGAAAAGTTTAGTACCAGAAAATGGGACGAGATTAAATATCTCCCTCCCATTTCACTCCAATTCACGGATACTGATATTCCAATATTCTAAGATAACATCAGATACCAAATAGAACTTCTAAAATTATAAGTGAAATGTATATAGTACATGCTAAGTTAATCGTTACGATTAGTTATTGCCATGAAACGGTAAAAACAAGTGCTGAGAAAATGTACTTTTGTGCTTACCTGTTAGGGTCTTGGTTTCGGTTTCGGCAAATACTGGTGAATTTAAAAGAAGAAATTATACACATAGTATGGTATGATGTCGCAAAATAATTATTTCGAATTGTAAATACTGTGTGCACATAAGATCTATTAATTCTTCAACTAAACAATTGATAGAACATATTCATCAATCATAGATGTTTAGATTACAACTGTAATTCATTTATTTGTTGTATTTCACTATTTTATCATAATTATTTCATTTATGTAAATTCACATGGATTGGAAAAGAGGACCTTGCGGTATAGGTAAAGTTAACAACAAAATTATTCATACCCCTTGGAATATTCTAGTTTTTTGCATTTTTCCTAAAAATGAATGGTTAAATGAAGTTACTTGTACATCACTTGAATACATTTAGTTATCATCTGCAAATGAATGCCGTTTCCGGTTTCACCTCATTTGCATAACAATAGAAAAGGTGAGTTATCAAAACTGGGCGATGTTCAAAATTACTTTTTACATACTAAAAGCTTTGTTATCCTATTGAATAAGATAATGAAATGATGTTGGGCTTTAAATATTCTCTACTGGGTTTGTTAAAATAGAACACCAAACAGATGTTACAGAAGTATTACAATGTATATTCCTTTTCAACATTATATGCTCATGTGGAAAACATTCTATAAACATTTTTGAATTACGATTGATTTTTAAAGGCATGTTTTGGAGGATATTCTATGAAAATTGTACTAGTAGAAATGATTGATAAAATTTTATGCTAATGATTTATTCTATGACTGACCTACCGACTGACTATTTATACATGTATAGCTACTGGCACACAGGACTCTAGTGGTCAAAAGTGCCATTCCTTTTACTACAACAACAACAACAACAAAATTATTCATACCCTTGGTGATTTATTGACTTTGTCAATCAGTATGAATCTGATCCTTGTGATTAATGCTTGTAATTCACTTTATTTTAATACACCGTCACAAGGCTTCCGGAGGGGTTTCTGCTGGGATATCAGGCCAGTACCTGTTCTCCAATGGCTCAATCTCCTTGAGGATGTGTCCACACATGCCTTCACCTGACCTTCAGGGAGTTCATTAGATTTCGTGTTCTACAGGTGATGCAGTTATCGACTTCATGATGACAGGACTATGATATTGAAATTTTCGGTCATTTATTCCATGCATTTTAATGAAAATTCTGTATCTACTTATGAAACAAAACACCATTCCTGAAGAGCCCTTCCCTTTTGCACTGCCTGTGGGAGGGTTCACCTTTATTCATTGGCCCCATTCTTAATCAGAGTGCTCAGGAAGGCCATGTTGGTGATATTAAAGTCATTGCATGGCTTTAACGTCAGGTCACCATGAATAACAGTATGTAACCTTTGAGTACCATACACATCCCACATTGACTGTTACTGTATATCAATCTTCATATGGTATATTCTTTGTATCTTTGGTATGAAAGCTACAATCCTTGATATCAAAATGAATGTAAACCAAATTTATACCATATGCCCTCCATGTTACCAGCTGCAGTGCACAAAATGCTACCATTTTGACAGTGCACTGGAACATAAAGATCAGTATTTTAAGCTTCACTAGAGTACCCACTTGCAGGTGTCCATATCAAAAATGTGTCAATCAGTGTAACTGAATAAACTGATAAAATTGGCACCATCCAACCTTTAGACAACTACCATGGCCTCCCTAAACATTCTTAATAATAATGGAATAAAAGTATCAGGAAATACCTTCCCTTGACAGTGCAACAGTGAATGCCTCTAGGGAAGTCTCTCCAGGAAGGGTGCTTTGTTTCAACTTAGATACAGAATTGTCATTAAAATGTAAGTAATATTAACGAAAATATCAATATGATAGTCCTATCCTCATGACGTCTAAAACTACACCACCTGCAAACACAAAATCTGCTTAAAATCCATCGAATCCCCTGAAGACCAGGTGATGGCATGTGTGGACAACATCCTCAAGGAGATTGGGCCATTGGAGACCAGGTATTGGCCTGATATCTCAGTAGAGACCTCCAGAAGCATTGTGACAGTGTGAAGAAAGTGTTACGAGCATTAATCACAAGGACTGGATTCATACTGATTGACAAAGTCAATAGATCACCAAGGGTATGAATAATTTTGAACATCACCCAGTTTGGATAATTCACCTTTTCTATTGTTATGCAAATGAGGTGAAACCAGAAACACCATTCATTTGCAGATGATAACTAAATGTATTCAAGTGATGTGCAATTAAATTCAGTTAACCATTCATTTTTAGGAAAAATGCAAAAAACTAGCATTTTCCAAGGGGTATGAATAATTTTGTTGTTAACTGTATGTAGAAAATCTCTTTCTTCCCCCGGCATCCATGCGACTCTCTTCTAACTCTACTGTTGTTTTGTACTCACTAACTTCTTGGTGTTGTCTTTGCCGAATAAAATAATGATAACTATCTTTTTTAAAAATCATCTTCATGAAAATAAAAACAAAGGAAAAGGGTCAGTCGATTTTACATCGCCCTAAGTATAGAAAGGTTGCGAAAAAGGAAATTGAACTTGAAAATGCCTGCAAAGTAGTGGATTAACTCTATGTAACGTTTCAGTTGAATCTTAAAGGGATACGCCACCAGGCGGCCGTGGGGAATGTCAGAAATGCATTTTCGGTCTGCACGAACCCGACCGAATCTCGCACGAGAGCTCAAGCTCAGGCTGAGCGTGCATGTTGCGTGGCGACCAGTCTGTCCAAAGTTTGCGCCCCGTGGGGCAACGGCATGATCAGGTAACGATCACGGTGCCCTCTCGCGGCATATAAACGTCCACAATCTGCGGATGAGTATCCCTTTAATCTCCATTCTTGGTACTGTTAAGAAGATTGTCAGCATTTCCGTCTTTTCCTTTCACATGGCATTTTCCTGATATCCGTTAGTGTTGAGAAAGGGAAAACACGATATCTATTCGAAAAGCAACGTTTAACCATAAGTATGAAATTCCATTAATATCATCATTTTGTTCATACTATTATCAACCTTATGGTCATGGGGTCAAGTCATGGGGAAATGGTGTCGCGTCCGGGTACCTTTTGAGGGCGGGGCACAAAATCGTCCTAATATAATCAACATACTCTTGCAAAAATTATAGTGTACTGACCTGCATAAAAAGTTATGAATCGCAACAGAAAACAGAGTGCATGGGCGCATGATATTCCATTCAACATTTTTTTTTACCATATCAACATTTCTTCTTTTCTCTCTCCTCTCTCCCTATACACCCCCTTCTCTTTCCATCTCATCTATCTACTTCTCTCTCCCTCACTTCTGTGTCTCTCACACACCCTCTCTCCCTTTACATGCTTTAGGGGGTCCCCTATATATGCTCATAATAAAACTCACCGGTATTAAAGAGAACAAAATAGAGAATAATCGCCATACACGTCATCAAAGCCAGCACGAAAAAGACGACGAAACAGCCCATCAAACAATCACGCCATGGTTTTCTCGTATCGACTTCTTCATCCAACCCGAAGTCGATGCTCTCGGCTTTGGTGGGTAAACCTCTTGGGTGGGGCATGGGGCCATCGTCTTCGACACTGGACTGCGAGTCCGATCTCTCCCTGATCGTTTCTTTCTTGCCCTTAGGAAGGGTCTCGTCGAGCACGAATGCCTCATTCACATTGTAGCTCTTCGAATTTCGCTGCCACTGGGACAAAATTATAAAATACGCATTTTGTTATAAAATTAATGTCTGCTGTTTTCATAGGTTGAGCTAAATTCATGAGTATTTGAAAACGATATGTTCAAACGGATTATATGACATATATAATGCATATATGTATGTGAAAAAAAATTACCTAATCAATCAAATGTGCATAAAATTATGTTATAATTTCATTAGGCTAATCATCGTAGTATGAGAGAGCCATGTTAGAAATTGCGAGTTTATGGTAATTGACTAATTGCTGTAATGATGCTCATGAAATTACTGATCAATGTAATATATGTGGTATATTTTTGTGATATAAAAACGATAGCTAAACAAACTTATCCATATTTTGTATTATTGATGCCTTGTCTTTACCATTGCGTTCGAAATAACAGGGAAAGACAGCTAGCAGTGTGTATATACAGCACGCCGGACGGGGGGGGGAGGGCTGCCCAGAGTGAATTACGCCGTCCCGCCCCTCCCCCGTTTGTTTGTTGTTGTTTTTTCTTCAATCTTGTTAGGTCAACACATCCTTTCATCATTCAAAACAAAATAAATCATTCAACTGTCATGTCCTGTTTGATTAAGATCACAGAAAGTAGCCTTGAACTACACTACAATAAGTTATTTACACATTATTGGCTTTACAGGCAGTGGCGGATCTACATACTGGGGGGAAACCGGCCCGTGCCCCCTCTTTTGAAACCCAACTGGCATACCTTAAGTACACAAGGGAAAAAATGCCCCCTTAATTGAGTACTTTTCCGCCTCTGTGCCCCCTTTTTTACAAAATCCTGGATCCGTCCCTGATTGCAGGCATAGCACATTGAACAACCTACACCTATTATTTATTATACATGTACTTACATTCATGACTATCTGTTGGGTGTGAATTCCTGGTTTTAGTCAAATATTTCAGGCATACTCCAGTTCTGCATGTATTACTTCTACCGTGAGGACATTTCTAGATGAAAAAAAAAATCAGTAAATGCTTTAACACCAATCTCAATGAATATTGCTGTAGCTAATATATCGTAGCTCAGTCAACGGTGAATTTATTCCCTGTTAAGTTTTCAAAGTTTTCAAAGACTTTACGCTCCCCACTTGCTCTTGACATCATGCAGATCTGTCCACTTCCCTATCATCAAAGAAAGTACAAGAACTTCAAGCAAACACTTGGTTAATCCTTCTTTTCTTAAGATAGCTTAAAGTCCATATTGACACTATCTTAAGGTGCGTATGCTTTTCCTATGGTCTAGGCAACACAAACGTACATTTTCACTGAGTAAAGTATTACTCATCATCAGCAATGTTATGGACTTTTGACAGACATGTAATTTAAGAAAATCGCAATTTAAATTGGAATGCTGGTTCATTGTATTGATTTGTGAGAAACAACGAAGACAGATTGTATTTTTGACTATAGTATGATCAGTAAATGTCGATATACTCTTTCTAAGGCAATCATTATGAAAACCATGACACAAATATTAGAAAGCATAACGGACACAGAACTTACCATATATATTTACGTCTACTGCAAAAGATAGCTCGCGTTAATTTAAGATTGTCCAACTTCATGTAAGCCTACAGTACGGTATACTCCCTGGCCTTTCATGTGTTCTCCCATATGCTTTGAAGATTTGTCTAATATATTTCAAATTGCCATTTTTGTCATGCCCGGTTGATTCTTTAACGGCATGGCCCCAAATCGCAATAATTAGTGTCTATATATTAGATCCTGCATATAGTAGAATTCCTGCACACCCACCCAAAATTATACTCTTTTCAGACACGGTTCTGAAGAATAATATACTGCGTACTTTTTGGAATGTCGGGGGCTTCTATATACCAATTCCACGCAAATATACTGTTTTCGGTTTGCATTGGGGTTATCAATGAAGTTGGGCGTGACTAGACCCAGAGGCATTGCTAATACATGAGATCCTATTGTCATGATGCATCTAACCGTATCCCCTTGCCTTGACTGATACAATTTGAGGACGAAAAAAATATCTGATCATGACGTCATGCTGAACTTTTATTTCGACGTGCCTTTATTGGAATATTATAGCTGCTTATTGTGGGTGCGCAAAAGCATATCATTTAATGATGAGGGGGTAAATATTTGTTAACTTACAAGCATTGGCTGTTGAAATGTTGAAAATAAGTCTGCGTACTCAGCGGTGAAAACTGTTTAGAAAATGGGCCGATATGCTGCTCTGTCAGTGGACGATTGCTAGTTACAAAATTAGAATGATTGTGGTCGAGTTTGAAAAAAATGCGATTGTAATACCCTCTTTTTTTTCTCTCTCTCTCTTCTTCTCTTCTCTTCTCCGGCTTCATTTGGTATTATCTTATACTGCATGATAGATGCATTGCCAAGGGGTCATCGGAAGACAAACATGCTGAGTCTGTGAGAGATGCTTTGAGCCGCACCCTCCAAAAAGTAAGCGTTTGTAAGGATCTACACAATACACTGAATATAAGGCTATGATGACTGAGTAAATTAAATCGAAGTGTATTTCTATAAATCATCTCTGAGCTAAGCGCATGTGGTAAATGATTGATACTTTGGTAGGCTTGACTCCGATTGTTTCTTCTTTTTTCAATTCAATTATGTTAGGCCATACAGGGCAAAGTTCATCCGTGAGCATGTTCACGTTCTTGTATATGCTCCCATCTTTTGACTCCATCTTTTTTGACCCGATCAAAACAGATAAATGAATCGTTTGTTATTGTGCTTGGAATAAGCATTTCTTATTGAATTCCTTGGTTCTTGATGCATGAATAAAGCATATAGCAAAGGTTTGTGTGAAACAGTGCTGATAAATGTATTCTTCGGCACATAATTATTATGAAGTGCGAAATCATATATGAAAAGATGTCAATATGCACACATAATTTGGCATTGCTATTATGTTTGAAGATCATTTTCCCTCCTTTCGTCAAATATGTAATTCCTTATGTGTACATCTAAACATCCTTCACACCCCCTCCCCCCGGGCCGCTCTCTCTCTCTCTCTTTCTTTCTTTCTCTCTCTCTCTCTCACATACTTCTGTATAACCACAGAAAGGGGGGTTCTCAAAGATTCTAAATCTTCTCAACTTGAGATTTACGTACGTATTTACCCCCTCTAGCGGCGTGACAACCATGTCCTTCCAGCATTACGAAATAGGACTATGTCCAGGATTCGTGATTTATTTCATTACAAAAAAATTCAGGGACAGAGGATCGAACGAGCATATTACAAAATCATAATGAAATGTGTCTACTTAAAAAAGTGGGGGTTGCAGCCCCCCCCCCCCCCCCACCTTCGGGCCTTGAATTCGGAAACTGAAGCGTGGTTTTATTGCAGAGTAAATAAAGTTGAAAAGTTGAAAAGCGTTATAGGCCTACATTGAATCGTCTACTGCATGTAACCATACCGAAGTAAAAGTATCACATTTATACTCATGGGTAACTATGAAATAATCAGAAATGAAAATATACACAAGAGGAATGTCGTGAATGCATTTATGCCATAACCATTTGAATATGTTTGAATAAATAAATGATATTAAATAAGAAATGAAGGTCAAAATATGATTACCTATCATATGAACTCATACTCTTGAACTAATAAGTATATACTCAATACTCTTTATCCTTTAACAGAACGTACACACAAAAAAGAAAATATGTGAAGAAATCATAAAACCGTAACCTTGAGTATGACACATGCAAGCAAAAGATTACATTGGTGGTAACATAATCATCATGCATAAAAAGGTCGAAATAATATCGCAAATATTTTTTTTCACACAAAGAAAAATATTACAACGTGACATTTCATTTGCATAAAAAAGAAAACGAAACAAACGTCAATTATTTTCTTTCTCATAATTACATTTTCGACAATATATCATTCCAGGGAGCAAGTTCTTAATCTCAATTTTCCCGAGCGTTGCTTTCTAATCTGCTAAACTGATTTACCTTAAAATGGTTGAGCATTATAGACTGGCTATACACCGACACTAGGACTGAATTGTTTTGTATTGGTTGCCTTAATAAGTGACTTTGTCCGCTTTTACATATTAAAAAAAATATCATGAAAGCTATCTATCGCTGGAATTGATTTTTATTCGGTGTTCATTATAACATACATGTGTGACTGGATTTTGTGTGCGTATATTCAAATGTGGGAGCATAATTCAAACAATTAATGATTGCATTTTCCAGACTATACTTTTCACGAGATGCATTCATACATTAGCCTTTGAGGTAAAAACGAACGAAAGAGATATTTAATACATTACCCTCTTGAAGGTTTTACACTGATCGCTTAAAATAAATTCTGCATAATTTTTCCATAAAATTGTAACCGTATATATTTCAATCTGGATGTAATCTCACTGGTTCTACCCATACACATCAACTCAATGAAACTGCTTAGCCTCATATGATCTTTTGAAATCAAAATATAAAATTTGCAATCAGTTGAGATTTAATATATCATTTTACCTGAGATTTCTGTACGACTTTAAGGTGCGCCTATTTGTCATGTTTGTGGTCTGTGTGTGATGCATAATCCTCTCTCAACGATCACTAAAAGAAGTGCGCAATGGTACCGACTATAGTTCTGCTACAAAGAAAGGGTCGGACACCCCGTCGATCGGTGGGATATACAACATAGTAAAACGGCGGTGCCAGTCAACACGATTTCTCTCATTTGTTTTTAAATATCAAGACTAACAAGGTCGCAAAGAACAAAAATTAACTCAAGGGCAATTCAAATACCATATCGTATTGCCTATATAAATCATGCGCTGATTATGTAATATATCATCGTCCTGTTCGCGCTATTGAAATTCGTTTAGTCTTTGTTATCGTGAACAACACTTCTATGGGATCATAATGCCGTAAACTGGACCACGTTGACGGTTTCGTCATCCTTCAGCTGGAGGTCATAGAAATTGCCGACATCGAATCCCTCTTCCAACTCGGAGATGAAGAGGTCATTGAAGGCAGGTCTGGTTGATATGTCGTCTGAAGGAGCACTGCTGAATTCACACTGGAACGATACTCGCGTGTTACCATCTTCATCACTATGGCAACGTTGAAAGAAAAAGAAGGAGCCTGCGGTCAGGTGGTAGGCAAATCACATTAAATATTGTATACAGCGGCCAGTTTACGGGGCATAACCGGCCCATTCCAACTCCTTCTTTTAACCTTAAGTACACAAAAGAAAATTGTGCCCCTTTCTAAATTTCGACAAACAAATCAAATTTCCAAACCAAAGGGAACTGAAAACCTGATAAATGTATGTTTTCTTCAAAAAATTCTCAGAATTGTGCCCCCCCCCCCTACAAAACCTGGATCCGCCTCTTCACTGGAGATATTTAGTCAAAGACAGATCTCGGGTAGAATCTGTATTTTGTGAAACATCTTTCATAAAAATTCAAAATAGCGACATCAAGACCCAGACCGGATTATTTAAGATAATTACAAACAATTGAAAGTGTATTAAGATCCGAAAGAATCAATATGGTGATTATTCAATGTTAATCAAGATTCCGGTATAATGTACTAATATGAAAACTCATCATTACCTTTTTTTCATTTAACAATATTTTTAAAGGTTCTTTCTAAAAATAAACTTCTGGTGAATTAAACTCACGAAAAATAAATCATATATGTTCCCAGGAAGACATCTTTGAAGGGTGAGCTCTGACCTTTAAACGTTGAATTTATCTAAAAAGTAGAAACAAAACTATATCATTTATTTGAAGCATAGAAGACAACAACCTTCCATTTATAAGAAAAATTTCGCTTTAGTTGATGAAGGGAGGAAAAAGTGTGAAAGTATCAACTTAAGTGACAGAGAGGTTCAGATTGAATATATTGCATGAAAGTTCAATTAATAACCATTATCCGATATTCAAGAAAACCCTTTGGCATAATAGTGTTTCTGAAAAACACAATGACTACAACTTGACACTTTGAACTTCTGTTTGAAAATTGTAATTAAATTTTTTTGTAACGAATGCTGGGTAATGGATTTTGGATTTATCAGTATAACGCAAAGCTCATAGCACTGGCAATCAAAATCGCTATTCAGTAATATAATACTTACCCCATTTGTGATGTTATTTGCTAACATTATATGTTCTGATTTAGTAGAAATCGCCAAATCATCTTCCCACGGATAATCTAGAATCATGACTGCTCGAATTCTGAATTCTCCATCTGGGGAAAATCATTGAATAATAACAGAAAGAATCTACCGGCAAACCCGTTAATGGCTCAAAGAAAATTTCATTCGAAATTCAGTTTCGTTACCAGAATTCAACAATGTGGTATTCTGGGGAGCGTTTCATCAAGTGTTTTATCAGTGATTTTTACCGACAACTGTTATATAAGCTACTGAAATCCTTGCATTTGATTGGCTGAGAGCACATTTGTCGGTAAAAATCACTGACAAAACACTTAATGAAACGGTCCCCTGGACTTTTTCAAACTTCACATTTAATTTTTCTGCTATTTCTTACATACGTACAATGGTAGAACTGTGAACAAGATCCAGTATTGAGGGATCGGCGATGGATTAAGTTGCCGATGTGGTTACTGCTGAGACACGACTGGATATTGACAACATTATATTATAAAGTATTCCCGAATCTAAACGTCTGGAAATAAATTGTATCTGAAATCTCCTTGCCAATATATTGATCTAGTTTAGCAGTATATTAAAATGCTATGCAATCATGTTGATTCGAACTAAATTCATTATTTTAAAGATGAAATAGAAGCTATATAGGATTTGGAAAAAGATTAGATAAGAACAAAAGCACTTACCAGGAAGGGAAGCTGAAAAGATAAGGGATTGAAAAATATTACAGAGATGTTATGCCTTAACAATTCCTGGTCTTTGTTAGGAATGTACAAACTAATTCACAAAATTGCTTCATAAACCACTGTCAAAGAACAACATCAGGACAAGATTTTTTATATACTAGCAATCATGATATCATGTTGCGTAACTGAATCCGTGGAACCTTGCTCTAGTTCTATAAAGAATTATAATCACTGTTTTAAAAGAAAAAATTAAATGTATCTTTAGACTTACAATTTGTTTCAACGTATTTGTAAGACCAGTGCCCCTATATATACACCCTCTCCCTCTCCCTCTCCCTCCTCCTCCTCCTCCTCCTCCTCCTCCTCCTCTTCTTATTCTTCTTTTTATTCCCTTGTATTTCCTTCAAAAAATAAGGCACAATTCTACTTCCCTTACAGTCCTTTACAGTCTTTTATCTGCATACATATTTTGCAGTGTTGCGTCTAAATAGCCACCATAACCAAGAGTGAGGATCAATAAGGAACATGGGACAACCATTTCTATTGTTTGAGCTTGTTTCTTTCTTACCGTCGGAGAGCGTCGTGATGTTATAGGTGAAGTAGAAGGTGACGGCGATGGCTCCGGCCATTAGGAGGAAGATTGTCACCCACATGATAGACTCCCTCCTGTACGTCGACACCCGTTTCATCTCCGCTTTCGTTTCCTCGGGTGACATCTCGACGTAGCCAGTAACCTTGGTCTGCTGGTTTGTGGCCGGCGTGGTCGTCATCGAACGCGTTGACGGGAGCGTGTTGGCATTGTGGATACCGTTGGGGGTCTCGTTGTGCTCGTCAGGGTCTGGTAAACAATTTTTAACAAGATGAATGCGACTGAGTCTCTTATATGCCTCCGCCCTGCTGATATGAGTGCAATAACTCACCAGGCTCTCTACTATTTTTTTAATGTATTGTTTAAATATCACGCCTCCAACAGTACAACAGTTCCATTTCTATTTTCATTAATATACATCAGGGATGAGCTCTTGTATAAGGACTTTATTCTTTTTTTGCACTTCTCTTCACTCTCATTATGTTTTGCGTCGATATATGTTCTTTTGTATGTATATTTTTGACCTTGTAAATGTCATTATTGTAACTGTTATGTATTTTTAAATAATGAGTGTAATTAAATGGACTTGAACTGGAAATTCAGTTACGTTCATGACTCAAACTGCTCTTGAAATATTGAGAGAAACAAAATAAGCCTACAATTACATGTTAATTGACCTCTTTGACCTTTGAACTTTGACCTAACAAACCAAATGTCTAATCACTTTATCTCCTCCTAGTGATTTAAACAAAATAGTTGAGATATGGCGATAACAAATCTTTAATTTCATACGTATTGATATCTGTGACCTTTGACCTTCTTACCCCAAAATCTTATCAATTTGTCGTACTACAGTGATGCATACTAGCACCCAGGTTCTTCAGATGTCGCGTTAATGAGGCCAAGACCTGAAATTTCAGTATTGACCTCTGTGACATTTGACCTACTACCCCAAAATGTAATCAGATTGTCTTCATATGGTAATACGTAAGAGCACAAAGTTTGAAGTTCATACCTCAAATTGTTCTTGAAATATCGCGTTAACAAGGCTAAAACCTACAATTTCAGAAACGACATTTGTGACCTTTTAACTTTGACCTGCTATGTAATCAGATTGTCTGATACATACATACATACGAGCACCAGGTTTGAAGTTTATACCTTAAATGGTTCTTGAGATGTCGCGTAAAAATGAAAGCGGGATGGACGGGCGGACAACCTGAAAAACATAATGCTTCGGGCACCTCCTTCGGTGGGCGGAGACATAAAAAGAGGTTGGATGTTTATTACCAATGTAGCTGGGCAGTCTGTCGATTATTCACTATGAAAAGGGTCAGTCGAGGGGGTGGGGTGTGATACTCCCTCCCCCATGACAACCATTTTGTCGACTACAGACAAAGCTTTTTAAAAAAAATCCGGAGTGGGGGAGTCCCATTTCCCTAGCCCCCGCCCCCCCCCCCCCCCCAACACACACACAGATCTAGCAAATGTGCTCATAGGATGATGTAACATACTGTTACACAAAAAAGGAAAAGTGTCCATAGGAGGATATGTAGGAGAAAAAAAAATAAAAAAGAATGAAAAAGTTCGCCGACTTGAGGAAAGGAATACCTTACTTTGTATTTTTAAAATAATAAATGGAAAAAATATTCTTCTCTTCTCTAATGATACCTTCTATTTGTATTTCATCAAAATCATTTTGCAGCTCCTTCCCTTCCAATCCAGACACATCTGCAGTAGACGTTGAAGGAACATCCACACCGCTGTCATAAGGAGGAAGAGGTGATCCGCAATCGCTGGGCGGAGGTTGCTCTTTCCCCACGCTACTAGTGTCGGTAACCTCAGATGCATCCAGAATATCCGTACCCTGTGGCTCTTCAGGAGTCACTGGGTCGTGTTCAGCTGGTGTTTAGAAATAATCATGACAGTGAATTAACCTTTTCTGAATACTAATGGGTTGGATAAAGCAGTTGGAAGATACAAACGAAGAAATATATGCATACATTTCCATCATTTTCCACAAGATTAGCACAACGTAATGGTGACAATTCGTGATACATCGGATAATGACATGGCCTATATTAATCATAAGATATAATATTCTGTTTGAGGACTGAAATTTTAACGTCACCATCCAAATGATGAAAGATGGACATACATACACCTAAAGTGTTAGGAAGACCAGAGAGAAGCGACCAAAAGACCAATTCACAGCCAAAAAACATTTCATATCTCCTGCGTACCACACTGTCTACTTTGGGATATATTTTAATTACTACATCATCTATCATTCTTTTTTAAAATGAATCTATTAATTACGTACTATACATTGTATTTCTTTAGTGTGTGTATACCTTCAGGCGGAACATCCTCACTGATCGGTAAAAGAGCGATGGAATCCTCCTCTGAAGGTAGGTCAGATAGTGTGTCCTCATCTAAGGATGGTGGAGGGGGTGCATCCTCCTCTGGTGGGGGTGGTGGTGGTATTTCGAGATCATCAATGGTAGGTGGAGGAAGGGGTGTAGGCTGTTCCATCTCCAGTGATTCACCTGCCTCACCCTTCAGAAAGAAAAATAATTCGAGTGTGACTATAAACGACTAAAGCCCACAAGACCGACAGACCATTAGACCGACGCACAGTGGGCCAGAATGGCTCCAAAGTGCGCCAAAATTCATATTCACTGAGTTTTACTTAAAATTCAAACTTAGATGATGGGTCTATAGGTATTCAGACCCGTAGAATCCGATGAAAATATTTTTGAATACCTATGACGTCATTAAAATACCGATTTCTGATTGGCTGCCAAAACCCAGTGGAAAATAGCATATTTCTCGTATTACAATGATTATCCTACTTTAGAAAATTGATAATGCGATGTCTACCCTTGCATATCAACAAGTGAAAACGGTTAACTTAAAGCTCAGGCATATGGTACGTAGAGTGACTTAAAGGGGGGGGGGCGCCCTACTGGAAACTATTTATAATAATGAGAAATTTGCAATGTATGATGTCATTACTTGAAAGTATACTTTGATAGTGCATATAATAATAAAGTAATAATATTCAGCTAACTGAAAAATTACACTATGAACACGATGACAAAAGAGAGCGGACAAAATATACAGCTCCTCATTGTACCCTCCACAATTGTTCTGGTAGACAAAAGACCATCCCTTCATTGCTATTATGTAAAATACATGTAAGTAGAACAGGTGAATATGCATGTGACACCTGTTCTACATATTTTTATATAATAGCAATGAAGGTATGTTCTTTTGTCTACCAGAGCAAGAGTGGAAGGTACAATGAGGAGCTGTATATTTTGTCCGCTTCCAGGGGCGGATACAGGATTTTCAGAAAGGGGGGGGGGGGCGCACACTGAGGAACCCTCCGTTTGACGAAGCCAAACGGCCATCTAGGGGGTCCGGGGGCATACTTTGTCAGACAAAACGGGGGGGCGCACGCCCCTTGCGGCCCCCCTATGGATCCGCGCCTGGCTTCTTTGTTCGCCATGTTCATAGTGTGAGTTATTAATTTTTTTTTTTTTTTTTAATGAAGTTTCTAAAAAATTAAAGAGCGCCCTCTGTAGCCTTGAGAACTTTGCGAAAGACAAGGGCGTTGTGGCGTGCGCCTGTAATCCAGCTACCAGTGGAAGTTATAAACTGATTCAGCGGACCCTGGTTCGAGACTGAGTCACGTCTTTCGGATGGTGACGTTAAAGGTCGGTCCCAGACGTAAATAATCATATCTGATTAACACGTCTGTAAAAACCCAATTACACACACACACAAGCGTACCTTTATCACTAAAATGTAACTCTGTAGGTACTATCGAGTTATCAAAATCCTAATACTGACTGATAAAGTCCATGCATATTTTAAGTCCTTTTACTTTCAAAATTATATTGATTATAAACAACCGGTATGAAGTTTAAACTACATGACTGTCATTAAAATAAATGAAAATCTAATTACAAATAAGAAACATGCTTACATAAAAATATATCTTTTATAAAGATATACAGGTAGAGGAATACAGGTAGATAGATAAATAGATAGATAGATAGAGGGATGCGTGTATGAAAAGATAGATGGATATATAGATAGATATATGGGATACGTGTACCGTAGATAAAATAAATAATGCACTCAAAAGGCGAGCTAAATCTTGCCTTTTGGACTTCATTTATTGTTGGAAAGAAACAAATTCTCTACAGCCCTGCGCATTTTTGAAAGAAGAGAAACTTCACATTGTTTGACAAGGGTGGGTCGTTTAAAGAATTTTGGCTTGGAAGCAAGCAATTGTTTATTTTATACAAAATAGGAGCATTACGGATATCGAAAATATCAGATCTCCATCTTATCCTACATCATAACAGAAACTTATTCTATTTATATAAAAAATTAGCAATATCACAAACATGAACTATATTTACTTATTGGATAAGTCTTACCTTAAACGAAGAATAGAACAAAATAGAACAACTTCCTCGGGATATAACATTGTAAAAAGTTGAGCATGCCTTAGAATACTGAAAACCACTGAACATCTTTGGCATCAAAATAAAACTGCATTGTTTGAAAAAAATGTCCTTCTCCATCTCTCTCTATATTTTCTTTTTCTATCTCAGTTTTCTTTTTCTATCTCAGTTTTCGTTTTCTGTTATGTTTCCCTCCACTTTTTGTTTCCGAACTTCACTGAAGAAACCTGGGAATCTCTTCTTGACTGACGAGTGTTCTACCACTGAAGACTGGACTAAAGATTGAAATGCAATCCATATGTTAGGATATAAGTTGTTTTCTGACATGTCCCATCATCTAAAAAGGGCCAGAAGACTATTAAAGCTTCTTTCGGTACTCATGTCAAAAAGCATATTTAGGCCTAACGTTTATATTCTTTGCTGTGTGTGCATTGCCTGCGCATTTTTATGAACACATGGCGCGCTTCTATCGCATATATATGATTTAGGCGAAAAGAAGGGGCAAACATGCGGGTGGAAAATGGGTTCTTACTCAAAAAGTTGCAAAAAGTAGCAGGCAAATTTGGTATCAGTGTAAAGCATGAACTATGAGAAAGACGATCATAATATTTTCAGCGCGGAAATCGACGGAAATGTTGACCATCTTTGGGCATGAAAAAAAAAATGCTATTTTTCCCCCAATATTTTGTGTTTCATCCAAACTTACTTTCGAGAGGAATAAGAGTTCGCCTGTAAACTCTATCATTATTTAAAATAACTATTCTGAAATAAGCATGTTCAATTTGAAGTGCATTAAACAACCCGTTTGGCTAAAACCTTTAATAAAACGCAGTATTGCATTTTACAAAATGCATAACAAATAATCAAAGTTTCGCGTCTTTTTGAATAAAAATGACCCACTTAAAATTAATTTCAAGAAGAAATACTGCTCAGGTGTGTTCTACACGTTGTAATCTTTGCATAGAACGTAAAAAAAATTAATTCTGTTTCATTGACCAAACCCCTATTTTGGCGCACTTTTGCTCACACCTGGCCCACTGTGCGACGTCTCGTAGTCTCGTAGGATGTCGGTCTACTGGGATGACCCCATTGTTAACATAGTGGCAATGCACGTTATAGACCAGTTAAGGATAATTATGTTTCTGTCAGGAAGCACAGTGGGAGGAGTTCTTATAATAAGAATTCCTATGTAATCCCTGTAAATTACTTTTAAAAATTCACAGAGTACTATGGTCCATGGTTTGGGAAAGTAAAATACACCGTTCCGTGGCACCGCAAGTAAGAATTTCATTGCCATCTGACTACATCAAAATTCTATTATATTTTGGTCCATGGCGCCGCGAACATGACCTAACTGCATCATGACATTCTCTGGTCCATGGCGCCGCGAACATGACCTAACTGCATCATGACATTCTCTGGTCCATGGCGCCGCAAACATGACCTTACTGCATCATGACATTCTCTGGTCCATGGCGCCGCAAACATGACCTTACTGCATCATGACATTCTCTGGTCCATGGCGCCGCAAACATGACCTTACTGCATCATGACATTCTCTGGTCCATGGCGCCGCGAACATGACCTTACTGCATCATATCATATAATGTGCTATTCTCTGGTCCATGGCGCGGCGAACATGACCTTTAATATTCCCTGGTCCATGGCGCGGCGAACATGACCTTACTGCATCATATCATATAATGTGCTATTCTCTGGTCCATGGCGCGGCGAACATGATCTTATTGCATCATAATTATCATTGTATAATGTGCTATTCTCTGGTCCATGGCGCGGCGAACACGACCTTACTGCATCATGCCATTGTATAATATGGTATTCCCAGTTTCATGGCGCCACGAACATGAACATGTGCATTTTCACTACATCAAAAAAGATGTATAATACAATAGTGGTCAAAATCAAAGTACTGTAAAGTCTCGTCTCTAAAAATGAACCAGATACAGAAAGTGAAATCACAGTCCTTGGAAATTATTTAAAAGCACTGTTGAGGAGTATCGGACATAAATATGAGTAGGCTTATGCAAGGTCATCAAACAGTTTATGGAAGACACACTAATTTGTTCTGAGCAAACCAGTGACGGCCTAGGGCACACAGGGCCGGGGAAGACAATGTTGAACACTGGAAGTACCTGCACACACTCGTACACGGGAAGGAAATTAACTTGTGATAATAATTTTCATCTCGCATGGAATTCCTCTAATTACCTGTATTTCTGCGTTATCGGCCATTGGCGGAGTGAACCGTTTGCACTAGATCAAAACTGGAGTTCCTCTGCTTCCAAGACGTATTTAATGTCTGTGAAAACACCGGGTGCGATTGCGAAGTTCCAGCCATATATAGGTATTGCATGGAGAGAAAGAAAATCGACTAGACTTGTTTTCTTTTTGTCACAATACAGTTTATTGTGCACGTGGTGCATAAACCACATCAAAGTCTTTGTACGAGTTGCTCGTTGTTGAATTCCAACGACCGAATCTTTCAAATCTTTTGTAATTTTCCTGCATCAGTGGTTTTGATCTGTGTACATGCGTTGCACTTTTTGTATGAACAACAGTCATGTCTTTTTATCCCTATATCCCTGAATATTCCCCATGTTATATACATCGTTGAACGATAGTTCGAGACGCACTCAGACTGCAGTGAATGAACTCATACAAATTAATGCCATACAAACACATAGAAAATTATGACACATGGTAATATAATGTTCATATCTCACATTTGGGTTTTAAGTGAGTGTAAGAGGGCCATCCTTTGTCAAGTGAAACAAACGGTCACACACGTGACCATCTAATTTTGTCTCATTGTCGGAAAATCAGATTACATTTTATTGATTGTTTGATATTTCCAGTTTCTGACATGAAAAAGATTTCCCTTTCTTTGACAAGAAAAAGTAATTTTCCTAAGATAATGTTTTTCCAGAGACATTTAAAAACGAACTTTTTTGAGTGGTCACACACGTGACCGACCCAATTTTTACCTCTAAACGAAAACTGTTCAGAGTAATCCCACCACATAGCAATAGAAAGTGAAAACTTGAACTCCAAGGGAAATACAAGAATAGTAGGTTTGAATACCAACCCTGTTTCGTGCGAGGTCACACAGGTTACCGACCTAATTTTGATCTCTGAAAGAAAATGGTGTATTTTCATTTAAAATAATTACCCTCCATCTGTTGGGGTAATATTGTGATTTAAATATCCAAAATGAGAGACTTCTACCACAAGACAAATACTAAAAAATTAGGTTTAAATGAAAGATTTTTTCAGGATTTTGGTTACACACGTGACTGAGAATGGCCCAAGAGAATAATTCCCCAGATTAACTTTCCGATTGGACTCATTCCAACGCTTACTTCATACCACCTTTGAATTCCTCTCCTGGTTCCTTTCACCATCACCTTCGAATACTAAATTTCCCAAATTCTAAAAACTGGAATTGTATCAAACCTGTAATCGTTGCCAATTTGAGTTGATCTAGTGTACATTCAGTGGTTGGAACTAACTCTCTTTTTAACTCTCAGGCTCAGTACTTCCTCGTTCAAATTCCGTGGCGGGGGTTCGACTGAAGCAGATGCGTGCAGTCCTACTGTATTGGAAAGAAATAATAGAATATGCCATGAAACTAATCCAAGACCCCCACCCTCCACGGCGATGCCCCGCACAATGGTCCATTAAACACAATAGAAGATATATTTTGCCTGATATATTCAATAATTATTTTAATTCTAATAGTAATATGAGCAAATATTCAACAAGAAACGCTAATAAATTATACATCCCCTTCTACCGTTACAGTTTTTCAAGAAGAGTTGTAAGTTATAATGGACCGACTGTGTGGAACAATATAAACAGTATTTAAACATCAGTATTTAAACAGTGTCCTTCGCTGCAAGCTTTTAAAAGAAAATACAAAACTTACCTGCTGAACTATCAATCCACTTAAATACCAAACTTGCCTGCTATTTTGTGTAATCCTATGTTATTTGTTTATTTTTTCGTACTTGTATTGTTACTTATGTTTTGTGCCAGTGTTTATGTCAATACGGGGGGGGGGGGGGTAGCCTTGACAGGTCAATGGCCTTTGCTACTCCCTCACATCCACATCATCACTGGCCGTTACTTTATGTTCATTCCTCTAGTATCATTTATTTTTTATATATATTCTTGCTTTGTTGTTAATTCCCTTATGTTATTTATCTCTGATTGCATACATGTATTGTTATATACTTTTTAAAGAGATGTGAAATAAAATGAATTGAATTGAATTGAATTGAATATAAATCAATCTCCAGCTTGTATTCTTATAGTCAAGTTTCATCCAAAGTGTACACCGTTCTTCCATAATTTCACCCCTCTTTTTTTTCAATGATATTTTTTTCCTTTTATATCAAATACAAATTGTACAAATCATTCATAACAAATATTTTACATATCATTTCATAACAACACTTCGAAGGGGCAGACGGTCACAGTTACGGAAATAATTAGAATAACACAAAAAGGGACTTACGTCAATGCTAATTATATCTAAATTTTATTGTCTATACAAATGAGATAGCTCTATGTCAGCAAAATATCATCAAGTGTTTTTACTCACGGTATTTTCTTTTTCATAATGACTGTTAAGTAGAAATGTCTATCTTTCAAAATCCAGTCATAATTCATTGATAACTTTTTGGCTCAAGGTTACATTTTAAAGGAACAATTTCTTTTTAGGACACTCAAAAAATCACAACCCGTAATATAACAGTACGCGTCTTGTATGTAGGAGGGATATTGAAATCCAACACCGCCATCTGCTGACGTTTCTTCTTAGGTCTTTAAAAATGGATACTGACTGAGAATATCTCCCCGCTTCCATCTGTCTCCTCATATATATCTAAATGTATATGTATATAAATTATGTTGTCTCTTTCTGTCTGTGCCCCCTCCCTCTCCCTCCCTCTCTCTCTCTCTCTCTCTCTCTCTCTTTCATTCACTCTCCCTCTGTCTAACTCTTCCTACTTCTCTCTCTCTCTCTATCTCGCTCCTTTCTTTTTTTAGACCGCATTGCTGCAGGTGGAGTAAAATTAATTTTTGGATTATAACCGCCATTATGCTAATATCTTTTAACATAAATACCACATCTTCGAGATTCCCATTATATAGGGAATCGCATACCTCTTATACAAAATGGAACAATCATTATTTAACGAGGACATCCCACCTAATTAATTGATAACGCCATAAGATGTATTTTGTGATCGAACATTCAGGTATATAGTTGGTGTTGTAGAGAGTGTATGAAATGATGCAAATATCATATGTTGTCAGTAATTCTACAAGTTTTCTGATACAAGATTGCATTCCCTGCATTTTGCACTTCTTTTTACTGTATTAATGTAGTATTAATTTTACTTCAATGTTGTTGCTGCTGCTGTTGCTGATGTTGTTGTTGCTGTTGTTGTCGATAATGATCGGGGGGGGGGGGGTTGTAGTAGTTGTTGTAACTAACAGTAGCCCCTTCCTACTCCCAGTACCCAGTATACCCAGTAGCGTATACCACCGGGAGGACTGCATCTGAGCTGGAGCTGGACAGATCGATGCCATTGTCTTTCAAATCTGGGATCCCCTCTTTTATTACCTAGGCAACGTAGTCACGCCACCGAATCTATTTTTAACCCCGCCACCTATTCTTTAGCTAATCGTCAAAGGAACAAGGTACCTTCTGACCCTTGCCCCGTGACCTTAGATGACCTCAGCTGTTACCGGAGCCGAAAAGCCAAGCTCCACTCCCAGGTCACCAAAAACAACCTCCTTTCTGACTCGTCACTTCGTAATCGTATACCAGCTGTGAGGAGCCGCGAGAGGCAGAGAGAGTATGCACGCGCTGATCGAGTGTCGTTCTATTGGATGTCAGAGGACTAATAATTCTCTCCATTTTACATCATTTTGTAGAATGTGTCAGCATTAAAGGTTCTAGTAATTCCAACGTATAACAAATCATTTGGTAGAATACTTCGATGGCGTTCGTGAATCGTTATATCTTGTGAGGTTATCCATTTGCAAGCATCCACCTATCGAAGAACAGCTGATGTCTCTTGAGACGGGGATATAGCCTACACACACGTACACAGGCTTGTATGTGAAGTGAGTATGATAATTGAACAGCTGATTGTCATCGTTGTGTACGTGTGTGTATTGCCTGGTAGTGCTCGAGTATATTTTATGCGCAATTATTGCATAGTAGCTGGTTCTTTACAATACCATACACTTCCTTATTTCCCTTGCTAGAGTATTACAAATATCAGCAACATACTGTTTTACTTATACTTTTGGAAGCTTATTCAGTTCCAAGTTCTGGATCATGATCGGGTGGGCAAAATGGTGGTCAGCGTCGAATTTATACTAGGTTCACCTCTCCAGTATACCATGCCAGTACTTCTCCAGCCCTTTTCCAATACTGTAGACACTGCATGGGTGCATCAACTAGAGATCTTTACTTAAACTATTCCACTTTCCAGGGTTTACTCATTCTTATATGTAAAAAGAATTCTTACGTTTACGGTTTCTCAGTGACATGACGTAGGAATATACAGCTTTGGGGGCATGTTTCTCTCATGTCTCTGTTATCTTATTCTTTATCTCAAACTTTAAGGTACAACATAAAAGTGGTTGAATTGTGCTTATAACAATTAATATATTATTTTGTGTCAAACTGCTTGAAAAGGATATTCTATAACTGTGTGACAAACAAGGAGTTATCACAGTTCTGTGATAACTCCTTGGTTTAATGTGTTTTTCCCGTTTTGTTTGTATACATGTATATTATGTTTCCCCTGTGCGTTACCGATTTTTTTTTAACGGTTTATATCTAAACAACTTTCGTTTTGTTTGAAAATTCTTTTATTACTTCCATTTTCAAAATAACATCTGCACAATAATCAAGGTAAGATAACATAAAATATATTCATATGCCAGAATCATATGTGCAAACTTAATAATCAGTACATTTTCAACAATGAAATGAATTATTAACAATAAATAACATTTTACCAGCATGATCATAATAGTTGAATGGAAGTTTATACTATTTTTTTAAGAGAAGGAAGAAAAGAAAAGAGGAAAAAAGAAGAAAAACTTTTTAAAAAAATAACCCTCCCAATATACTATCGCCCCCAAAAAGGCTGATATTGTTCCGCTTTACATCCACAACTTACAGTTTAGAATTATAATGACTGTTATAATTCACTCTTAGCTCGCAAATCAACCCCTTCGGAAATCAAAATTGTCCCACTTTCTAAGGTGTGATGAGAGGGTACCTTTCTCCAAAGCCAACTATTTTCCCTCTAACTGATCCTCTGGCATCCTTACTTTAATTTCCTTTTCGGTCGTACGTGTCTCTCTATTCCTACATTTAAACGTCATATATTTTTATGAATAGAATCAGATGATTTAATAAATTTTCTTTCCCCACAAAATAGACTATCTCCTTAAATCTAAATAGTTTAAAACAGGATATTTGATTTTCAATGTGAACACACTTGTCATGTGCTTGTAAATAAACATGATTATATGTTTTCTCTTCTTTCTGACAAAATGGACAGTGGTTAGTTTTGAGCTACTCCAAAAAGATACAAATAATGGTTCGTATAGATGTTATATGTAACATTTTGTATTGAGATTCCGGTAGGTTGCTGTTCAGAGTGTATTTTATTGGGCTATAGTAAGTCCTCTGTTTACATATTTAAAAGGTAGAAATTGCGAATCTTTTCATTTTTCCGATATAGAGGGATTTTCGGATTTATTTATCAAGTAATATTGTAGCTCTGTTTTTTATCCGATTTCACTCAATTTAAGGTTATTACTCCTCTAAAGATCTGCTCCAATTTCTTCAAAGTATTTTCTACAAGGGGTCGTATCAGCTTTTTATGAGCCCACAAGCTCATATTTTAAAACAAAATTTGTGCTTTCATTAAGTAGTTGACAGTGCTTTTGTGTAGTAATACAAGGGTAATGAATCTAAAATTGACACAAATCTTAAATTGACACAAAAGTTGTAATTTGATATGTTATGTTCCTTTTGATTTCATAATTCCATTTTACCGAGTTGTTAAATCAATGCAAAAAAAAAATTCAGGGAAGAAGCAGAACTGTCAGAGAAACAAAAAATAATCAAAGTTTGAGAAAATCGAAGAAAGGATGGGAAGTTATTTTGTTGTTGTTGTTTTTCTTTTCTTTTTTTTTCTTTTTTTTTTTTGGAAAGATCATGAGATCACTAATGATATCATGATTATGGAGAACCTCCAATTTTAATCATGACATCTAGGGGAGCGTTTCATCAAGCGTTTTGTCAGTGATTTTTACTGACAAATTTGCCCTCAACCAATCAGATGCAAGGATTTCAGCAGCTTATAAGAGTTGTCGGTAAAAATCACTGACAAAACGCTTGATGAAACGCTCCCCTGATGCCATCTTTGGAGTTTGGACTACTTGTCTACCTCTCCATTCCCATTCGCAAATTGCTTTAATACTTTAGTTTTTTTCAGCTTTAAGTTAAAGATGGAAGAGATAAACTAAGGATTACAAATCTTTACATGTTCTCCCTTGAGAGTATATAATCTGTTTCATACTTTTAAAAGAGAACTAAGAAAACGGACATTCCACGTAATTTGATATATAGCACACTGCAAATAAAGAGGACGACAGGTCACGACACTCCAATTTTAACTTCAAAATAATGAATTGCCATTGTTAGTCTTCTCCACATATATTAGCGATTTAAAACGGGTCCACTCGCTATTCATAGAAAACCGCTATTCATTTAACAAGCATTATGAATAGCGGTTCTTATGAATGGCTATGAACAGTGGTCCTTATGAATGGAGGTCCTTATGAATGGCGAGGTAATTGTCTATGGTTTGCTCACTATTTAGAAGGACCGCTATTCATACAAAATTACGCTATTCGTTTAGTCACGCGTTATGGATAGCGGTCCTTATGAATAAGTGGTCCTTATGAATAGGTTACCCCATTTAAAATTACACAGGTTCATAACTTCCTTATTCTTTGTCCGATTCATCTCAAATGTATGTGATTTTTTTTTGGGGGGGGGGGTTCTGTTTCCACATGACATGCACGAAGTACCTTTATGACGCTTGCAGTTTATGGGTCACGGATGGTAAAACATGATAATCATTGGCGTAGTGCGGGTTCCAGAATAGAGGCCGGGCACGAGCATCATTTTGAGGAGGGGGCTCTGGTCTGGGGTAACCTCGCTAGTCGCAAGGACCGCTATCCATAACGCGTCACTAAAATGAATAACGGTTTTGTATGAATAGCAGTCCTTCTAAATAGCTAACTCACCATAGCCAGAAGGACCTCCATTCATAAGGACCACTGTTCATAACTATTCATAAGGACCGCTATTCGCGTGTTACATGAATAGCGGTTTTCTATGAATAGCGGTCCCCTCTGGTCTTACTCGATGAGTAAAGTGCAATTTAGCAAGGCCATCAATTAAGGGGGATGGGTTGGGAGGGGTTATATTATTTTCTTTTCATGTTCACTTTCTCCTCTCCCTTTTCCTTCGTTTCTTTATTTTTTCTTCTTTTTTTTTTGTCCTTCATTTGATGGCTCCATTATCGATGATCATGTCTTGCTCACGATATAGTCTTGTAAATCGTGGTAAATTTGAACCTTCAATATTTATGGCTCATGAACAATAGACGGATGGTCCCGGAATGACATTTCCATGTTATCGTGGCCATCTGTCAATCGTTTATGAACAAAGTCATGGTTCAAAGCATTGTCTTGTCGGCAATTTTGATCATCTCTTCACTTGATGCGTAATGTTGCTATATACACCCATTAAATTAGGTGGTGGTGGTGGTGGTGGTAGTAATAGTAGTAATAGTAGTAGTAATAGTAGTAGTAGTAGTAGTAGTAGTAGTAGTAGAAGTAGAAGAAGTAGTAGTTGTATAGTAGTATAGTACTTCTTTAAAAGAAAATCATTACAGTTGTGGAAATATTTATTATCTGCCCCTAAAAGAATATCAGATTTGGAAGCCTTTTGAATAAAAAAATTAAAGAAAAACTCTCTGGCAAGAACAAAAAAGCACCAAAAGGGAGGTTATCACTATTTTTTAGTTGCCTTTTTTTATCCAAGTGTTTTGCCAAGCAGGGCACAGGGACACATTCCTGTTTCTCTTGTGTACATAAGGTATACCAGATTCCTTTTTTGCCAGGAAGGGGGGGGGGCACGTGCTCCTTGAAACTGAATAATAAAGAATCCCTAAATCACATTAAATTTATTTTAGCAGTTATGTATCTCAAAATGTATTTCGGTTGAAATATTCTTTAGGTTCTGACGATATAGCCAACTCAACTTTAATAGTTACCAGACTAGCATCTTTTGAAGAAAAAAAATGTCTGCACAATTCCCTCCGGAAGAACCCCGTAAGGTCACCATGGATGTTGAATGTCAACCCAGTCTTGGATCGCATCGTCACCGCATCTGTTGCCATGACAGTAAGAGAATCGTTCCTTGGATGCTGTTCTCCTCCTTCGTGACGCTGACCGTGGTTCTCCTAGTTCTGTTTTTAGTTTTCAAAGGTAAATAGTTAATTCTATTAGCGCTGACGTCAGCAAAGTTACAGTTATGTTATTCATAGTTTCATTCTTGTTGACACCGCTTCCTTTGGACAGCATCTTTCAAAATGTGTATATCATATTTTCATTGGGGTTTATGTTATGATTGTATCATTCATCAAATTTAAATGTTAATTTTCTTATTATTTTTTTATAACTTAATTAATGATGAACTACATGATTCATTCATTCCTTCATCAGAAGCACTATAGCATAATAATATTATAGTCTGTCGTAATTTGATAATTTATGCTATATTTAAATTGGAAGTCCTTCAATGACATTAAAAATGACAAGAGTATACCCCAGGTACGCATGCGCTCTAAGCATGGGAAGCGTTAGTTGCAAATCATCCTTTGACCCTTTCAAGCACTACTCAATTTGTTCTGCCCCCCCCCCCTTTTTGTGTATAGGCCCTTATTCAAAGTTAAAGCACATAAGAAATACCCGTTGTTCCTGTTTTGTTTCTCAGATGACCACCATATATATGCAAAGGAACCATCCATGATTGCAGGTGAGACCTAGATTTCTTTTTCTGACAGTGTACGGAAAACGGAAAGCATTAACGGGATTATTAGATCGAGACAATCGAAATCCACTTCCTCGTTCTTATTTCCACGTTTAATACCTTGATACGAAACCTCCACTTTTCCGAGTGAAATCTTTTTATCAATCTGCCACGTGGCGAACCCAATACTTCGCATGACAACGACTGGTTAATTTTACTGCTGGAGATTGTGCCTGTAAAGTTGTGTGAACTATCTGGTTTAGCTGTCTCTTTTTATGTTTATTACTTTATCATTATTTCGACAAGTGTCTCTTCTTCCCTTGCAGACAGCGATACGTGAAAGTAGATTGTGTCTG
The DNA here is from genome assembly GCA_025617745.1 of Heliocidaris erythrogramma. Classification (NCBI taxonomy): domain Eukaryota; kingdom Metazoa; phylum Echinodermata; class Echinoidea; order Camarodonta; family Echinometridae; genus Heliocidaris; species Heliocidaris erythrogramma. The sequence goes on from CM046856.1 coordinate 26,329,551, forward strand.
CACATAGTAATGTCATCCCAAAGTTTCATATTACAAGGCAGCTTGTAGGACAGGTTCAAGAATGTAGGCTTGTAGCGATTGGCAGACGTGTATTCAAGGCACGTGTTTATGCTTCAATTTTTTAATGCAGTCGCAAACATGAATTATTTTGTAATTTGTATAATAACAAATCAATAAAAAAAAAACACCCAGTTGAAATCAACGTTGAGAAAAATGTGATAAAATCTTTATTGGATGTGCCGGTTCCATTTGTTCAGGCGTGATGGAAGCTCTGAGCTTGGTTTGAATGATATTTTTTGACCTCTGTTTGTACCCGATCCTTTGAACCATGTGAGTTACTGTCAGGGTCGCGTCTTAGAAAGGAGATGCTCCATAAATCAAAAGATCCAAACCTGATAGCAACTGAGATGTTCCCATGGTAATATGAAATGATTCATGGTCTACGATAAAGTTCTGTCTCCTTGCATGGAGCCGTACTGAACAGGGAGATAGCAGAATATTTAAGTTAAAGGCAGCAGCTTCAAACCAGCCGACAATTATACGACGAAATTTTGAAAGAAAAAGAGCTTGTTTCAGACAAGTCCCATGTCTGAATTCGATTCAAATGGAAAACTTATGTCGTATGAATGGGTAAAACGGCGGTTTGTTGCAGGCACAGTCTGTCAGAATCGAACAATGGCACACGGAAAGTTATTTCAATTTTTCATGTCGCGTCAAAGTCCGCGCCAACAAAATGACGCTTCGTTTGCAACGGGCATTAAGCCCGTCTCACACGAGGCGTTTAGTGTCGTCGATAGTTTAATTATATGACCCAGGGAAGTGTTAATAGAATACATGTCGCAGTAACCAGTGAACAATAGACCAGTATGCACTCGTTTGTTCGTGTAGATTGTTGGATCGGATCTATTTCGACAGTAGAATTTTAGTTAATTTTATGACGACATTGTCACACTGGGTCTTGAAAATCATTCATTTCAAACTTTTCTTCTTACTCGACAGATACCTCGCCTAATAATCAAACCAATGTCTCTTCCATCTGTGGCCGTCGAGGTGAGGTTCCGCACCCAGGTATTGACACGCGGGTCTCGGGAGGGCGCCCTACCACCATCGAGGCATGGCCCTGGATGGTGTCTTTGAGAGACGAGAGTGGTGTCCACATCTGTGGAGCCACGCTGATCAGTAATCAATGGCTAGTTACCGCTGGACACTGTGTGTAAGTGCACATTGTCAATGACATCGTAGACGATATCGGTATGATGGTCCCCCCCAAAAAAAAAAATAAAATAAACCAAAAACAAAAACAAAAACAAAACAAAACAAAACAAAACAAAACAAAACAAACAAACATGAACGTCTACCGTGCATTTGCAGTACTTTACATTTGAATTATATTGCCGACAAATATTTATGTATTGGACAGAAGTGGAGTATTTCATGGCGTTTTTAACCGATTCACTGAGAGATGAGTGGATGCAATACCGAGATGTTAGTGTAATGAAGTAGAAAAAACATATCTGCAATCTATGCATTTTTCTTTTTTTTTTTTTTTTTTGGTGTAAACTGTAATGACAGGGATTTTGTTGCTCCTGAACTTTAGAAACAAAACCTTAGCTTTGAAGCAGATCATCTTCCTAGTTTCTTCCATATTACTGAAAATAATTGGTATGCGGATGTGAATAAGAAAATAGTGAGCATATTCCCACCGAATATTCTTTTATTCTATCTTCCCTTGTCATTAGATCTGCAATCACAAGTCGCACTCTCGGCTCTGTCACAATGGGAGACACGTCCATCTCAGAACCCTCAGAATACCACGTGACAAGGGAGCGTTTGGAGACATTCATCCATCCCGACTTTGACTCGTCCACCTTCGCCAACGATATTGCCCTCATCCGATTCGACCCGCCCGTATCTCAAAGCAAGGGCGTGTCTCCGGCGTGTTTGAACGAAGGCAGGAACGAGTTGGACCATTTCTCCAAGTGCTATGTCACCGGATGGGGAGCCATGTCCGTATCGCGTGAGTCCAAATTCTTCCTCGCTATCTAAAACCTAAATATATCTCTCAACGTACCATTATGTTGCTATAATAATGAATTTATATTTTTAAAACAATCTTATAACGGAACGGCAGTCCGTAAGTTGGCATGAGTAATCGTTTATTGGGAGGCAGAAGGGCGTTAACTTTATGCACAGATATAGAAGCTTGCTCCCTTTTGGGCTCTTAGCAGACGCATTATTGATAAACTTTCTCCTCCAAAGCTCTTGAATGCAAAACAGTTCATATTAACCGATTTACGGTTTTCACTATTATACGAAAAGTTTGTTTCATTTATTGACAATGATTATTGGAGGCCTATCCCCCCCCCCCCCCCCCTCCTTTATTTTACCCGATATATCACATCATGATCGAATGTATTGTCCTTTGTGTTTTAGAACTATTATGAAAAATGTTGGTCACTGAAAAATAAATAAACATTCTTGAATTTTTGGCTCAGGTATGGCATCCACGGTTCTACAGGAAGGTCGAACGCCACTTGTGCCTCGTCAGAATTGCTCCGAGGACTACGGTACCCGACATCATGTGACGTCAGACATGATTTGCGCAGTCTCCACTGACTGGCAAGTCGACACCTGCAAGGTGCATGACCACCCCCACCCAGACACAACTTCGGAAAACCGAGCACTGTTAAATGTGCCGAAAACTGTGTATAACGCACCCTATATTCACCGTGCGTAATACCCTGTTTTCGGCCTGTACTCGGTTTTCCGAAGTTGTGTCTGACTGAACCAACTAACTAACTATAATTCAAGATGTCTATTAATTAGATATGTTTATTTACATGTATCTTGGACCGACCTTTATTGCCATAATCCCAAAGACATTACTCAGTTTCGAACCTGGGTCCGATGATAGTCAGTTTGTAGGTGAAGACAAAGAGCTGACTGTATTCTGCGGACATTACCGCTAGACCAACTCACAGCTGATATTGCCCTCCCCGTCCGCGCTTTTTAAAGCCCACTGAAAAAAAATTGCAGTGGGTCTACATCATGCGAGTCTGGCGAAATAAATTTGCTTCCGTCTGGGAAGAATTCCAACCCCTCCCCCTCTTTTTTCTTATTTATTTCTTGATACACTACTGCTTCATCTAAAACTTTCGACCACACCCAAGTAATATGACACAAAACAATTAAACAATTAAACAAGTAAACAGCAAAATTAATATGGCTAACAAGGAATTAATATCTCTTCCTGTAACTTTGCATGTTTATCATAGGGTGACAGCGGCGGTCCGTTGATGTGCCATGACAGCGATGCATGGTCCGTGGTGGGAGTGACAAGCTTCGGTTATGGGTGCTGGAACCCAGGCGATCCTGCCCCGGGGGTCTACTCTCGGGTCTCCAGCTACTTCGACGACTTCATCATGAAAACCGTCGATTCTGTGTCCCGCAGATGACGACTTGGTCGACATGTGTCGTAGACGAGAGCGGGTTGGTGCGTGAGTTCGTGAAGTCGGCCATGTTGGATTGTCGTATATTTCAATCCATTTGCTTTAAGTGTATACCAAAGATATTGGGATAATCTAGCAACCTACATTTGAGTGGAAAGTAGGCAGATTTGACTTCTTTTTATTCTCTTTGGGTTTTTTTTTTATCAAAGAGTATATTTTCCGCATACGGATGGCAAAGAATTAATGTCATGTAATACAAAAATGAAATTGTATATCATATCAGAATCAGAAAATGGTCAAAATTCACAATTTTCACTTTTAGTTTTATATGATAGCTTGTTTGTTTGACAAATAACATGAAATAAAAACATAATGATCGCATTGAGCGAGTGAACTTGATAGAATATGATGATTTCCAAGTAGGCCTATCAGCTGACATAAAAGTCAGTTAATGGTATTTGGCTTGTATTGACAAATGACAAATACAATTTTCTCTTTTGATACTATCTATTTATTCTATTATATGATTAGATGATAGACCAAGCTCTTATCACAGTTCTGTGATAACTTGTTGGATAGACTGAAAGTGATAGCGCATTCGTGTAGAATTACAAGATGTAAGCCAGCCGAACACTGATCGGTCTGCGATCTGATTTTTGAAAGAAATAGCAATAGCATTAAATATGGACATTTTCCAAATAACTAGCATTAAATATGGGCATTTTCCGAATAAATAGCAGTGGCAGAAATAAGTATTTGTATACCACAATATTCAAAAGATGATACATGTATGTGTTTATATTGTTTGTTTTTTTCTTCATGGATTCCATGAATACACTATTGAAAATATGTTTGTCTTCTGTGAACCCGACAGTTCAAAAAAACATTTGTATTTTGAATTATTTATTGTATTATGTATTTACATTATAAATGTGATTTACCTTGAATGTGTTTTGTTAATTTGTTACAATGAATATCAATAAAATCCCTGTGGAGGGAAAAATATTGGGGAAAAAAATTAAATATGGGCGTTTTTAACAAATAAAATCTACCTGATTCACATTCTGAACAGTAATATAGGGTTTTGTGCGATGTCGGCCTTATACCTAGTCTAGTTCTGGACTCTCTTTACTGAATTCTTTTTCTTATTCGACGACTGTACGTATTATGCCGAGTGATTGGCGCGATCCGGAAACCTGATGGCCCGAGCAAAAGAGAGTCCAGTGAAATTGCCCCACGCTGACGTCAGGGGTCCAAAGTTCACTAGCGCTTTAGCATGGGGAAGTGCGGCCAATTTTAATTGCTCTCCCTGAAAAATCTCAGGGAAAGTCGTCTGCGTGGAGCAATTGCACTGGACTCTTTTTCCGGGGCCAACAGGTTCTCGCGATCGTTCCATCACTCGGCTTATCGCGTATAGTCGGCGAATAAAAAAATCAATAAAAAGAGTCCAGAACTAGACTACCTTATACCCTGAGTAAGAGCCAAATCAGTTTCAAATCGTAGACAATCGTAGGAGTGCTCTGACGTCACTACGACTCGGAGACGATTTCACCTTTCCTCCGACTACGCTCGCATTGTGCCGTATTTTCGAATTTACTACGTGACTTCAGAACTTCAATTAAAAATATTTTACGTGTTTAAATGATTATAGCAAATGCTATTACATTTTCTTCCGAAATCGGATCGTATACAGTGTGCTGTGGACTTTCCTTAGATGCCGGTTATAACCGAGCGTTATTCTTATGAACAGAAATTACAAGTATTGCGAATGGTAGGATAAGATTAAACCTAAAAACTTTCTATAGTTCTAAAAAAAGAGGGGGTAAATTTTCACTCTATATTTCACTCCCTGGGATGACTTGTGATCACTTGTTTAGGAGTGACTATCGATCTATTCTAGAGTGCTCTATAGGAAAAGATAGGAGTGAATTTTCACTCTATTTTCACTCCCCCGGAAGTCACTGTGTGATCACATGAGGTTTTTTTAGAGAGAGTTATAGCTATCATTATAATTGATCACGATTTGCAAACGCTGTTTTGTTGTCCCAAAATGGTGCTGTCGTAATTATTTTGTTAAATATTGACGATCAGAATATTTTCTGAGTAAAAACACACTTTGGCATCGACATAAAATTCATCACCATGGATGTCTTTATTAAATGACCTGAAGACGCACAATTTCTTAATATTAGATACCAATAACATTCCAGGAGTTAGACATGTAGTTTTATTAAATAGTAGCTCAAACTTAATACATTATTTTTATACCAGCAAAGTACTAGATCATTAACTAAAATATTGATTGAAGCACATGTAGGAAGAACAGCAAATGTTGAGTACTGTTTGTCTGTTAAAATTTATACAAGCAATGCTTATTATCATTATAAAAAAAAACACATCTTAAAGGACAAGTAACCCCACGTGATATTCTAGATGCACCTATTGTCTGCTACGTCTTTCCATGGAGGCTGCCATTTTGTGCATGACACGGATCATTAGGTACCATATGCATTGATAATAGCCTACCTTTACAACAGATACGTCGCTTTGTTCTGATTGTATTACGATTGTTATTGGCCATGGGCCTAGATAATTGACGACCCATGAGTTCTTATAGCCATCCTGTAAAGCAGATTCCTCGCTTTGTTTTGGTATTGTTACGATTGTCTCCGTCCTTGACGTCAATTCTCCGTCCTTGACGTATATTTTTTATGAAGTATATTTTTTATGAACAAATTAAGACCTTTTAAAAAATATATAAAACTAAACTTACATTTCAGAATATGTGACTTTATCTAATATATATTTGTCCTCTAAAAATCAATTACAAGTTAACGATGAAGGAAATTTTACTTGGGATGAAAAATATGTTCGTGTACACATAAAGTAATGGCAGCCCCCTTATTATTGCTAGCAGACGATAACTTGGCTGGAAAATAGTGATTTATATCTATATCCTGTGTTTTTACATGAAATTGCATGTATCAAATAAGAGGCATATACTACACCATTCAAAATAAGCTAATTCATACGCTGAGGTTAATTTCCCTTTAATAGCAATCGCTGCCAGTTCTTGCCATTTCTACTTGCCACGTGCCTAGTTATGAATGATTTTAATCGATGTATTTTTTTGCAGGTATACTGCTTGAATGTAAAGAGGTCAAGTAGGCTTCTCCGCTATATATAGTATTCGGCTCGGGGTTTTTATAACCCATGCAGTACAAATGCGTTTACAAAATTATCGCGCAAAGGCCGATTATTTTAAAGTTTGAACCGTTTGTCTTCGAATTCGCTTGTCAAAAGGGACAAAATGTGCTGTCGTAGGGGTGGACATGACTATTGGATCACGAAAAAGGAAGAAGTTTTCAGTCTGAAGAATGCATTGTTACGACGGACTGACAACCGCAAGTCTTCTCTGTAAACGGCTGTTATTTAGCAAAATGTTATATCTTGAATTTTCTTATAAATCTTATTTTGTAATTCAAAACACTTTCTGATATTTCTTGTGAATAATTATAAACTATATAAAATGATGTACTGTTCATAATGATGTACTTACTGTCTGCTCAATATTGCGAAGAAATTTGTTCATATAATTATGATATTTTGTATGTAGTGTATCAGAGTGAAAGTGATGTGTGTAGGATATTTGACTGGCGCGTGTGCATGAGCATGTGTTATTTTTTACGGACTGTATGCTATTTGTACGTTTTATCCTTTCCATGTTATATAAGTACTATATCTTTTATCATTAGGCATTCTTATATTTTGTGTACCATGTTGCCGATCATTGTTGATAATTAATCACGTATTAAAGGCAATAAATGTTATCATTTGATAACTGTTTGTGGGCCTGTTATAGTTAATTTAGAATTACTCTTTTCCTAGTTTTGATTATAGGTCTGTTATTGAAATTACTATCAACATTGTTATCATAACCATTATCATTAATATCATCGTCATCATTATTTTATCGAATTTTTGTCATCTCAGCAGTAACAGCATGTATTCAATATTGTTCAAAGTGTTGGAAGTTGGTTCGGGTTTTCATTTTCCCTTTTTGTCTCCTGGCAATTGGAAAAATAGAGCATCAGTAAATAATTTAGTGCAGATCATTTAACTGAATGCATTACAAGCTTCGTTCGCTCAGGCAGGTACCTATATACCTCAACTGGTGGAGACATGTAAATTATGTCTTGTAAGAGAAATTATATAGCAGAGATTCGAACCCTCAACATGTTAGAAATCAAGTGAATGAAGCAATACCACAGATAATTATGGTCATCGTGGTGAAGTGTTTCATTTACTAGATTTTCAATCAAACTGGGAGTTTAAATTCTCTTTCTGTGTTTGTGTTCTTGGACGAGGCATTTTATCGAGAATTGTTTCTCTCGACCAGGTTTAGAAAATGGTGGGCTGCAAAAGGGAATTCATGGAATGCTTGGAGCACCGTAATCACAAGAAGCTTGGATGATATTGAGACTATCGTTGTTATATTATAGATGTGGATGCATGCACGCCTACAAATATATCAATCTATGATTTATATTTTGTGTAATATACATCATTTTGATGTTCTCGTATAAGTCCTATATTGTATGCTCATTTTACTTCACGTTTTCATACTGGTGTTATGAAAAGACAGTTATGCAATATGCATGATAATTTTATATACCAGGGCCCCATTTCATGAAACTTGTTGTTGGCAATGACAAGTTATAATTGTAATAAGCTACTGAAATTCTTGAATATGATTGGCTGAGAGCAAATTTGTCACAGAAATGGGGCAATGATAACAAGTTTTATGAAACATGGCCCTGATGGATATGCCCATACTACTTGTATTATGTAGATAAACATGTATTCGCGCATGCTTGTAATTTTTGTATTGATATCAACATTCAGTTATTTTCCACGTCGTAGATATGTTACATTAAACGTAAGTAATACTTTGAAATATAAACAGGCAATTGAGTGATATACATAATGTGCCTACCGTTTTGTTAATTAATTGTGCATTGAAATAATAATAAAGGTGCTTCCCTTCACTTTTTTTAGTGCGAGTCGTTCAATATGAATGTTTATCACGGCACCATTTTCTTTCTATCACTCTTCAGAACTGTCTCCCCCTCTCCCTGTAGTTATCTCCATCATTCTGTTAGTCATGAATGTGTCTCGCTCTCTCTCTCTCTCTCTCTCTCTCTCTCTGTCTCCTTTCTCTCTCCCTCTCTCGACCTTAATCCCTCTGTCTACCTTTTTATGTGTCTCGCTCTCTCTCTCTCGCTTTGTCTCCTTACTCTCTCTCTCTCTCTTACAGCATTCAAAACAGGAAATATCCAAATGGCATATGTATTGTATATACTGTATATCATACCATAATTATTTATTTCATGACGTTATTATAGGTTACAAAATGCAAGAACAATCACTAAACCTCTATACAATCAATTTGTCTTCTTTATTCCTTTTTTTTCTTCATACTTTTTATACACATGGATTCTGTGTGCTTTCAAAACCCCTTTGCTAAAATATCGAATATAGCATTAGGAAATTCCTGGTGGTGTCATCATTGTTTCCCTCTGTCTTCCTTTCTGTAAATTCCCCTCTCACCATTTTTCTCACTCTGTCTCCTTTCTCTCTCCCTCTCTCCATCTCAATCACTCTGTCTTCCTTTTTATGTGTCTCCCTCTCTCTCTCTCTTACAACATTCAAAACAGGAAAAATCCAAATGGCATATGTATTGTATATACTGTATATCATACCATAATTATTTATTTCATGACGTTATTATAGGTTACACAATGCAAGAACAATCACTAAACCTCTATACAATGTATTTGTCTTCTTTCTTCCCTTTTTTTTTCTTCATACATTTTACACACATGGATTCTGTGTGCTTTCAAAACCCCTTGCTAGGATGTCGAATATAGCATTAGGAAATTCCTGGTGGATGCATACACAAATTTCTTTTATTCTGTTAGTTCTTAGCTACAGTGTATTCATATGAGATTGTGATTCCTTAAAAATACCACATGTACAGATATGTATTATGCATGATGATAGTGAAATCAAAAAAGAAAACCTATGAAAGGAAACTACGTGTATAATGACGATGCAAAATTAAAGGAAGTAGGGAGGGTTGAGTTACGAATTATACACTATTTTCTTTTAAATTTTAAGATCAACAAGTACAAGAACAGAAATGTTATGATAGAGCATGCAGAGTTACTATCCTGTATATACATAACATAGTAAACAATATCTGGTTCATCTATATGAATACATATTAAAAATACCATGGAAAACCCCCAAATCAAAAGTTTATGAAATTGTACATGGATGGTGTCATGAAATTTCTTCCCTACGGTATACACTACATACATTTTTTTTGTTTTTCTTTTTTGTTTTTTTTTTGTGTGCAGCTCTTTAAAGAACACAAAGCTTGTACATTACACAACCTTTTATAATATAATAAACCAATGACATCATTAACGAATCAAAACTTTTCTTTTCACTTACAAAAATACTCCTCTTCCTCCCTCCCTTATTTTGGCAGTAAGGAAGAAACGGAATGAAATAAATTTTAGCCGTATTAATACTGGATCACATTTCATCTACGTATCGATCGCATACAAGGATGGGAACAAGATTGGATCATACTATAAAGAACATCATTTAATACAGTAGCTTAACCCAATATGCGACCAATACAGTGCCAGATGTACATGCACAGCCTTTATTCTAGATACAAATCGGCTGGTGACAATCATTTATTCTTAATTAGCATTTACACTGTGCCCTCCATTGGCAAATCATTGGATAATTTTGTATATGTTTTGTTTTATAAGGAAAATAATAACCCAAATATTGTAAACCATTCAATTCAGATCATCTTTTATACTTCAAAGTTTAACGATGATCATCTATTTGTATCACATGTGCCAGGTTTTTTTTGTTTTTTTTCTACTTCCAGCGAATGCATATTACATCCTATATCGCTACCCTTGGCAAGTCGTAAGGGTCATAATTCATAGAAACTCTTGAGGGAATAATGAAAGTGGTAAAAGATTCATGTGAATGTTACAAACTCTTGTTTATAAAAAAATTCAATATGGTAAACTGGCCGACTATGCTTTAATTGCCTTGCATAGGAGCACATTGATATTAAGGTAAGCCTCTTTGCCACGATTTGACTGGAAGATGAACATCGATGATTTGAACTGTATCACAAAACTTCTGTTTTCTTGTGCCACGGACAAAGACCTGGTCTTAAAGGTTGAACACACTAGATGTGTGGAGTAAATTTTGCATATATGCATTGAATTTTGAGTGACTGAATGGGTTTATCCATGTGGGACTGTAATCCATTCATGAAGAAAATTGGATGCATGAAACAGAGAGGTTTCTGCATCCAGTATACCCAGCCTACAACAATGGGGATGTTTAGTTTTTCATTTCTAGTGTCATGAAAAATGAATATTCCTTCGCTAACTTGTTACCTAGATGAAAGGTATTCAAAACACATGTAAGATTTTCACATGATGATCTACAACAATGGAGGTTTAACTCATCAATTTTAATTGGATGCTCTCGGACTATCTTTATGTCTTGGTGCTTTTTATGAATAAGTGAACAAAAATGCACTTTGTCAACAGCCAAAAGGGATTACACGTAATTTCATATTTTAAAATAAATATTTCGTGAAAAGCCATTCACCTCTATTTAAAACTCTACAAAAATAATTGTGAAAGAAAACAAAAATGACACTGATAGTCCTTCGGGTGATACATCACTGTTTTTCAAGACATAAAAACATTCTTGCTGAAGAGAAAAATTCAATAGAATATTGTTGAAAAATTATGTAACTGCTTCAGGGAATGATTGTACAAGCTTGTGAAATTTAGAATAAAAAGTCTGCCGGTTGTATACACACCCCCATACAGTATATACAAACTCAATAAGAGCCACAAAAAAAACTCAGATTTGCACATACAAGTAACGTGGAGGCCTATTTTGGGTTTGTATTTGTATACAAACATGATCGTTCATAAAATGGTTTCAAGACTACAACATGTACATATGATTTAATCCTTACTGGTTCCTACAAAGTGATATAAATGACTGGAGATTTATTCTTAAAATGTTTTTGCAGACACACAAGCCACTGTCATTTTGATCCATTCAATACTGCTTGTTTCCCTAAATATGGTTACATGTACATGGGCAAACTAATGAAAGCCATGTGGATTGACAATAACTAATTCTCAAAAAGGACGAAAAAAACAAAAAACAAAAATCATCAAAGAAATGTCTGCTATTTAAGCTACGATGACAAGACCACAAGCAGTGTTGAATGGGTTCAGTGGCAACACGAACATTGACGAGCAGATGACACTACTTGCTTGACTTCAGAGTGTTTGACAACCAATCCAAACCCTCATAGAGTCCATCTCCTGATGTAGCACATGTTGCTTGTACATACCATTTCCTACTACCGGGCAAGCCGTTCATGCCAAGCTTATCGGTGACTTCATTGACCGAGGCTGCGTTGGGTAGATCCTACAGAAACACAAACACAAAACACACCAAAAAAAGGTGAGGAATGTATCATCTACAAGAAAATGAGTTCTGATGTGGTTGCACTGTGAGGAAAAAACTGTCTGAAAGTAGGTTGACTATGTATTACCTGTAAAAAAAAAAAAGGTACTTTTTCAATCCTCAAAATTTTATCACAAATTGACTCAAACTCAATGAAAAATCACATAAAATGATAAGTACTGCACATATGATGCACCACGCGGTACCCCGGGGTACCACGTTGTGTAGCGCCATCTCACGCCCACTCGAGTACAACCCCAGAGTTATGAATGCAGTGCGTGTACGTAGTCACAATGCATGTTAACAGTGCAGTGTTATTGTGTGCATACACTGTACTGCTGCTCGCGCGCTAGCTGCTAGCAGCCCTCACAAGCGCAGTGGCTATAGCGTTAGCTCCTGCGGCTTTAGAACTTGATTTTATTTCACTTCTTCCTAAAAAACATCACTTCATCGTTACTGTATTTTAGCTGTCAAACTTAGACAATGGTGGAAGGTAATGGTGGATACGGAAATTTATTGTAAGGGAAAGGACGTAAAAGACGGAAGATTCCAAGGACCGAGAAAGTTGAAAGAGCACGATATCGTGCAATACAGAAGTTGGGGGACGAGCAGGCCGCTGATCTGTGTACATGGTAGCGGTTTTTAGGAAGGCGAGTAACGGGGGAGACAAGGAGCAGGCTGATGGTGTTATTATGACACTGCTGGCCCAATCCCTCTCTCAAATCAAAGAAATAGAAATCAATAATAGAATAATTACTCACAACAACAATGAATTTGAGAAAAATACATGAGTTATAGGATGTTTTACAAGAACATGGGACACAATTGAATGTTGAAAAAATCACACCAAAATAATTTCCCACTTTTTGGTAACCCAGGGTACAGCCCTGAAAAAAAATTAAATAATTCAAAAAAATGGCCGATTTTTATTTGGTACCCCAGGGTACCATTTATGTCATCATATACTGCACGTATACATGTATGGATTGCACATAGAGGTGGAATTAAACTTTTGTCCAAAGTTTCAAACTACTTCTAGTCACATCTGGAATATCAGACCATTTTAAGAGCAATCCTGTTCATGATACTACAAGATTCAACATGGGAGTAAAAAGAAAGAGAAGGTTCATAAATTATTTTTCACCCTTACCAGAACTCCACCTTCTCTTTCCGGAGCTTTGCTTTCAAGTTTAAAGTACAAGATTGATTTGAACTGACCTGTTTGTTTGCAAGGACTAAGATGGCTGCTTCTCTTAGCTCATCTTCACTCAACATTCTAAGCAGCTCATCCTTGGCTTCTGTCATCCTTTCCTTATCATTGCTATCAACTACGAATATCAGACCTGATAGAGGAGAGAGCAAAATGGAGAGACATGAAGCAAGACCCCCAAAAATAGACAGAAGGCCAGTGGTGGAGGGGAGGGAGAGAAAAAGAGGAGAGAGAGAGGAGAGAGAGAAGGGGGAGAGAAGAGAGAGAGAGAGAAGGGAGAGACAGAGAGAGAAGGGAGAGGGAGAGAAGGGAGAGGGAGAGAGAGAGAGAGAGGAGAGAGAGCGAGAGGAGAGAGAGAGAGGAGAGAGAGAGAGAGGAGAGAGAGAGAGGAGAGGAGAGGATAGGGAGAGGATAGAGAGAGGAGAGAGAGAGAGAGAGAGAGGAGAGAGAGAGAGGAGAGAGAGAGAGGAGAGAGAGAGAGAGAAGGGAGAGGAGAAGGAAGAGGAGAGAGAGAGCGAGAGAAGGGAGAGGAGAGAGAGAGAGAGAGAGATGATATCAATTACTCAGCCCTTAGAACAATAGTGCCATAAAGCACAGTGCCTAGTTTAACTTCCATCTACAACACATTACATTCCTCCTGAAGCAATTAATAACTTTCTTTCACTAACATTCAGTTCTGATCTGGACAATAAATACAGCCCACTGGTAAGCCAATTTAAATTCATACCAACCTTCAAAGCTCGCATCACATTTTAAAGCACTTTTTAATATGTACTCGATTCCAAGCTCCTTTTAAATAAGAATTTGAACACATGCTCTTACGTTTTCTCTATTTGTTAAGGTAGACAAATCATGTAAATTTTGAGAGGAACTGACTCATCATGGGGTTGTCTAGATCACCAAAATGTACATATTTACCCCAAAAAAATTGCTGAAAACAAACATACTTTGAAAAGCATAATATGAATATCACATACAATGTACATGCGACAAAGGAGTCCCAGCTTTTGTTTGCCTACATGTAATAAATATATGATGTGTTATAACTTAAAACTTCATTGGATCATGTGAGCAATTTACAGTTTGTTTACAAAGCGTTACAGGTAAAGGTTTAAATACCATTGTGGTGAGAGAATAGAAAGCTTCAATGGCATTAATTATCAAAAAGGTCAACCCTATCTAATCATCTATTTCATTTACAAATAAGCAGAAAGTGTAAAAAGAGAATAATATAATTTTTTCAAAACTATGCTAGATATGAAAGAAGTCATATACACAAACGAGCAATTCATTGCCCTACATGTATGAAAGCATTAACAACAAAATTTTACCCTTGTTGAATGTCAATACGCTTGTCGGGGAGAATTTACCTTCAGAATTTTGTTTTTTCTGATCAAGTGCTCAATGTTTGGTACATGACTACATGTACAAGCACCATGTGTGTGATGCACTGGCGAGAACCTTACACAACACATATTTTTCCACAGTTTCATTTGTCTACGACAGCAAATTCTTCTGTTTGAACGGTAAAAGTGACAGCAAAATGAAAGTAAGGGGAACAGTCCGAGGTACCTTGTGTATTCTGGTAGTAGTGACGCCACAGCGGCCTGATCTTGTCCTGACCGCCTACATCCCACACTGTAAAGCTGATGTTTTTATATTCAACAGTCTCCACATTGAAACCTGTGAGAAAAACAATCAAGAACCATTAGTCTAAGTGACTGTCTAAGTACAATTAAACCGGCCTTAGCGATCACATTAAAACTGATGTTTTTATATTCAACAGTCTCCACATTGAAACCTGTGAGAAAAACAATCAAGAACCATTAGTCTAAGCGACTGTCTACATGTAAGTAAAGTGAAACCGGCCTTAGCGATCAATGTACAGCTGATGTGTTTACATTCAACAGTCTCCACATTGAAACCTGTGAGAAAAACAATCAAGAACCATTAGTCTATTAGAAAAATTAAACTGGCCTTTGCGATCACATTAAAACTGATGTTTTTATATTCAACAGTCTCCACAATGAAACCTGTGTAAAAAAAAAATTATTAACAACCATACATGTAAGTCTTAGAAGTGACTGTCTAGCTAAAGTGGAAACTGCTAATAGCGATCACACAGAAAGACCAACTGCTATAAAGACTACAACTTCATTTTCCTTGAAAGGCCTTTCTCATTGAAACATGTATTAGTACTACATAATGACCACTTGCCTTTCAATTACGGACCATATTTTTTTTTCTGTTCCAAAAGACTTTGTAACTGAAACATGTACATGTACTAAAGTAACCTGTACATGTACGTACATGTAGTGACCACCTGCCTACATGTACATACATACAGACATTTCTTGTATACATGTACCGGTAAGTCTGATTCAGAATCTGACTGTAAGAAAGTCTAGTAAAAATAGCAGTAATACAAATTGTTACAGTTTGTTTCTGTGACTTCTCAAACATGTACACATTTATTATTCACATACAACATGTACATGTACATGTAGAAAATACACAATTACACATCATCCTCTACAAACCTGGCTATTCTCCATTATACTTTTATCCTACATGAGTCATGACCACAGAATTATATCCTTCATTACTTACATGTATTGTACATGTCCCATGCACTCATGTACAGTAATACAGTACATATACCACAATTTGTTTAATATGGAATCACCTTCCTGTACATGTAAAGCCTACATGTGTATGTAATTGACTGAAGGTGTGCATATACTGTGCACAAAGAAATGTACAGCTACAATGTACATGTACATGTAGTCAGGTAGTCCTTAAAGCCCATCACACACTTTAAATACACATGATCCAACTGCCATGTGATTTCTAAAAAAAAATGAATAAATTGAAATACAGTCAACCTCGCCTACAGTGTAAGTTGATCATGACTGGACTGAGTGAAATGCGTCGACTTAGGCAATTTTCGACATGTGCGGAAGTCGAAGAAAATCCGACTTACGCATGTACATGTATACATAACACAGGGACGCCGCGGTGGGGACTGTGGCATCGGCAGTTCTTATCACATAATGTACCAAAATTTATATTGTGCCGACATCAAGAAAATAAGAACATACATGTATTTTACCTTTCATGTACCCAGTATATTACATGTAATTCACACTCCTGTTACAAGTTGGACAATAAAGAATAAAACCAGACATGTCCAGTGATTAATTCCAATGTATTAAATCCTCCCTTACTTCCCTTTACATGTGTATGCATATGGCCGTGAAGGCAATAATACTGCATGCAGGTATGTACGGCGTCCGTCCGGCCGGCTGGCCGTGCAAACATGACTTAACGTGTGACATTTTATTCTTCACATGACAGCGCGAGAGAGGGCACGGAGATCGCGCCAGCAAGTCGGGGAATTTTTGTAAATAAAATCGGCGTGTGGCAGTTTCGACAATGACTGATTTCACATCTCCGTGTACATGTAGTTCGACTTGCGTGGTGTAATTTAATGTTTTTTCATGGTATTGTTCTGAGAATTTGATCGATTTAGCTGAGTATTTGACCTACAAAAATCGCCTTTTACAAAGGATTAACACATGTAAGTCTATGAGGATAAATTGGGACTTTTTATTTTTCATTGACTTGAGCAACTATTCGACACATGCGACGTTGACTTAAGCAAGGCTGACTGTATGAAAATCGAAACATGT
This sequence comes from Heliocidaris erythrogramma, assembly GCA_025617745.1. Taxonomy (NCBI): domain Eukaryota; kingdom Metazoa; phylum Echinodermata; class Echinoidea; order Camarodonta; family Echinometridae; genus Heliocidaris; species Heliocidaris erythrogramma. Next base: position 26,346,500 of record CM046856.1, read on the forward strand.
AAAATCCTTTTGACCGAAGTTCTAAATGAATGTACAATAATAGTAAAGTCATGATCGATACGTATATATAATGCATTTGGAGAAAAGGTCAATTGGCTTCAATTTTGGCTGACGTCACTAAATGTAAGCTTCAAAGTCAATCTGCAATTACGATTTCATAAAATTTATTATATGGAAATTCAATCAGGACAATTTCACATTTTTCATTTTCAAACCTACAAGTTTGATCTTGCAATTTCTTCCAAAATCAGATCGCAATTGGATCACACACTGCGCTGTGAGCTTTAGCCTAAATTTCAGCGGAGTTTCAAATATATTTATTTATACAGGCTACATGTAACTCCCTTGCATCCTTGTTTCTACTGTACTGTTCTTCCTCCAACATCCTACATACGTAGAACACCAAGTTCAGGGTTTCTATTCAAGGTCCACATATTTACATGTACGTACTCTCATTTCCTGAAACATACATGTACATGTATGAACATGTAAGTATGTACACGTACATGCATACATTTCTGCATGTACGTGTACATGTACATTGCTTTGGATGACTCTTGTTCAAGCTAATCAGGGGAGCGTTTCATCAAGCATTTTGTCAGTGATTTTTATGGACAACTGTTATAAGCTACTGAAATCCTTGCATCTGATTGGCTGAGAGCAAATTTGTCAGTGAAAATCACTTGATGAAACAAAACGCTTGATGAAACGCTCCCCTGGAGTTCTGCGCCCCGTCTATAACGAGCTGCGATTGATGTGAATCGATCACAACTCCTATCTCTTAAGTACACAGTTGCAATTCATTCTAAGTTGCGATTGATTCGAATTAATCGCAACTCTTTATAAGACGGGGCCCAGGTAATAAAATTTGGCTTTGTGGGGGGAAGAATGAATCCATTGTTTTTTTTTAATAGACTACATGTAGTTCAAATATAAACAAACCTACATGTACAACTGCAAATCACATTCACTGAAGAGCACAACTGACAGTGTAAGAGTGTGTTGGGAAGTCTTGCTACATGTACATGTGTACATACACATGTACAAGTATATTTCATCATTCATGCTTATTACTTACATACATATATATAGAAAACCTACTATATTTTTTACCAAAATCGTTTGCTATTCATCATTATTTTGTGATCACCCAGTGTAGATCAACTTTAAAGGGAAAGTCCGCGCTGATATTAAGTTGGTTTTAAAAGAAGCAGAAAAATGATAGAAACAGATCACAGAAAGTTTGAGTAAAATCTGATAAGAAACAAGTTATTAATTTTTGAAGTTGTAATCAATCAAACACCAACTGGCAACTCTGTGACGTATCACGCGAGCTCCTCTCATATTTGCCCTGTACACAAAAAATAATGAATTTTCATTCTCTTTGTTTTTGATGAAGGAATAGATTTGTATCATTCAGGTTTTGTGTAAAAGCACAAGTGAAAGAGCTATATAGAGTGCATGTACAGTATGATGAAATATTTTCTTTACAGAAAATGGAAATTTATTTCTTTTTCAGTACAGGGAAAATGGGAGAGAAGTTTGCAAGATACGTCATGAAGTTGCCAATTTGCACTTGATTGATAACAACTTTAAAAATTCATGACTTTCTTATTTCTTATCGGATTTGCTCAAACTTTTGTTGATTTGTTTTTTAAATCCAAGTTGATATCAGGGTGGAACTTGCCCTTCAAATCTACATTCACATACATGTATATCTGCTTGAGCCAACTGCACTACATACATGTACATGTGTACATACATGTAGTTCTATACATGTAATTTCTTGTTCACTGGCCGCTTGCCCCTTGTACACGTAATTTTTAAAAAAATATCATTTTTTAAAAAACATCTTTTTTTTTTAACCAGTGCTCTTTTAGAGGTTTCTACATGTAGAGCTACATGTACATGTAATTGCTCATCACTCCCAACTACATGTACTTTATTTGACTGTTCTACTTTCTGTATTTCCTTAGGAGTGCAGCCACTAACTTCCTCATTTCTCTACATATATTCATTATGTATCATTATATCATATTACATTTGGTACAGAGACCTGTGTATCAAGTGTGAAAACCAAGACATCTACTGCTTAAAGGTTAAGTTGAGTTCTGGTCATGCTTTCTCATTGTGAAAGAAACTGCATTAAAACAATTAGCAAATGTTGATCACGTCTACATAAGAACGGGTGTATACTTTGTGGTTTTTGAATCATCAAAATGATAAGAAAATGGACCCAATCTCGCTGAATAGCACATGCACTGCACACAGAAATGGGTACATGGGACTGCACACACTTGTGTCATGAATGTTCGGCCCAAATATTTCAGCTATTTCTCGTCACATTTCGAATATGAGGGCATTTTAAGCGTGATCCTATTCAGGGGAGGTTTCTACTACGGGGTTCTTCCAAACTGACATAAAAAAAGGAACGAGAAAGCTCACAAATCATTTTTCACCTTTCCCCAGAACCTAACTTTTTTTTAAAAAGAAGCAAGACAGCTACATGTACTGTACATGTACATGTACACCATCCTCAACAAAATTTTGCAGCTATTTTCATAGTATAGTTTTACATGTATACATGTACATGTAGGTTTATGTAACTGTACATGTTGTACATGTACATAAAAGGTGAAAAGTCACGCTACACGTTTGATTAAATCCGAGGTTATGTTATCAAAAGCCTATAAATAAAATTTTGATCTATTCATGAAATGGAGAGACTACTTAATTTCTACATGCGCCTTGATCACTCCACAGAGTGGATTTGGCGCTAAGCCTACATGTACAGTTAACAACAAAATTATTCATACCCCTTGGAAAATACTAGTTTTTTGCATTTTTCCTAAAAATGAGTGGTTAAATGAAGTTACTTGCACATCACTTGAATACATTTTAGTTATCATCTGCAAATGAATGCCGTTTCTGGTTTCACCTCATTTGCATAACAATAGAAAAGGTGAGTTATTCAAACTGGGCGATGTTCAAAATTATTCATACCCTTGGTGATTTATTGACTTTGTCAATCAGTATGAATCCGATCCTTGTTATTAATGCTTGTAATTCACTTTATTTTAATACACCGTCACAAGGCTTCCGGAGGGGTCTCTGCTGGGATATCAGGCCAGTACCTGTTCTCCAATGGCTCAATCTCCTTGAGGATGTGTCCACACATGCCTTCACCTGACCTTCAGTGAGTTCATTAGATTTTGTGTCCTACAGGTGATGCAGTTATCGACTTCATGATGACAGGACTATGATATTGAAATTTTCGGTCATTTATTCCATGCATTTTAATGAAAATTCTGTATCTACTTATGAAGCAAAGCACCATTCCTGAAGAGCCCTTCCCTTTTGCACTGCCTGTGGGAGGGTTCACCTTTATTCATTGGCCCCATTCTTAATCAGAGTGCTCAGGAAGGCCATGTTGGTGATATTAAAGTCATTGCATGACTCTAACGTCAGGTCACCATGAATAACAGTATGTAACCTTTGAGTACCATACACATCCCACATTGAGTGTTACTGTATATCAATCTTCATATGGTATATTCTTTGTATCTTTGGTATGAAAGCTACAATCCTTGATATCAAAATGAAAGTAAACCAAATTTATACCATATGCCCTCCATGTTACCAGCTGCAGTGCACAAAATGCTACCACTTTGACAGTGCACTGGAACATAAAGATCAGTATTTTAAGCTTCACTAGAGTACCCACTTGCAGGTGTCCATATCAAAAATGTGTCAATCAGTGTAACTGAATAAACTGATAAAATTGGCACCATCCAACCTTTAGACAACTACCATAGCCTCCCTAAACATTCTTAATAATAATGGAACAAAAGTATCAGGAAATACCTTCCCTTGACAGTGCAACAGTGAATGCCTCTAGGGAAGTCTCTCCAGGAAGAGTGCTGAATGTTTCAACTTAGATACAGAATTGTCATTAAAATGTAAGGAATATTAAGGAAAATATCAATATCATAGTCCTATCCTCATGACGTCTAAAACTACACCACCTGCAAACACAAAATCTGCTTTAACTCCATCGAATCCCCTGAAGACCAGGTGATGGCATGTGTGGACAACATCCTCAAGGAGATTGGGCCATTGGAGACCAGGTATTGGCCTGATATCTCAGTAGAGACCTCCAGAAGCATTGTGACAGTGTGAAGAAAGTGTTACGAGCATTAATCACAAGGACTGGATTCATACTGCTTGACAAAGTCAATAGATCACCAAGGGCATGAATAATTTTGAACATCACCCAGTTTGGATAATTCACCTTTTCTATTGTTATGCAAATGAGGTGAAACCAGAAACAGCATTCATTTGCAGATGATAACTAAATGTATTCAATTGATGTGCAAATTAAATTCAGGTAACCATTCATTTTTAGGAAAAATGCAAAAACTAGAATTTTCCAAGGGGTATGAATAATTTTGTTGTTAACTGTATATAAGTTACATTTATTATTATTATTATTATTTGGTGAAAAATGCAGCGTTCAATTCAACTCAGCTAAATGTACATGTACATCTCATTGAACAACAAGGCTGCATCTCTCACCTCTTAAAATAGTTTACCATCCAACTCGTAAGTCATAAGTACTAAATATCAGACAACAAAAACAAATAACAATACATGTTTCAATTGTACAGTAGATATTATCATGTATGATCAAATGACCCATGAACGAGCGTGTGTATCATATCATAACTCGCTTCTAGTTAGCTATGTGAATGACACACTGGACATGGGACAAATACATACATGTAGTTCTACTCACCGATTGTTGGAATGGTTGTGACAATTTCTCCAAGTTTGAGTTTGTAGAGGATAGTTGTTTTACCTGCAGCATCCAAACCCACCATCAATATCCTCATCTCCTTCTTGGAAAACAGACCTTGGAAAAGTTTTGCAATAGATCCACCCATAGTTTGAGATTGTTGATTAAAAACTATTCAAGAATGGCAGCCTGTGTAAACAAAAGAGGAAAGAGAGAAAATGAAAGCATTACATGTATATGTTTTAAATGTTTGAAAACCCATCCAATCAGACTATAGTTATATAGTTATGTAGTCTATTGAGAATTGGCAAAGATTCATCTTCACAACACAAAACTCTGACAATGAAGTATTTTGATGCAATGAATAAAACCATATTTTTGCATCAATAAAATGATACAATTCAAAGCTAGCTCTTGCAGTAATAATAGTAAGTACACATACATGTAAGACACACACGTTTCATCAGTTCAGTTCGGTTGGTGTTTAAAAGGAGCAAGACAGCTACATGTACATACATGATGTACTAAACCATCCTCGGCAAAATTTTATAGATAATGACTTTCACAAGGATCTAAGCTAAAACAACAAATTATGATCGTTTAGTTTGTACGATGTAACATTTTTCCAATGTTACAAAATATCTATGATTTCAACTTAACTTCCAATTTTTGTTACTGAAGGTGTTTTTTTACGAATTAAGATTGATGTCATTTACACAAATATTTAAGGTACATATACCGGTAATTTAGTGTCTTCAGTTTCTCGTCGATGGAGGTACATGTACATGTATATCATTAGTGGCCATATCAAATAAAACCTAACTACACTGTACATGTAAGGATAGAAACCAAGAGTTTATATCATAAAATCAATGTGTAGTGTGTGTTTGTTGCTTAAATTGAAATCAAGATTGAGCTGGAAAAAAAATAGCTCAAATGTTACATGTATTTTATTCCAAACCATGTTTTCTCCCCATTTGCTCAACACACAAAATGATTAAAAAGTCATTGTTTCAAAAGGTACATTAAGTACTGAGTAGGATCTGTTTCTTTTATTAGGACCTATAACAATAGGTTATCTAAAATACATTTTGAGTACTGCCCGAGGGAAAAGGTGCTTAGGAGAAAACCTCACATGATATTTTAGTGTACAACAAACAGGAGAGTTGACTGCCAATATGACACGATTGACTCACCAAATTGCCAATTTGAGATTCGCATACATTTTAGTGATCTCATTTTTCAAACATCCATAACTTTCTTGTTCCTTGTCTGATTTCTTTCAGATTTTCACCATCCTGTTTTTCCTTATTTTTCTACTTTCAGACAAATGATCTTATTGAATATCCCTACCTTACAGTTCCGCCCGCGGGCAACGTCACGCCCGAAACAAAGAATGGACGAGACCTGCCCGCGCTTAGACGAAAATCGGACGCGTCCGGTACCCTCAAAGTCAGTCGTGCGTGAATGCGGAAATACTCGTACATTTGAGGGTACTTGGACTAAAAAATAACGCTACCTCAGGAAGAAAGATTGCGTGGCTTCGTCCGAAAAAAGTATTTCTCTTTGTAATAAAAAGGGTTTTATTTAATTTCCCGACAACCATTTAGATATATATGAGGACAATATTAGGAAATAATTTAAGTTGTCGAAGGTGTCGGGAAGTTCATTTCCGCATCCAAATTTTGGTCCCGACCAAAAATATGGACGCGGAAATTTTGCCCTCTCCGAAAGTGCGGAAACGACGGGAAATGTTTAGAAGACGGTGAATAGAATCTTTCGAGATTATGCGGATAGGTTGCTGAATAAACGCGGATCTACTTATTTTACATTCTGCGTCCTGTCTGCGCCCTATTCTTCATATTTAATAGATAATAAACTGACGTACGCTGAGTTATTGTTTTAGTACCCTTTTTTATATGTTGCCTAGCAAAACGACATCGCAATTTGAGATCGGGATATCCTTTATTTTCTTTAAAATATAACTAGTTGCGCCCGTTTGAAGTCTTAACATTTTGCTTGGAGTTTGGTTTACTTGAAATTCTCTAGATTATGAGGAATCATGAATAAAATATAACATTTCTAAAATAGTGAAATGTGCGCCAAGTTTGACAAAAATAATTGTCAGTGGTTTCTTTTTTTCTAGGATGAACACCAGATAAAAGTTTATCGAAAGTTTATCCGAATCAGCAAGATTATTGTAAATACGTCTTTTTTTTTAAAGTGAATTTACTAAATCATGATATATTTTTAAGTGTGTGGTGATACATTACAGTGATGTATTTACTTTTTAAAGAAACAAACATGTACAAGAAAGAAAATACAAGAATGAATGAATGTTTTAATGCTGTCATAAAATATTGAAGAACGTAAACTTTGATCATCACAGTGCTTCATGTTTAATCGTCACGATCGTCGTACATTTTTTTTCTGTTATACAGGGGGCCTATCTCACTCAAGCCCATTACTAAATTTTATTTGGGTGGTGTCCTGACTGTCCTTCATGTCATAATGCATAGGGTTCGTTACTCCTACGGTTCGTAATTCCGAAAATTCAATAGACTACATAAATTTTCGGAATTACTAACCCTATTTTTTAAAAAGACTTTATGCCTTTTTTTTTTTTTCTTTTTTTTAATTATGCCGTAGTCATGGTAGTATTAGGGCGTCGCCTTCCGGCAAGGGGGCTGCTACTGCCATTCACTGCCGTACTGGACTTCTTACAGGAAGCAACGAGGGCTCTGATTATCAATATTTTAATATACGAAACCCCGTTTTTTCAGGCGGGTGGCCAGGGAGGGGCGGTGGGGGCGGCCTCCCCCTTAAACGTCAACTTAAAAAAAGTGAGAACTCCTTGGAACTCCCCTCCCCGCATCCACCACTTTTACATACGGTGGAAAGCAGTCCCGGCGACGAACTAACTATTTTCCGTCTAAAAGGGTGCTACGAGCCGTTATATTTATCTCCAATTCGCTATAAAACGTCAGAGCTTCGCGCGGGAGCCCCTCCCGGCACGGTTCGTGCGCTTACAACCGCTCCTCCCATAAAATTAAATCCAGACTAAGCGGTTGCATTTTTCCTGTCTGAGCTTAATAATGTACATGATCTGATAGGCTTGATATTATTTTTATTTTCTGTTTTGTTTCGTGCTTGGAACAAAACTTGCCATACAAACTTGTCCATCCGTCTCGTAATGTACATTAGATCACATTCAGAGGTGACGAGAAACAAAATGCATAAATTACTTGCCATGTTCTTCTGGCTCCGCGAAGCCACCGCCCTTTTATGGTGAAACCGACATTTTGCGCGTTATTGTAAACATGTAAATCATTCTGGTCAAGTGAATGGTGTCGTGTCCTCTTTTCGCCAACGCGCCTTATTCTTTCCACATCTACCGCACAAATACCGAATAAAATTGTCTGTCTTATTACTCCTAATTATCCTGACTCAAACAGAATATAAAATAAAAAGTCATTTTGATTTGTCACTGGTGAAAATCATATTTCGAAAGTGATAAATGGCCGATAATATAGCTTGCATGTAGTCACAGGAAGCAAAGGGACATTTTAAAAATCAATATGAAGTAGCAGAATGGAACTCGAATTTCTAGAGTGGGGGAGGGGTGGCTGAAAAAAAATGGAGTAAGGGAGAGGGAGTAGAAAGAGAAGGGTGAGCAGAGAGTGAGAGTAGTGAGAAGCGGGGAGAGGAGGAAAGTGGATGAGATTTTTAAAAACGAAGAAGAGGGGATTCAGGGAGGACGAGGGAGCAAAGACCGAGACAGAACAGATTACGAGTATATAAGAAGCAGTGAGAAAGAGAGAAGATTGGGAGGGTGGGGAGCGATAGGGAAAAAACAGAACAGAGAGTGACCAGCGACCGAGAGAGAGAGAAAATAACTTGCGCTCCTCAAAGACACCGCCGCTTGATAGTGAAACTAATTTTGCGCACAACATTCTGGTTGAGTGCTGGTATTGTGTTCTGATTTCTTCAGCGTGCCTTTTATATATACTCATCTCGACAAAAAACACCCCCCCCCCCCAAAAAAAAAAGGGAGAAGGGAGAAGAAGGAAGAAGAGAGCGACAGAAAGAGGGGAGGGAGAAGAAGCCAAAAACCTAGACAGAAGCAGTGAGAAAGAAAGAGAAGATTGGGAGAGTGGGGGAGGGAAGGGAGAAAAGTGATATATGGGGGGAGGGGGGGGGGGGGTGAAAAAAAAAACATGTCTACGAGCCGCTACCTTTTAATCAAAATTTGCTATTAAAAGCGTCAGAGCCCCTCCCGCCATGAAATTGGCTAAGCGGCATTTGGAGTAACCAAAGAAACAATTAAAGAGCTGTAATGATGTACATGACTTTGTATCTGATAGGCTTATTATTTGTATTTTTTTGTTTTGTTTCGTGCTTGAACAAAACTTGCCATATAAACATTTCCAAATCAGACTCCCCCCCCCCCCCACCCTCTCGAAAGTGGTTTTGAAAATCAAGATTTTGTATGTATGTTCATCCGTCTCGTAATGTACACTATTCAGAGGTGACGAGAAACAAAATGCATAAATTACTTGTACTTGCTTTTCGCTTCGCAAAGCCACCGCCCTTTGGTGGTGAAACCGACATTTTGCGCGCTATTGTAAACATGTCAATCATTCTGGTCGTGTGAATGGTATGTGACCTCTTTTCGTCAGCATGCCTTTTTCCTTCCACATCTACAGCGCACGAATAAAAAATGTAATGTCTTATTACTTCTAACACACGATTATCGAGTTTCTCTCTCTCCTAAATCATGCACTTGTATGATAATCTCGGCTGAGTTCACTTTCTCTCTGCTAAAGAAAAACAGTCTGTGTTTCCGCTCTATTTACTGCAGTTTTTTTTTTAATCGTAACTGCCTCTTGTAAAATTAACGCCCTGACAATTCTTTCTTTCCTTCTAAATCACGTACATGTATCATAATGCCGAAAGTTCTTAATTCTGTTTTGAAATTTGTATATACTCTTTTCTTTTTACTGGATTAAAAGCGATGGGAACAAAAAAGGCTAATGTGGATATTATTTTACCCTGCTCTAATTATTTTTAAAATGTGTATCTACGGGTTTCTAAAAGCTAAATTTCTTTTCTTTTCCCCATGTCTGCATGTTACGGAGGTATAGAATCCGCCCCTTTCAAAGAACAAGAATTAATGGAGCACCTCCTCAGGCCCCTGCACGAGACGATTATTTATTTTTTCTTCTCTCTCTCTCTCTCTCTCTCCCCCTATGTCCTTCTAAATCACGCGTTTGTTTTATAATCTCGTTATAAATAAAGCTAACTTTCTTTTCTTTTCGGCTGTAATAATCGTTACATAATTGAAATGTATCATCCTAATGTTAAAACAGCGGGACGAAGATAAACTGCGTTTATATATAGCTCGAATGTCAACGCTTCACTCCGCTCTAGTTTACCCGAGGTTAAAATAAAAAAATCATGCACTTGTTTCATAATCTCGAAAAAGATCATTTTCTTTCTGGTCAAAATGTTGACTTCCTTTTCTTTTCGGTTGTTAAAAGAGTTACAGAATTGGACTCTTATCATCATCATGCTAAACAGCGGGATGAAGATAAACTGCGTCCCAGCTCGCAAGCCATCGTTTCTCTCCGATCTATTTAACTGGAGCTTTAAAAAACAATTCCCTCTCTCCAAAATCACACACCTATATCATAATTTCGAACGCTCTTCATAATTCTGTTTTGAAAGCTTACATTTACTTTTTGTGAGGGCATTTGAAGAGCAATCCTTTTCAGGGGACATATATCTAGTATGATAATCTTCCAAACGAACGTAGTAAGAGTAAGAAAGTTCAGAAATTATTTTTTTAACCCTTTCCCAGAACTCCAGCTCCCCTTTACACAATAGACGTGTGTCACCTTTTCATGGCATGGTCATTAATCTATCAATGGGTTCCGATTTCTAAGAACTTCCTGTCATAAATTGGAAGGCAGGAGTTTGACACAAGGAGGGGAGTGTCGATACTGAAAAGAAAAGATCGTTTTTGTTGTAAATAATGATCAATAATCCATCAATGGACCTCCCGCTTTCTAAGAACCTTCTGTCTTTTTGAGGCGCGGGGGAGGTCGTACATAGTAATAATTTGTAATTTCTAGCGCCTTTCACTAAAATGCATTCCCTATGAAGGTTTTTTTTCTTTATTTTTTGTGAGGGGTGGGGGACTTTGACACTGCTTTATACAGTTTTATGATTATTGATCCTGAATTTAACATCTCATAAGAACCTAGAATAGAGTCTAAGATCAAGTGTACCGTGTTCCCTTGTGAAAAAGAGTGGCGGGGTGCAATACTGCACTGTATACTGTATTAAGTGTCAAATTTTCGCTTACTCGCATCACTCGCTCGCAAAATTTAGAAAATGGAAAAGTTAATATTCGGGTAAGCGACGTCAGCACCCCGAGAAAAATAGTGCCCGTATGCCTATGTGTATGAAATAACTTACTTCATGACGGTCGTCAACGTTTGTCTGTTATTAGTACACCAACGCCAAAGGAATTTTTTTTCATCCCCGATAAATTGCTTCTTTGTCGTTCGTCACTGTTATGTGTATTTCTACAATGTAACTGTAAGTTTCAATGTCACAATTTATAGTTCTTTAAACCTGATTGTACAATATACGTTATACAACTATACATGTACATGTATATATTCTCCTTTGATATAAAAAAAAAAAAAAAAAATACTGCACTGTATAGTTCGACGTCATGACTGCTTTTAACTTATTTAAGCGCAAATTACTATCGGGCAATACTGCATTGTATGATTGTTACAGGGGTGGCGGGGGGGCTCCCACCCGCCACCCCTCCTGCGAGAAGCGCAAAAGCTCTGACGTTTAATAGCAAATTCGAGATAAATACGGTTCGACGACGGGACTGATTTTCAACTGACTTGTGTTTAGACGCTATGATGCATGCACTGCGAAGCGCGAAAACTTCGACGTTTTATCAGAAAAAGTACTCCGGGGCAATACTGTACTGTGTGTAACAGGGGTGGTTGCGTGGAGGTGGGGGGGGGGGGGGGTGGTTTCTTTCCTCCAACACCCCCCCCCCCCCACCCGCGAAAACTTTTTTTTTTTTTTGGCCTTGGCGACCACCCCCATCCCCATCGTACCCACTGGCTGCGCGCCTGCATGCTGATGATCTAAAACAACAGAGATGTCGCTCGTCTTTATCATAGTATTAGTTCCATAGTAAAATTGAAATGACAAGAAGTTTTCTCTTACTTTTATCTCCAATGTTTCTTAAGCAAAATAGCGCATAGTCACGGCTTGAAATGACGGCATGAATTTTATAGTAGGTCTAATAGTATTTCAGAAAATTCGTTTCATAACTCATCAGGCGTGTAATTCCGAAATACAAATTTTCCATAGCGAGGGGGTTCACAATTCCAAATAAGTGACATATTTTTGTGAAGATTCGTTATTCAGAAGGTTCTTTACGTATATTTCGAAAACGATGAAGGCTCCATGTAGGATTCGTAATTACGAAAATATAATATAGCCCTAGAACCGGGTGTCTCCTGTATAAAGCCTATGAGAATTAAATAATTCAGTAGTCAGCGGGTTAAGAACCTTCAGAAATATAAACATTCCCGGAAATATGAACCCCACTTCATTTTCGGAATTATGAACCCAAATCTAGAAAATTGGTTCGGCGCATAAATTACAAAGAATCTACTGACCAAAATATAATGAAACAACAAATAAATTAGAACTATAAGACGCAAAGTACATTTATCGACTTGAAAATGGGTTCGGCGCATAAATTACAAAGAATCTACTGACCAAATGAAACAACAAATAAAACAACAAATAAAACTAAAAAATAAAATAGAACTAAGACGCAAAATATATTTATCGAATCGAAAATTGATTTGGCGCGTAACTAATGGATAATATTCAACCCAAATAAAACATGAAATGAATGAAGTATACAACGCAAAATGTTTATATCGGATAGAAAATTGGTTCGGCGCATAAATTACAGAGAATCTACTGACCAAATGAAACAACAAATAAATTAGAACTATAAGACGCAAAATACATTTATCGAATCGGAAATTGATTTGGCGCGTAACTAATGAATAATATTCAACCCAAATAAAACATGAAATGAATGAAGTATACAACGCAAAATGTTTATATCGGATAGAAAATTGGTTCGGCGCATAAATTACAGAGAATCTACTGACCAAATGAAACAACAAATAAATTAGAACTATAAGACGCAAAATACATTTATCGAATCGGAAATTGATTTGGCGCGTAACTAATGGATAATATTCAACCCAAATAAAACATCAAATGGATAAAGTATACAACGTAAAATGTTTATATCGATTAGAAAATTGGTTCGGCGCATAAATTACAAAGAATCTACTGACCAAATGAAACAACAAATAAATCAGAACTAAGACGCAAAATATATTTATCGAATCGAAAATTGATTTGGCGCGTAACTAATGGATAATATTCAACCCAAATAAAACATGAAATGAATGAAGTATACAACGCAAAATGTTTATATCGGATAGAAAATTGGTTCGGCGCATAAATTACAGAGAATCTACTGACCAAATGAAACAACAAATAAATTAGAACTATAAGACGCAAATATACATTTATCGAATCGGACATTGATTTGGCGCGTAACTAATGAATAATATTCAACCAAAATAAAACATGAAATGAATGAAGTATACAACGCAAAATGTTTATATCGGATAGAAAATTGGTTCGGCGCATAAATTACAGAGAATCTACTGACCAAATGAAACAACAAATAAATTAGAACTAAGACGCAAAATATATTTATCGAATCGAAAATTGCGTTTGGCGCGTAACTAATGGATAATATTCAACCCAAATAAAACATCAAATGGATAAAGTATACAACGCAAAATGTTCATATCGATTAGAAAATTGGTTCGGCGCATAAATTACAAAGAATCTACTGACCAAATGAAACAACAAATAAATTAGAACTAAGACGCAACATATATTTATCGAATCGGAAATTGTTTGGCGCGTAACTAATGGATAATATTCAACCCAAATAAAACATGAAAGGGATGAAGTATACAACGCAAAATGTTTATATCGGATAGAAAATTGGTTCGGCGCATAAATTACAGCGAATCTACTTACCAAATGAATTAGATCTATAAGACGGAAAATACAATATGTGGGCAGCGGAATTTTCTGTAAATTTTCACTACAAAATTAGAAGCTCGAAAGTTGTTTTTTTGTGTGTCAAAGACATCGGAGCAATGAGACAAATGAGAAAATAAAGATGAAACACAAATCATAAGGATGTTTTGGTAACATCGGCAACACCTTGTCTTTAACGTCTTGAAAGAGGAGGGACATTGCAGAATTATAAAATGGAATATAAACAAGAGAAAACAAATATGAAACATAAATCAAAAAGATGTCGGACCCGTGCCGTTCTCGCGGCTCATCTCAAACATCACGCTTGCACACAAACCCTCGTCCGGCCGTACTAGGGCATTTAGACTAGTCCGTTTACCCTAGTACGCCCGAACGCGTTTAGACGAAGTGCTGCCCGCAATGAGGACGCGTATATTTAGACGGACGCGTGACGTTGCCCGCGGGCGGGACTGTAGCTTACAGGAGCGATATGATTGTCAAGGCATACAAGATTTTTAATCAATATGATTCTGATGTAAATCCAAATCTTGTATTACAATCCAGAAATCAGACAAGAGGACATAGTAAAACATTGTTTATTCCGAGGATCAAAACTCAGAGATACAAAAATTCTTTTAAAGTACGAATTTATATAAACCATGGAAGGGATGGAATAATCTTTACAGCGCAACAATATTATTAAGTGCCCCGACTGTGCAGTTTTGAAGTTATAGCTTTGGATACAGTGTAGGTGCTGGAAGAATGAGCACATTAAAGGGAAACTTGAGTTATGGGAAAGGTAGAAAATAATTTGTGCACTTTCTCCTTCTTTTTAGGTTAGTTTGGAAGATAACCATAGAGGATTGCTCTTCAAACGCTCTCACAGTCATTCAAGTCTTTAATTCAATCATTAACACAGGAATGAAAAGTTTCCCTGTTGTGTTATTGTGTTCAGATAATTTTGAATGTTGGATATCCCCCCCCCCCCTTCCATTTAATAATTAACAAAATAATAAAAATTACCCCTTCTGTGTTTGCAACTTTGCAATGTTCAGATGTCTTATGAAATTGAGGTTTACTTCATGAATAATTATGAATTTAAATCCCCAAACAATTTGTACAATCATTATCAAGTAGACCCTACACCCAAAGCCAAAATATCACTCACTTTGCAAAATTTCCTTTTTGACCTTTCCCCTCATTTACACCATCGGCACACCCCCCATTGATACTCAATATGACCTATATTGTTCTCATTTTAACCCTTTCAAGACAATTGACCGCATTTTGTGGTTTGGCTCAATAACTTTTGATTCAGAGCTCTAAAAAATATACCAAATGCATCGAGTGGAAAGAGCAACAATTTCTGCATATACTACATGAGGTCCATTTTTGTTGCAAGACCATATTGCGTTTAATGCCAGGAATTTAAAAAATGAGAATAAGCTTTAAAATCCTTAAATTGGCAACACATTGAGAGGTTCAAAATCATTTTTTTTAATGAAAATTGGCAATTTTTTCAACTTGTCAACAAAATTTGTAGCCCTGTATGTTTTTAAAGACATTACACCTTATTTAGAACCATGTAGCACTAAAAGAAAAATAATCGTGTTGCCAATTTGAACAACGAAATGTGATCAATTTAGCCCTAATTCCTGTCCTGAAAGGGTTAAAGAAATATAATCCATCAAAGTCAAGTTTCCTTACTTTTTGTGCTGGGTATACATGTAGATGGATACATGTAAATTCCAAAATAAGTGAATGACTACATGTAGAAGACAGTTTGGAAGGATTTCATATGCATGTACAAGTACAACATGTAAGTATGTATGGCTAGAGTGCCCAAGTCTGCGCAATGCCCATGTCTGCGCACACGCGTAACTGCGCAATTCTAATAAAACAAAACACGCAACAAACACAAACTTTTCATCTTTATCATAGCGATAGGTATTCAGACATTTTATTCACAAGCCTCAAAATGTTGTCTTTCACGGCAAAACTTCCGAACTGCATGTAAAATGAATGAGTGCGCAGACATGGGCACCATTGTTTTTTTCAATGTTGAAATGACAGGGCCACCGTTTCTTGTGAAAATGGCATTGTTCTTGCTCTAATTTTGATGAGATTTTTTTCAAACTTACTCTTTAGAATATCAGAAATTAAATAAAATAAAACTTTAGAGGAATATTAAAGAAATTCTTGTTCATTTTCCCTGTCAAAACCTTAGGTGCGCAGACATACATGTAGGGCTCCCCATCATACATGTATACTGTAGCCTCCTTGTTTTGCCAACCATAATCTACTCAATAAATGACGTGATGGCGCTGCACGTCAACTAAAAAACTAAAAAAGATGACAGGTTGGAGACGTCATACATGTAAGTCCATAATTATCTCGCTAGTTGTTGTTAGGCGAGATGGCTTCAAGAAACATGTAGCGGATACCTACTACTAAACTAAAGCTGATTTAGCATGTTTAGTCAACATGGTCAAGAAGTTAGACTTATTATTTTTTGTTATGACGGTTTAGAGAAAAAGGCCCTAGATGAGTAGATCACCATGTCCGGATGTCCATGATCATGATGACCACAACACAACAAAAGTGACCAACCAATGGCATTGATGCCTACACTCTGACACTGTCACTAGTACACTATAAAATGAATAGTAATTGACCATTAACCAACATGGTTAACCTTAAATTCATTGTAAATAGTAGACCAAAAGCTTCAGTCTCTCTGTATCGTCGGTTGTTCCGCTGAGACTTCGTCTGGCTCCACTAGACCTCCGTACATAGAGACTGAATGATCACATATCGCGTAGTGTGTGGACGGTCATATCCGGAACCGGAAGTGTACTTTTATTATTTGTCTGTGTGTGTAGCATGTATTCAGTGGCGTACCCGTGCAGTATAGTACGTAACGGCAGCGCGAACGATAACCGGAATGTACACAGCAAACATGGTAGCGAACTCGTAGTCGTACTCGGAGAGTCGTAGCCGGCTGCTCGGTAAGTCTATTCTATTTCTAATTATTACCTTATCTACTTTATTTTTTAAACTTTTAATTACATAGATCTAAGGTAAATATGGTCTAGACCTTTCTTAGACCGAAAATTCTGTCTCTCGTTCGTTAGCTCTTCTCTTAGAGACAGAAACGGCCGTATCACTCTGCTGTGCAAACCGAATACACATTGACTTACACACTATAACAGTTTCAATACGGCTGGAAGATTTTCAAACGGAGAAAACCTTGGACCCTGAATTACCTGAAAAAGGAGCATTAAAAGGAATAAAACAGTCAAATTGGTAAGTTGAACATGTTCGTTTAAGTATAGAGCCTAGGCCTAATCTATTTAATTTACACAAATATTTGTAAAAATCGTAATATTCACATTTTAACAACTACATGCCTACTGTTCCTCGGCGATCAGTGAGTTTGCACAGGCGAGTGTACGGAGCGTTTCTGTCTCTAAGTGAAGAGCCGACCCTATCCAAATAAGAGGCTAACGAACGACAGACAGAATTTTCGGTCTAGACCTTTCTAACTTCAGTACTACTATCTTAGATCTTTTTCTAATAGCGAAAAACTAATTCCGACCTAAGGCTCAGGTCGGCTGTTCGTACACCTTGTTCGTGATATACGGGTGTACCGTCTGTCTATGGGGAAGGTTGAGAAATGTCAGAAATATTTAAAGATTTCCCCATAACAGACGGTTATTTTTGTCTATCATGTCTATATAAAAGATGATAAATAGCAGGATTTATTAAATATTTATTATTGTTAAGCCTGAGTCGAATCGATTGGTTCGCCGGTGTTCGATCGAAGACATCGAATCCCGATTTCGTTTTGGCAAAACCAGTGCATCGATTTGTAGTCCGCCAGATTTCGATTTGTAGTCCGCCAGATTTTTGTCTATCGTAGCCACCATGAAAAAAGCAAATAAAAAAAGAAACTCCGTAACATACAGCATAATAATAGCAGAGAACGTGAAGGCGACTTCAAACTGTTGGCTAACTTTCGCTAATTCGCTCGCGGAGGACGTCGCGCTTTACCTGTGCTTTCTCTATGGAAAAATTGTTTTGTCGTTACGAACTGAAGTTTACGATAATATTCTTGCACTCTCTCTGCATTGTCAATTTGACAATTGTATAATTGAACATGATAAATACGGGCATGAGTACGAGTGTTCCTACTTAATTCGCAAGAACTATCACACTCTCATCAAATTGGCAATTGCTTCTTGGAAATGATCTGAAGCTGAATATTGAAGTCGAGTCATGAGCCACGAAAAGTTTATTTCATATTTTTTTTTTTTTTGCATCAAACAAACGTGTTCCATTCAGCTCTCCAAAGACAAAGTAAGATTATTAATTATTTGAATTTGAATCATTGTCGGATGTGTCGACAATGAGCATCGCTTCGTGCGACACTAGAGTGATATTTTGGCTAGCCATACGGACTAGAAACTTAAGATTTTGGCTCGTCCGCTTTTTTTACTAGCCATTGGCTAGCGGGCTTTCGTTAATGTCGAGCAGCGAGAGCCCCATACATATGCCCGCGATGCCAGCGGACCGGTCACCGGTGCATGGTGCATGCACTGCGTGCAACTCTGTTTTCACCGCCCATCATTTATTGATGCACCGGTATTCGATCGAATCAAAGCCGTCGAATCCCGGATTATGAATTATTTGATATGACTCAGGCTTAATTATTGTCATGATTGTCTTCTATTTTTCTAATTTTCAAATTAGATCAGCATCAGAAACAGCATCACATTAGTCAATACATGTACATACTATAATTGTGACTGTTCTTCTAAAAGTACTTTAACTTTAAGTTCCAACTCTGATAACTGATAACCATGATAACGGCGTATTAAACTTTACACACATCCATTCCCATGCAAAAATGGATTTCCTCAATCATGTCAACTCAAGCCGGCGCAAACATGACATGACTGACATTGTCTATCCCGATTTATCTTATCATTCATGATCATTCATATTCAGACACACACTTGTATATTGGTAAATTGAAAATCAAACTACTTACGCGTATACCTGCTTTGAAAAACACGTATTTTCCTTTCGATTTCCCGTTTTTTATGCTGAATTTCCCTGAGACACTACATGAGCATCGTTCGCCAATGACGTGTAACGTGCAATGCTGGAACAATTGCTCGCATACGTATATACCAACGAACGTAGAGGGCGGCAACACTTTGCAGTCTTGCTATGAGGAAGGTTCACTTCGCTAAATTTCTGTGACCATCGTTTTCTCTCAGAGAGGTTTTTAGGTAGATTGTAGATTTGATTTTTTTTTCAATTTATGCTTTCAAAAACATTTGAATTAAAATGTTAAAATAAGATGTTATGTTCAATAATATTGTTGAATTATTTTTATAATTTTCAAGAGAAAAAAGATTAAAATGGTTATAAATTTATCATTTTACTTTACTATATAATAATATGTATTTGTGAGGTTGCTAACGTTTTCCTGCTATATTTCGCTGCTACTGCGCTGTATTTCGATTTCGATCCATGTCCGTACCGTGCATACCGTGTACATTATTGCTACATAATTATACCAGGGAAGTGTTAGAGAGAAGGAAAGGCAAGTCGAGAATTTCTCTTTGTACCTATGCTCGATGCCGACACTGCGATGTGTTTTTCTCCATAATTGGCTTAATGTCGCTCGATGCACTTCGAGCTCGTACAATGTCCCTAGCGGCCGCTCGTAAATCCGCTTGACAGCTGGCGGATGTATACACGCGCAATGAATTCTGGGATAGCTCTTGTCTTGTCAAGATGGATGCCGCCAGTGGACAACGCGATTCGAACGATTTTCGTGGTGAAAGTAATGACATTTGCGAGGAGGAATTAACATTTGAGCCTTCTGTTTGGGAAGTGGACGATTTGGAAGCAACTATTTGCACTTGTGGGGTTCCTTCTACGGAAAATTTGATCCAATGTTGCGGGTCAAGTTGTCCGATTGCGTGGTATCATCGTCAATGTGTGGGACTACAGCTAGCAATAGTATCAACAACGAAACCTGCGCAGGGCAAGGGGCAGTCATCGACATCGGACGCGCCGGTCCAGGGGCAGGGTGAAGAAGAATGGACGTGCGAAGTTTGCGTCAATTCCTCACGAGATTCTATTGATCAAAACGGTACCGTAATTTTGTTTCGTATTTTGACTCTGCTATGCTCTAGTCTAGGTTATTACAATTTGTTAAAGAAAAAAAAAAGACCGACAAGTGATTGTACGTCGTGGTTTAAATCAAGACTTTTTAGCCTTAGGCCCAGGGACTCGGGGGAATGTTATTGTTATTAAGTAAGAAGCTCAAGTATTAAAATACACCGACACTTGACAAGGGATATTAAACCAGGGAAGTTAACTTATGTTAAAAGACTTAAATCAAAAGTTAAGCTTATCTTTAAAAATGAAATAAAAGTAGATTTACTAGGCCAGGGTGTAACTAGTTTGATTTTTTTTTTACTGGATAAATTTAATAAGCCTAATTGCATGTTAATTAAATTAATCTAAACTAAAGCCAAACAGCCTTTTCAAAGGGAGAAAAAGTTTCAAGAATAATATCTAGATACTATGATAGAGACGATAATTAACATTCGGAAAAATGTTACTGTAGGCCTACATGTAAATGTACATGTAGGTACCATTTCCCTAATAATTATAATTCATGTGATAATAATTGTAGTCTTGATATAAACAATAAAATATTAACCCGTAGACTACTGAATTCTTTAATTCTCATAGGTTTAATACAGAAGCCGCCCGGTTCCCGTAGTGTAGGGGTTAATATGTGAAAGACATGCTCAAGCATTAATTATTTCCATTTTTTTTTTTTTTTATTACCTATGGAGATGGTGGTGCTCTATTTCTGAAAACATTTTCTTTACCATGAACATGTATGTGAGGTGAAATACTTATGGGTCTGTTTAATGTCTAAAATGATTGAATAAAGCAAGGCACCAGATTAATTTATTTTGTTTCAATTTCATAGAGGGTCCAGGCTGATATTTTAGGAGTGTGCAAATGAGCCTTATCCCAATGTTTATATTTTGATATTATGGGGAATTATTTTGGATTTAGGGCTCATATGTACTGGATGTCCATTAGTGTCAAGCCTTGAATAGTGTGCAGAAAGAGATAAATGTTATAAGCCAGCATGTTCTTGGATTGGATTTCATTTATTTTTACACTCAACTAATTCTTATCTTCATGCAGATGACATTCCTGATACTGCCAAGGATGTGCCAAGCACACGTTCTGAAGGGGCCAAACAGCAAGGAAACAACCAAGGGACTTGTGCTCCTAAGAAAAAAAAATGCAAGTAGATTTACCTTGTGCATTTCAAAATGAGCATAATCAGGAGTCCTTGTATTTTTAATGGTAAAGACAATTATTTCCTGATAAAGTTTCTGTGCTTGCAGACTACAATGCCCCCCCCCCCCTCCCTCAACACTCCCTGCATTTAAAAAAAAAAATGTTTATCTTTGTTTTACATACCATGATCTTACCAGGGAAATATTTCTGTAATCTTACTCCTGAAACTCAAATCATCTACACATCTTAATCATCATCTTTTCTTTTTGTTTATAATCTTCGAACAGTAAAATTGAAACCTCAGACCACTAAAGAAGCTGTTCTTAAGAGAGCTACGGACTTGCTAATCAGTGTGTTAGAGCGCATCAGCAGTGATCGTTTCTATGATGGTCATCCAATCTCCACACTGGCCCAGCAGATTATATCGTCAATGACGAGGGACATCTCTACCAAATTTGTGTCACTGATATGGGGTTGTGCTGCAGCAGGAGACAGCCATTCTGTCGGGCCTTCAATGAACTCTGCAATTCTTGCCAAGTTTCAGCAGATGAGATGTGGAACAGAAGTTCTTGTAGAGTGGGAGGCATACCTTGATGGAGCTGGGTTAGGAGGCGGCAAGCTTGTACGAAGAGGTCTCCTACAATTCATTCTCCGCAATCTTCTGCAAGATATTGTCAATCTACGTAATGGGTGTAAAGTTAGTGGTGAGGAAGAAGAGAGTCCCAGAACATTAACTAAGGAAGGCGAGGGAGTACTCCGCTTGATTGCAGGATTTGTACCCTTTGCACTTATCAAGAAGTATGCGAAAGTGAAATCTCCCCTTGGACAGAAATTCAAGGAATTTCTGTTCACGTGGAAAGTATTAGATGATGACAATACAGAGGCAGATTCATTTCTTGCGTATACTTCCGTATGGGTGACACATCAAAACAGAGGTGGTCTGTTCAAAGTTTCGGACCAAGTGTTCAAATTCTTTCGTTCAGTTGAGTTTGTCATCATGAAACAACTTAACGTTCTAAAGTTAGTTGGCAATAGTCAATCTGCCAAGGAAATTTTGGATCAGGAAATTAGATCAAGCAGCTTTGTGGAGCGGTCTTGGGCAATTCTAATATGCAAACACCTTACCAGGGAGGAATCTGATGCTCTCTTTGCCACCGTCATCAATTACTACGTGAAAATTAGGCTTAAGAACTTTGTTAAGCTGTATGTTAACTTAAAGAAAAGAGAACAGGCAAAGAAAGTTTCAAAGAAGGGGGAGAAGGGATTGAGGAGGGAATTAAAGAAAGCATCTAGGAAGTAACATTTCGTTTTGACAGTACACTGTACTATGGATGTTTATTTAAGTTCAGGACTATGTCAGGGTTCTTCAATAACTTTTGTTACATGCGCCAGCCATGTAATTTGATAAGGAAAAGAGGATAATGAAGTACAGTGAAAACTCACTATAAAGAGCTCTAAAATTTCAAGATTCCTGATATAACAAGGTAATTTTGCGGGCCCCCATGTCTTTGTTCTGTTTCTTTACCCTATATAAGGAAATTCCTGATATAAGAAGTTAATTTTCATGGTCCTTGTTATAGTGAGTTTTAACCTTATGTTATATGTTATAAATGTGATAGTTTTCAGCTATGGTCTGCAGGATCTGGCCAACAATTTAGGATTTTTTAAACTCGTCAAATGGTTTGTAATTGGTCAGTGGCCCTCAAGCAACCTCCATTATTGAGCACTGTTCCATGAAGCCCTGATGTAAAAAAAAAATGGAAAATGAAAAGCCCTATCACAATGTACAGGTTTGCCCAAAATAATAGGAAATGGAAGACAAAAATAAGTTGATATGTATTTAATCAGTGCTCAATTGGAATCATTCTTTTAAACTTGTTATAGCATTGATCTTACGTACTTATATATACATATGAAATATTTACATGTACCAGCTTCAAATCTTCCATTACCTGGACATTCTTGAAATGAAATTAAAATTAAAGTTCTCTTCTTCCATACATTCATGTACATTTATTCTTTCTGTATTTATTCTGCAGTCTTTTTAAAACCTTTTATGTGTTATACATGTTAATATATTTTTCATAATTACAGACGTCATATGCCTCGGAGCTGCCAATTTGTATTTAATGGATTACAGAGTTGTAAAAATTACTAAATCAGATAGGGCTAAAATTTAATTGTTTCTCCATATTCTTCTTTTCATAAAATCAGAGAAGTGTAAAATCAATTATCATTTCCTTAATTCATGATAAATACAGGAATGAAAAGACTTTACAAAAATGTAAATACTAATTCTGTTTCCACATACATGTACATACATTTTCAACAACTGCACATCAAGTAAAGTTAACCTGGCATAAGTCGAATCAATTTTTTTACCAAACTATGCAAACATGTGTTATTTACATTTCCTAAGTCAAATTTTGCATAAGTCAAACATTTTTTGTTGTCCCAACAGATTCGACTTAAGCAAAGTTTATTGTATACAGATAAATACACAGAATTTTCATGCTCATTGGTACACTTTAAGTTTTCAGTGATATTCATTTGATTTGCAGTACTTCCACCTTGCAAGATTACAATACAAATTCTTTTGGCATCTCTATAGCTATCATTACCAACATCAAGGGAATTAACAATTTCATAGAAACCAAATCCAAGAACTGGAGTATTAATTTGCAATCCATATACCAGGGATATCCCTGAACATACAGTCTTTACTTTAGGAAGTGGTCTTTAGTCTTTGTAAAACAGACGTTTTCTTGGTATGGGTGTATCATCCAAGAAGCTTGGGCCACTGGAGCTTGACACATTCGCACGCTTTGAAGCACGTATACAAGTACCAGCAACCTGAAGGGTGAGCATATTGCTGCCAAACTGGTGTACACTTGGGTTGTCATGTCCACCTCCCATACCCCTCTGCTTGGAGAAGTATTCCTCAAGGGGATCTTGAGTGAATTTCTCACTGAGGATGTACTCTACTCCTTCGGACAGAAGCTCTCTTGTAAGACTGATGAATGAGTTCACTGCAGCATTGAAAGTTAAAAGAAAAGGTATTGTATATTAGTACATATGAATCTAATTATAACCAACTCCTTGGGACCAAGGAAAACTACCTTGTTATAATGAAAACCTTGTTTTAATCAGGGCTTAAGTCAAATTACAAATTCATGAGTTTGTTATATCAGTGAACGTTTATTTTAAGAGGTTCCACATTTAAGTGAGGAAAACCAATGGGTATTGAAATATTTTTAAAACTTGTCTGCAAAATAATCCTATGAGCAGAACATTATGATCTGTTTGCACAGCAACGATTAATTTGAAATAGATTTCACTGAACTGTTCATGCTTAACTGTTGAAGAAAAAATGCACTAGTATTTGTATTAACCAGGGATGTGCTATCTTTCCAAATGTTCCTGATGCAACTGACTCAACCTACCAGTCAGGCGAAGTCCAAGCATAGTCTGTTTGCTGAAATGAAGTTTCTCCTTTTCACCTGATGTAAGGCCTTGAACCATGTTGCCTTCAGACTCCCATTCATCCAGGAAAGACAGAAAGTCCTCTTTAAGCCACTGAACAAAACAAATTTTAAGAGAGAACAAATATGAAAGACTAATAATTTGAGAACATCTACCATTGATAACTCAAAAAAGGAAACAAGAATCACACTTCCCTGCAAGAATTGTTAAGAGAAAAGTGTATTTAAGAAAAAAGTTTAAAAAGGAAATAAATGAAACAGAAAAATAAAATAGAACTCACTGTGAAACGCCAGTCATGAACATCTCTGTATGGTTGAAGTGCTGGCTTACGCTTCCTGTCACCGACATGTAGAGTGGACCCATTGAGACAATCAAAGAACAAATCCATGTATTCGACCACCATCCTCGTGCTTTCTGTATGAGGATTTCCTTGCACTTTCAGTGCATTGGCCATGGTAGAACTTAGAACCTATTATGAAAATACAGAAAAAAGCAGAGATATAAAATTAGTATAACTACAGGTTCATACGTAATTTGTTATCCTCCAAAATGTCATGAAGGTATTTATATGAAGTCTGCAATGACGCCACTTTTATATTCCCTGATTTTCCTAAAACAAAATAACATTTTACTTATTTCATGCCTAGATCTAAAGTGAGGTAAAGTAATGAATCCAAGAACTCCTTAGTACAAACAGTCTCCCTAACACTTCCCTGGTAAAAATATATTCCAAATGCAAATAATTATGCAAATAAATATGTATTCCATGATGAAGAGAACCTGACCGACACACATACCAGAGAAGACTCATGAAATGAGTAATATAGCAATATGATAATTGAGTCATTCACAACTTACTTGTGCAGCTAACTTCACTTTCATTCGATGGGCTGGTGTCAAACGAACATGTTCTTCAGTCAAGCGATGTAGCATCCTTAGTGATGAGGAATTTCCAAGATCCCACTCGTATACATTCAGGATGTGCTGCCATGTAACACTGAGGCCACGAAACTGGGGGGGGGGGGGGGGTGGGAAGAATACAATAATAATAATAACTCGTACACCAGACATCAAATACCAGAAATATGCCATTAAAAGAATGTATAAAAATGTAAGCTACCGCTGACAAAGGATATCTATCCAAACAGTTTCTCATTTTTTTTCTTCTGCATTTCCTCTTAATAGCAGTACTTCGAAGAAATTGAGCAAATGTCTTACCAGTCTTACATTTAAATTTTGTAAAGACTAAACATGACAAGAAATTATCTAAAGTAAAAATATATCTATATTTTACCTATAGCTATACCCAGTGGAATAATTTAAGAAGTATGTAAACTTATTTTTTCCAAAAGTACCTTCATGTTTCTTGAATTCCGGTTGAATCCAGAATTTTCTAGATTGTTCCTGGAGGTCTTGATAAGGTGGGGCACATCACAAAACAAGTACAGATGGTTGCCTGTGAAAGGGTTCACAAAAAAATGTTCATTTGTCGGTGACAGCATTTTGTATAAACTCCTGTTGGCTGCTGCTCCATCACTTACAATTCCACGAACTACAAAACCGGCGAGATGAAGGTACTCGATTGCTTGAGATATAATATTATAAAGCTGGTCTGCTGTAGCCCCTGACGTGGCAAAGTAAGCAACTGGGACACGATATGATGCACTTATTGCCCGCGCCATCAGAACGAGGACATGGGATGCCATGACTGGTTCCTTGACTTGATTTTCACATTTCTTTGTGAACAGGTCCAGTTCATTGTTAAAACTTCCAAGATCTGTAAAACCTATGATGTCACCGGATGAATGCGAATACACTAGTCCCTGACTGATTTTCATTTCATCAAAAGCAATTGTAACATTCTTTTGATGTTGTGGAAGAGAAGGCAGATGTAAGTCATTGCAAATACGGTTTAGTATATTGGGGTTGAAGCCAGGCTCATTTTTACAATAATTTGTGTAGTGCTTGAGGGTTCTGGCATGGGGTAGCGTCAGAAATCCGGAGGTCCTGAGTAGATCATAGGCAGATGATGACTTTGCACGCAGAGCTATGCAAAGCCGCAAGATGGCAGGATGCCACCTTCGTCCATTTGGATTACGTTCCATGTTTTTTTGCTGTTCCTGCCAAAGCAAGCTTTGGGGTGAGTTTTCTGTGAAGTTCAGTTCATCGGCCCTTGCCCTCTTGAAAATCTTGCAAAAGGCCCCATTTTCTTTCTTGCTCACCCTCGCAGACTCAACATCAAACAGCTTCTTCATTCTTGTCTCTAATGCACTCACCCTCCTCTCCAGTCTCTGGCTGCGAAGTTTAGAAGCGGTCAGTCTCTTTGCCAGTTTGCAGGGCTTGACATACTTGTAGTTGGTTTTGGGAGCTGGGGATGAAGTGTTGTTGTGTTTTTGATATATTGCTGACAAGGAGGAGCGATAGATACGGCAGGCAGAACATCTGGTTGAGGTGGTGGTCAAGATAGGGCAGCTCTCATGACGGACTGTAGAGTTGTTTGGAAGATGTTGCAGATATGCCGGCTTGTTGGAGAGAACGGATTTGGGGACAACAAAATCCGGGTTTCCAGGGCACACATGGCATTCATGAATTGTTTTGACTAGCTCTGGCAGTGTTTCTGTTGTTACCGTGTGTGGAAATGTCATGTGAGTCTTATCCATCTGAACTAGTTGCCCGTAAATTCGAACAGCCCACTGTCCATTCTCATTAATGGAAAGACATTTCTTTGAGTTGCCTTCATCATCCACCGCAAGGAGCAGAGTCTTCGTGCTTCTCTTCACAAGACATAGACCATACTTCTCTGCCAATTCCTCACATGCAGTCTCAGTTGCTGCACCCTCCTCATGCAGACAGAAGCAACCGTCATCATGTTCTTTAAATATGGCAACAGTGATTTCCAGCTTGCGACCTTGCTTGATACCAATTCTCTTCCTTGTCTTTTGGTTCCATCGTGCCATCTTCCTGTCACAGAGTTCACAGACGAAAGGTGGATGAACATCGTCGTTATCATCCTCAACAGTGATCGTCAAGGCACGCTTGATGGCATTGGCGAGTCGCAACTTTGGTATTGCCCTTCTTTGAAACAGACGTCCACAGAGCCGGCACAGCCCTTGCAGCGCAGCACGATGCCTAGCAGTTGCCATTTAGAACCTGTAAAGTACAAAGAAAGCAAAAAAAAATTAACAGTTAAAAGCAAACTAGAAAGAAAATATAATATGATAAAAAAACACAACTACAGACTATACTCATTGAGAGACACTTCCCTGGATTAACACGTTTCAAAAAACAGAAGTCTACAACTGGTATCTGGCTCAATACCCTGGTAGGAAGAAAAAAAGTTATTTGATACATGTATTTAAATCATGATTTCTCTGATTTAAATCAATTTATTTAGCTGTTTTTAAGTTGTAGCATAAATCATGTAGTGTGGATTTAACTTTATAGATCTACAGAAAATCTAAACAGGATTATTTTGGTAGATGTAATATCTGTAACTTGTCTTAATTTTACATTTCCCTGATCAGACATTATTTTGAATATAAAAAGTCTCACATGGCTGAATTAGCTAAAGAAAATCAAATTATTATTTTACAATCACGTTTTCATTTTTATTTATTTCTTTTTGGGGGGGTTCCACTGATAAATCAACATTTCTGAAGAAAAAAAATTCTAATCTAAATTATTGTTTTTGTTTTGTATATTTTTAGTTTTGGTTTATTTATTTAATTTATCTACATTTTTTTCGGGGGGGGGGGGGGGGGGTAAAATCAAGTGAACACTCATCACCAAAAATTCTGTATCTCGTTATTAAGTATTAACAGTGAAGTGTTAGACTTCCCTGGTATTAATTAGCCTCTTATTATTTTGACAGGGTCAGCTATTCACTTAGAAGTTAGAGCAGGGAAGAATAAGTGCATTTAATTTCAGTCTACATATTGTAACCAGGTAGGCCTACAGGGAAATTTAATTTCCCTGATATAACTTTGGGAGAAAAAAGTGACATCACAAATGATATCTTAATTCACTGTTATTAATTATGTATATTGTATAGGGCCTAGAACCAGAACCATGAATCTGAATGAAACATTTCCATGCTAACCCTTGACTAGACTAGAGCAAGATTTGCGAGTGGAATGGTATTGTACCACTCTCCACTTGTAGTCAATAATTATAGCCTAACTAGTCAACATGGTCAATAACAATCATAATAATAATAATAATAACAGTAAATGAACATCGTTTCCAGGATACCAACCCAGGTCTCTACAGAGTACAGTACCGGCTCTGGATCCATTAATAAAATATAATTGACATCGATGACGATGTCGTCGATGGTACTCAAGTCATTGTCATTGATCATGGCATGGCATGGCATGGACATGGACCAAGTTCAAAATCAAATCATAATACTACAAGATGTAGATCTAGATCTACATCCTAAATTCATGTTAAATGTATTTCAATGTCGATACGCTTGCAAAAAAACTCTCTCTCGACCGGCTTTGATGTCTCCCAAATTTTGGTGATTTAATTGACCAAACACAAAGTTTGGCGAAAATCTGCCATTTTCATCAGAACATTACAAAAGAACACGCAGGAACACGCGAATGGGACAACTACCAATGGAAAGGTCGTCTTTTCCCCTTCAATCTGAGGCATCATAAATGATTCGGAGTTTAGCGGAAGATATCATAACATCATAATTCCATACAATATTCATAAATGAAATCGAATAGTTCACAAACCTTGTAACTCCACGATGCGTAGGCCGAGTGCGTTGATTGAAGCATTGATCGTTTCGTTGGATTTCCCTGAATGAGATTCTCCCAACTGCGCATGTCTACAAAAATCGAGGACTCGATGCGCAGCCAGAAAGTGTAGATATCGCCTTTCTCTGATCACCCCAACATGAAAATGTTGTGGGTATGACGTCATTTTTGTCGGCATCGAGCTAGTGACATCAAAAGACGATTTTTTTTTTTTGACAGCGAGGAGATTACGAGAGAGGCAGGGAAAGCGATAAAACTAGCCCGGGTTGCGTAACAACCATAGCCTGCGGGCGAAATTTGGGACTGATGACAGATTTATCAGTGATTTTCAGCGGGGTGTCCTCGATCAATTTCACTGACGATAAGCCAGGAGGGGGCAATAAAACCTGACTTTTGGAGTTGCCTTTCCTTCTCTCTAACACTTCCCTGATTATACAGTTCTCTCTCTCGATCTGACCGCCTAAGTAGACTCAGAGTCGGAGCTCGACGATGGATCACTCAAGGTTTGTTTTTAGTTATAAATTTAGATTAACTTATTTGAAATGATGATGAAACAAATTTGGCAATCCAGGGTAATAAAATTAAAAATAGAGAGAGCTGTTACTAGTAGTGTTACTGTTAGTGTTACTGTAACGTTAATTTGTTCAATTTAAAAAAAATTGTTCGGATGCTAACGTTAGATGGAGCGATGATGATGATGATGATGGATGGGGGATCAGATTCGGATGACCGGACACTTAACAAAAATGAAAAAATAAGGCGGCTGGGACATAAGGAATTCTTGTCGTGATAATCATCATCGATATATTTTTCTATAAATAATATTGGGCAAACCCAAAATAGGGGCAGGTCGGCGTACGCGTACCAGTGCGGAGATCGGCAGAGTAGAGGGAGAGGCAAAAATGACTTTACACATGTAGGCCTAACAGTAACAAGTTCATAGGCCTAATCAAGTTCAAAATCAAGTTCAAAACAACTTCCAAATATATTTCAAATCAAGTAATTAATGCTGTGATAATCATATTGTCCTCTTGACTTTCAGATTTGTAGTTGTTTGATGAAAATCATAACGATTTTGGCCAGAAATGGAGTCAAACTCGCAAATGTTTCATCGCTGAATCTGATACAAGATCGTCGCCGCCGCCGCCGCCGCTGGGCTACATTTGCTTGCACACAAATGAATACAGCACGCGCAGACCGGCCCCTATTCTCCGGGTTTGCCTAATAATATCGTCTAAGTTAGATCAAAATAGGTCTAACTTAGGCCTAACATTAACAAAGTTAGGCCCTAACGTTAACCATAATGATAATTGTATTTGTAACTTGTAACTTTTCACAAACTCAAAGGCAAGCATGATGATGTTTTTTTAATTTTTTTTTAATTTCAAGAGAGAGAGAGTGGGTTCATATTTAGTCTTGATTCTACTATTTGTAGACCAGAATCAAAGCACTTTTAATGAGAGGTAATAATACATCTCCACAGAGTAATATATCATATGTATGGCCTTTGTTGTTTCACTCAGTGACTTTCAGTAATCACATTCATTAGTCTCATGTTGACTTTGATTGCCCTCAGATAAACTTGGCAAGGAACTAACTTGTGGCTGATCTAATTGAAGATCTAATGGAGCCTAATGTTAGAGGTCTACATAACTCAACAACTGTTGGAGGTGCCGGATGAAGTGGAAAATCCTACTATAAAAGACTTTGATGAGACGTGAGAAATAAACAGGTAGGTCTAGACCTAACTAGTTGGACCTAGACTTATAATGCCAAGGAGTACCTCAGGGTATTACACAGCTAAATATTATAGGTCTGGTAATGGTAGTGGCTCCAGAATCGGTTTACTTGGGGGGGGGGGTTAGTTTACATTGTCCAACCAAAACAGCAACAACAACAAAAGAATTCTGAGAGAATGGACATTTCATTTGTCCTTTTCCTTTATCCACCACTGAGATCTGTTTTCTTCAGTGTAATATTAAATTAGCTGTTTTAGTGTCTTTAAAAATCAATTGTGAGATCTTTAGGGAATGTTCAGGGTGATGTCAGTATAAATATAATTTTTAGTCCCCCTTAATTATTATATTAAACATTTCATTAATTAATGCAAACAGAAACAAAACAAAATAAGATGGTTGAATACATTACACTTTTATTAAATTCCACAAATATTTTAGGATGGATTGTACATGCAGTTAGTATTTATCCTCTTTGAAAAGATCACGAGGGTGAGGATGAGCGTATCTCATTTTTTTTTCTTAATACATAATAATGCTTCTCTACACGACTCTCCTTCATCTATTTTACAGATGATGATGAAGATGAAGGCTTACCGCTGAGAATGAAGACAAATTCTGAGAGGAACAAATAAATACTTAGCTGCTCCAGTTTTGCATGGTAGGTCTACGCTGTAAGAGTAAGATTGCTATCAGGGGTGTCAATCCGTTTTTGGATTGGGGGGGGGGGGGGGGGGCAAAATGATATATTTGCCCTCTCAATATTATCGGGGGGGGGGGGGGGGCAACTGCCATTGCATAATCAACGCCCCTGGTTGTTATTAGTACCTCAATACAATCTAGGTACACATATTTTTCTTCACATAAACATACCAACTGAATTTTCTTGAGACTTTACTAATTTGGTTGCTTTTGAATAGCCTTGAAAATTTTATGTGTCCAACTTATTTCCTCTTTAAATTGTTTTGAGAATTCACACTTATTATTCCATTTCAAAAAAAGAGTTGATGCTAATTGTGTTAATAGGAAGCTCGAAGTTTCAGGGTTTTATTTTAATTCTAACTTGTTGCTTGTTTAATTATGAAATACACAATGGATGCTATTGTCTAAAATCTTTCCTCTTTTCTTTCGACAGATATGGATTTCTACTTCAGCTCTTCTGTGGAATAGCCCCCTGCTTTGATCAACATGTATCTCTTCTGGGTCCGCTCGCTATTCAAAAGGACAGCTATTTTGATGGAAAACCACTATATTCATTTAACACACGTTATGAAGAGCAGTTCTTATGAATAGTTATGAATAATGGTAATTTGTCTATTTAGAAGGACCGCTATTCATTTAGTCACGCATTATGAATAAGCGGTCCTTATGAATAGCGAGGTTACCCCATTTCTTCATATTAAAATCATATCTGGCTTCAAGTATAATATGCATGTTGAGGTGTCGTGGTCTAGTGTATACGTCACCAGACTGTGGATCATATGGTTCACGGTTCGAATCCTGCCGCAGCGCTAATGGCAAAACAGTCATCTACATTTGTCACCCTCCACCCAGGTGAAGTAAATGGGTACTGGTTGGGAGAAATTGCTTAAATGCCTTAGCGCCTTTCATGGCAGCTCGGCTAAAGCTGCGGTATTTAAAGGGCAGAGAGTATATTTGTATAGTAGTTGCGCTATATAAATGGACATACATGTATATTATTATAATTAGAATGACTGAACAGGAGTTTAAAGTTCTTCAATTATATCTTGAGCATTTTACCCACCCCCTCCCCATTTCAAATGTTGTAGTCACATATCCGGGGGGGGGGGGGGGGGGGGGGGGGGGGGGGGGGGGGTACTCACGTATATTGGGTATACGGGGACGTGCCGCTGGGAAGGGTGACTTTTTGAAGAAAGATCCTTAGACATGGGTCCCCTTTTCATTAAAAAGATCCTTAGACATGGGTCCCATTTTCCCCAAAAAATCCTTAGACATGGGTCCCATTTCCCCCCCCCCCCCAAAAAAAATCCTTAGACTTGGGTCCCATTTTCCCCCAAAAAATATTGTCCCCCCCCCCCCCCCCCCCCACTGAGCGACTTTTTGAGAAGCTGGCGAGACCCCCCCCCAAAAAAAAAAAAAATAAATAAATAAAAAAAAAATACGGGTCTACCTTTTTTACAAAAAATCCTTAGACATGGGTGCCTATTTACAGCAAAAGGACCCTTGGATGTGGGATCTGGAGTTCTCAGCCGCACACCCCCGTCCGATTATAATCTGAGTACCCCCCCCCCCCCCCCCCACCCCCGGGGTCACATGCAGCCATTTTGTTATAGTAGCTCGTTATTGTGAGGAGGTCTTCCTCTTCTGTGTGGCCTATATAGTGAGATTACAGGGCCCCTAAATGATATTAAGATAAGCACTGCCAGGGCCACTCCTTTATTAAATCTGCCCGGAGTGTATCACAAACTAATAATAATCTTATCTGATTCTATGAATTTATAAATTATTAAGTAAATTATTATTTTATTCATTATCTACTGAGAAAATCCATACTATTCAACACTTCATTTGACTTGAAACTATCTAATTAGATCTCTATGTGTGTTCCTCCTGCCCCTTTTTTATAGTTAGATTTATAATAATAGTAACATGCAATATACATATACCAACCTAAAAGGAGATGGATCATTTAAAGAGTTCTAACAACTGTCAAAATTATCTTTGTTTTTTAGGAGTTAAATTGTTGTCATTGGTGTGTGTTGAACAGAAATTAGATGGTCATTTATTTCTTATGTCATTTCTTCTTTGTAGGGGTGAGGTGGGTAAATAATCTTTAAATTGTAATTCAAATAATTTACTTCTTAATATTAATAACGTATGATTCATTTAGATTGAAATTCTTTTTTTTTTTAATGCATGTACATGTACATAATTTGTACAGAATATTATTTGACCTTGACAAGTCGGCTGTGATGGAACTATATTGTATTGTAGAATTTGTAGTATATGAAAAAAGTGTATGACTGCAGATGAATTATATAAATTATGTTGGATTTTTTAAAGGAGAAGAAGTAAACGTGTATTTAAGAAGTAAGACAATGTCTAAACTTCTCTGAAAACTGTCCTCATCTCTGCATGCAAGAAAATATTCATTAAAAAGTAAAAAAATATAAACGTATTTCTGAATCGATGTGTATAAACTATTGTACCTTAAATCTTGATTGTGAGAAAGATAATATACATGTAATTGGAAATTATTCTGTGAACATGATAAAGGTCCTTTCACATTATATCAATGAAATGAACCATATAGGGGAGGGGTGAATGAACCAGGACGTGTGATCAAGGTGTATGTATGAGATAGAGAGGGAAGACAAAAAAGATGAGAAAAGGCGAAACTGAGAAGATATGGTGAAAAGGAAAGAGAGAAGGGGCGGATCCAGGGGGCACTTCCGGCCCCTGCCCCCCCCCCCCTTTGGAAGAAAAGTATGCATTTTGTGCCCCCTTTTAGAATGAAGACCTTTTTTCTTTTCTTTTTTTGTTGTTGCTTGTAAGCAAATTATGGAGGGGAAACTAGACCCCCATAACGCCCCCCCCCACTGAGCAAATTTTGAAGGTCTGGCGAAATTTTGTTGTTGTTGACAAATGCCCCCCCCCCCCCGAGAGCGACTTTTCAAGAAGCTGGCGAGACCAACAAAATACGGGTCTACCTCGACAAACCTTCATTTGTGTGCCCCATCTTATACTCAATCCTGGATCCGCCCCTGGGTGAGGTCTGAAT
Organism: Heliocidaris erythrogramma; assembly: GCA_025617745.1. Classification (NCBI taxonomy): domain Eukaryota; kingdom Metazoa; phylum Echinodermata; class Echinoidea; order Camarodonta; family Echinometridae; genus Heliocidaris; species Heliocidaris erythrogramma. The sequence goes on from CM046856.1 coordinate 26,381,579, forward strand.
AGAAGTCGTGGCGATGTCCAATTAAATTTAGCTTAACCCCTCCTCTAAAAATAATAACAATGAAATAGGTTAATAAATGAATATATACATACATAAATACACACCTAATATTAATAATATTGATTATTAATTAATTAAAAAAAAACTAAATATTTTAATAAATGAATAAAAAATTAAAAAAAATAATGAATAGAAAAACTTTTTAATAAAAGATAATATGAATTGAATTAATTCATGTCGAAATTTCCAATTTCCAATTAAATTCCCTGCAGCAAGAATCACTGGTTTGCTTTAACATTGTTGTTGTTGCTGGTATTTTTTATGGATGTGTTTAGCCGTAAATATAATAAATTATGAAATATTCATACCCTGACAGCACAGCTACGTCCTCGGGCACGTCCAAGGCAGCGAGATGGTATGACGCTCGGTACCTTTCCCTCGCCTTGCCCAGCCGCCTACGCTGACGCTAGCTAGACTGTATACCGTTAACAAGCTCAGCAGACGACGCATTCATTCATACCGCATTTTGATGGATCAGCGAATGGATTTTATTTAATTTCAGCAGTACGCCCGCAGCGGGAGAGAGGTTACCCCTATCCCGAAATGCATTGCGAGTGGTCACAAAATCAGCTTGCCGAAAACGTCATGAATTTAGCACACTGGTACAATCAGTGATCACAAAGGTGCCGATTTACAATAAGATTATAGATTATAGAAATAAAATTTACACGGTATCATGAATGGAATAATGTTTCAAATAATGTATTCTTGCATTACATATTTTTTTTTAAATCTGCATCTATTCATAGTATCTCCTTTTGTCTTCATGTCGCTATCAATTCGTCATTGTATTACTTCGATTTATGGTTTTGTTGGCATGCCTACCAAAATGTGCGCGCACTTCAACTGCTTGCGCGTAAGAAGTGAACCTTCCTCATAGCAAGACTGCAAAGTGTTGCCGCCCTCTACGTTCGTTGGTATATACGTAAGTACATGAACCTCAGTCGTGGTCTCCATACCACAGACCTCTGATCAAGATTTATATTTTGAAAAGCATTATTACATACCATTACTTACTTTTACAGGATTTTTTCTAGATAAAAGTGCAGAAATATTCATTCAAAGGTATTACAAAATCATAATATATCATTATTGATATATAGTATTCACTTTAAATATCTTTCTATCAAGATAGCAATAGGTATACAATTCAAAATATCTGGACGAAAGCTAACTTTAGTCGCCCACATAGGCCCTCTACGTCGTAATCTATATACGCCCCGTTTTTGATGGGGGGGGGGGGGATAAATCGATGGGGGTGGGGCATTGGTCTGATCGGGTAAAATGGTGGGGGCAGTTCCGTGAGGGGAGCACTGGTAGATATCACTCAGATAATAACACAAAGGGCATGTAATCATGCAGGCACAAATGGAAATGGCAGAAGGGGCTTGAATGAAAGGGGGGGGGGGGGAAGCTGCGACCCCACCCCCTTTTTGTCAGAAGAAAAGAAGAACTAAGGAAATTGTTTCAAGGGGGAATATTTCTCCTGCCCATGAGCTGGGATAAAGTCATATCGCAAAACATACCTTGCTCCAGGCGCCCTATTCCTATATCAAATCCAGCTGAGACCATTCTAGTTTTACTGGTTGCATGCAAATTGGTGTTAAGTGGATCCAGATGATTTACATGTATATACGTAGATGGGCACTTTTTTCACTTGCGGCACGTATACGTAGTTGGCAAGTTTCAAGAAATTGTATGACTTTAGTAACCTACACTACTCAAAATAATCCAGGATTTTGTACAGAGCAGGAAAAGTACACAATTAAGGGCGCAAATTTTTTTCATTGTGTACTTAAGGTATGCCAGTCGAGTTTCATAAAGGGGGGCGCAGGCCAGATTTCCCCCTATGTAGATCCGCCACTGGTTGGTGAAGATCTTCTCTTTCTTTCTTCTTCTTCTTCATTTTGCTCTCCATCTTCTTCTTTCACCTTCCTATTGTTTTTTATAATTTGTTTGTATAAAATGGGATCTTTGAAATACTGAAAATTAAGAAAACATGAATATATCTCATATAATATCATGGATGTTTTTGGTCCATTGAGAACTTGAGAAGAGTCAATCCCCTTCAAATATTCTTGAAACCTCCGAGAGGACACAATAAACCAGGGATATATTTAGCCTGATACAATCTGCTTTCTGTATCTTCTTTAAATACACTTTTCTCGTTGGAACTTCACTTTTACCAGCTAAGCTGACAGTTATCAATGTGGAGAAAACGTTCTCATTGAATTGTAAGCTCAGGAACAAAGCCAACAGAGAAATATTGAGATTATAACCCATATCACAGTACAGTTTCTCAACAAAACAGGATACATGTATACTTTAAAAATCAGAATGAAGTCCAGGGTTTCTTTATTTTTTTCTCCCATTTATTAATCTAATCTTTTAAAAAGATGCATTTAAAACAAATGATGTATAAGGCACACGTCAAATGTTATCAAGCATACATATTTCTTACACAGTAGTTATTTAATTTCTAAAACCTTTTTTAATGAAGCATCAAATATTCTTTAGCACACATAATTACTCCACTTATGAAATTGACATAAATACATGATTTTATGGCAGTATGGGGTAATATCTTGCTATAGTTTCTGAAAAATGATCTCTTATAATATGTTATGTGTATGATACATAATGTTAAAAACATTACAGAACTGTTTGCTTGAATGTCACCTTAATAATAGCCATAATTATTCTGGATTAAAAAAAAACCTTCAAAGTTTCCATTGTACATGTTTGCAAATTCATCCATTAACATTCTGTTTCAAAATAACCATACTTACTACACTTTTAATATAGCAATTCAAATATATTTTGTTCATTTATTTCTACTTCTGCATAAATTGTCAAAATGATGATTTTAAAAATAAACGGCTAGCAACAGTAAGCATGTAATCTCTCGAAAATGGAGACTTTCCAGGTATGTATTCTTTCTTCTTAATTATAAATAAGGGAACCCAGGTAATTACTCCTTCAGCTTCACATGTACTCTTATACTGTAGTACTATAAAATAACAAATAATAATTTCTTATGCATCTATGAACTTATATCAAAGGTACTATCTAACATTTTGACAAGATTGTGAAAGTACTTCATTGATTCGTGTTAGAAAAATACCACCTAAAGTTTTAAGAAATGATCAAAGTTAAGTTTAGGAAAATCTAATGGTGATATTCACCAAGAGTAATAGGAGTTCTGTTTGTACATCATTTCAAATAACTCTGAAATAATAGATATCAAACTAACTACATGATTAACTTTTTGAAGGAATTTGTAAACTGTCACCAGCCATACAATCTTGCTTCTGTTAAGGTTAAGAACTGATATTTAAGCATGTAGCATGTATGTAGTAACTTTAAATGGAATAACATTTTCAGTGGAATTTGATATCATATAACAATATGAAGTACGTATAAGAAAAATAACATCATCTTTATTCTTCTCAGTGCTGAAGAAGACACCAAAGATAGAATGCCCAAGTCATAGTTTGTGCTCTTGCATAATGCCTTTCTGAGATTTATAACTTTCAATATTGTAATCAAATTGTGATCCCTCCTAAGTCCTTTATTATTGTATTGTTTATCTTCAAATTCTGAGGTTCAAGTTTCTTGCAAAAAGTGCAGTGGATTGAAATCAAGTCACTTTCCAGTCATGATACAAAATTAATATGCAAAATCTTGCAAAATACACAACAGTTACAAGTATCAGTTTCAAATAGTTATGAAGTTATTATATCAATTTTCTCCAAAAGATAATGTCGTCCGTTTGCAAGTAATCACCGATCCACATGGCTACGCCAGCTAGGCTGCCTGGGTATGGAAAAGGCTAACTTAATAACCATGACCCGCATTGCTACACATTCGTATGAAAGGGTCTTTAACCCTATAAGGGCTGGGGGGTGAAAGGGTTAGGGTTAGACGTTTCTCCCGATATGTCTGCAACACGCAAAGCAGTCGCTGCAGCGTTTCATGACTTTTTTTTGCGAATCTCACGCATCTTTTGAGACCAAATTCGCGATGTCAAGGCATGCGGTTCCGAAGTTACGCGACATTTCGTACTTGAACGTCAGACCAAAAATTGCTCACAAACGTGATTTCATGTATAATTTCAATACAAAATGTGTTTTCAGCCAAAATTTAGAAATCTATGAATATTTTTACATTTGCTGATTAAAATTAATTTATTTTATGCTGTTTATGTTCACGCAAGTGCCCCTGACAAATTTTATCAAAAAAAAAAAAAAAAAGGTAAAAAAAAAAAAAAAATACATAAGAAATTTTAAATACAATAAAATACATAAGAAATCAATTTTGATACTATTTTTTTCAAGTATATTTGCTAAGAATACTGGAAAGAGTGTCTAGACCAAAAATTAGCATTTTTTGAGCTTTATTTAATGATTTAGAGCAAAATTTTAATTTCATGCATAAATTTGCATAATTAATGTGAAATTGTTTCGGAGCATTTAACTATACAGTTTTGTAGGTTACTTGTGGACGACGTGCATGCCGATTTTCGGCGCGGTTGCACGGTCGAGATCTCGGGGGGGGGGGGGGGTGGATTCCACCCCCCTGGCTGTGGCATAGCCAAAATATCCCAGCCCTTTTAGGGTTAAGTTAAAGTGCAGTAGCAATGTATAGCACATTGTGTGAGAACTGGAAAAATAGAATATATCTCACTGTAGCTTCTGATTTGAAAGTCAAAGTGGGTAGACATACTGATAAAACTTAAATTCACTGTCTACCTCCAAATAATAGATTGCAAATACACTATGTTGTTAATAAAATCAAGAGGCAAAACTCTAGTCATCACAGTATAATGACTCAAGAAAGTAAACAGTGATAGCGATCTGCCCATGAGTCATCAATACACGACATTTGAACACCAAATGGCTATACATCATCATTGCAATGCCTGATATTTGGTGAGATAAAAGTAAACTTTTTTTTGCCAACACAAAACATACATGTACATTCATTTACTTTTACAAATTGATATCTGTAACTGATTTAAAACAACAAATACATTAAGTACGAGTACAGTTGGATCCAGAGGTGGCGGAACGTCGGGCTCGGACAATGATTGTGGGGGTGCACCTTTTGTTTGGCGGACATCAAAAGACATCAAAAAGTGCATAACATCTGATTCTTTTAAAAATCATGTAAAAACATTTCTGTTTAATTCTTAATTAATTTCTACATGCGCCTTGAGCACTCCACAGAGTGGATTTGGCGCTATATAAGTTACATTTATTATTATTATTATTATTATTATTATTATTATAAAAGGTGCCCCTCCACTTGTCCAAGCTCGACGTTCCGCTGCCTCTCTTTGGATCACTAATTTGTTCATGTCCATCAAAGAGGATTCAATGTACAAAAAGATTATGATTCTGACATGGCTGGTATCTTTAACCAAACACTTCATAGAACATCTGACCTTCCCAGCCTTCCCAGCCTTCTCAAATTCTCCCATCCATTTTCATCTGCCTTCAACCACTTTTCTCTTTGAATTCAAAATCTACATTAGTATATGCATTAAAAGTGTACAGTAAAACAACCCTTGTAATTTTACTTCGCAGACAATTATATTGATTACTGAATTCCAACATGCCTTTCTCTTTTTTCTTTTTCTTTTTTCCCTTTTTTTCTAAGTCTTCAAATTAAAATGAGTATTACAAACTTTCATAGATAATGGTAAAAACAGAATAGTATCACTACATCTATTAGAAGTTTACATTGTTCTACATACCACTATATATATATATATATATATATATATATATATCACACAGAACAGATATATCTAGATATGAAAATATAAAGATTTCAATATGTACACATATTTTCCATTCCCTTCTTATTCACCTAATCTAAGCAGAAAGACATTTCCTTAAGAAAATTACAACAAATTATATACAGCAAACTTAAAAGCTCTCTCATTTCAAGTTCACATTCCGCCTAAATGAAAACATGATTATTCGCTGTTTAGTCATCCCAGAATCCAAACAATTATATGTAGATAAAAAAAGAAGTGGTGACGCGACCGAGCGGTTTTCAAAACTTGACTGGCAATGTGAATTTGCTACAAAACTGAGGTACGTGGAAGAAAAACAATCCTTCAGCATATGACTTCAATTGTCAAATTTGACTTGAAATTTACAATGTAGCCTACAAGTGTGAAAAAGTAGAAAACTGTAAATAGCACATTTTAAGTAACAGGTTTACACAGTCACAATGATCTAAGTCTGAATATAGCTTTTTAATAACAAATTCATGTTATAACAAAAAACATTTCCGAGGTCCTTGTACTGTGAATGAAATAAGGATTTGTCCTCACAAATGACTACTGAGTTCTTCAAACCCACTTATTCTATAGATTCATGCACACACCCACTTGTGTAGGTATATGTATCTGCGTTTTATGCTAGTCCACTGCATGTTTAGGACATGTGCATACACTTTATAAACGGAGCTAGTAGACACAAGTAAAGACTGCCAGAACTCTTGTCATAAAAAAAATATCTTATTTGACTAGGTACAGAGCTTGAGGTAAAAATATAAGACCATGGAATTTGATTTTTAAGACAAAAATCGCAATATTTTGTGCAAATATGTGAGGTTCTCTCTTGAAAAAGTCACCGTTCTCGGCAGCACATCCCAAAATACCCTGATACTGCAGTTACAAACCCTCAACCCTGCATGGCCTCACCTGAGGCTTGACACTAATGGGGGCCTGGTACATATGGAAAAAAAATTTAACTCCCCACCCCCCAAGATGTTGAAGATAATTGCCTAGTGCATACAGCGATGTACGCAATGTTCGTTGTGACTTAGGAGGAGTTAAAATGGATTTATATTGGGTTTACACGCTGATGTAAACCCTTACGAAACGAATGCGGTTATTTAAAAGACTTGCAATTGTTAGGATGAAGGGGATGCTGTGTAGTTGTACAGAGCATCATCACAAGCAGCTGTCAACATTGAGAGCTCCACTAAAGCAGAATAATCTATCTCCTCCTGCGATCATTGCCCGCAAAACTTGCCTCGATCTCTTCCAGCGAGCGTCCTTTCGTTTCTGGCACAAAGAAGAAGACAAAGATCCCTCCTAGGAGGCAGATTCCACCATAAAACCAGAAGATTCCTTGCTTGGTGAGTGCCTCCTGGAAAAGGACAAATGACAAAATGGTACCTTGATTACAATTGTGGAGCACCAGGAGTGTCAAGTCTGACAGACATGTGCGCTATACAAGAACCAACTATTATTATTATCATAATAATAATAAATATGGTGATGGTGATGGTGATGGTGATGGTGATGGTGATGGTGATGGTGATGGTGATGGTGATGGTGATGGTGATGGTGATGGTGATGGTGATGGTGATGGTGATGGTGATGGTGATGGTGATGGTGATGGTGATGGTGATGGTGATGATGGTGATGATGGTGATGATGATGATGGTGATGATGATGATGATGATGATGATGATGGTGATGATGATGGTGATGATGATGATGATGATGGTGATGGTGATGATGGTGATGATGATGATGGTGATGATGATGATGATGGTGATGATGATGATGATGGTGATGATGATGATGATGGTGATGGTGATGATGATGATGATGGTGATGATGATGATGATGGTGATGGTGATGATGATGATGATGATGATGATGGTGATGGTATGGTGATGAGTAGGAGAAAGAGGAGGATGTATATGAGGATTATGATGATATTAATGACAAGGAAGACTATGATGATGATGGTCATCATTATGAGGTTGAGAGAGGATGATGATCATTATCATAGTAGTATAATAGTGCAATATTTTCATTTGCATTTCTGTGTCCATGTATTATCGGAGCTGCTGTCTTGGCCATTCTACTAGTTGTGAGGACATAATGCTTTCCCTATGTAGTTAATAGGGCAATGGCATCATAGTACCTAGAAACATAATATTAGGCATATTCAAATGTTAATTGGTAATGATTTTATAAGTGCTTGGATGCTGTAGGCACCTAACACGGAAATACTATCACCATGCATGGCTATAGCCCAGCTGCTATATATGTATAACATTCATAAGCATTCATAAACTTTCTCCCCAAAAAGGAACACATTTACATCACCCTGGTTGATAGAGGCATATGTAGATTGTTGTCTTTCCTAAGGATGTAACATCTGCAGCTGAGATTCTAATTCAGACTGGGTGATCTATATCATGTTGATATATCTATAAACCACATCATCATAGGTTGTGAAAGTGCTGTGCCATGTTACAATAACTATCATCAAAATATCCCTTTTCTCAGTTCTGCAGATATCTGAGGAGATATGATAATAAGCTAACCCATAATATATTTCAGCAGAGCCCCAAGGGAATGCCACTCAGGGGGGCAACTGACAATAACAGTTCATGCACAGAAACAAATGGAGAATTGTTCAGCATTACATCATTGTACTGAGTAATCATCAATTTGCGATTCCCATTTATCAGTGATTTCAACTGTCAAAACATTCTTAATATTACTTCAATTTTCCATATCATGCATGACTATTATTATATATCATCATTCACAGCACGTCAGTTATTATACAGCTTCCACTAACCTGCATTTGGGCGAATTCCTTGGTGACAATGAAAGAACAGCCCCAGTTGAAGGCCGTGGCAATCCCGCTGGCTGCTCCTTTGGCCTTGGAAGGGAAGATCTCTGACATGATGAGCCAGGGGATGGGTCCCCATGCCAATGAGAAAGAGATGATGTAGACAATGATGCTGACCAGGGAAATTGGACTCAGCTTGTGCTGCAGATCTGCACTTTTACCTTTATTTAGCAAAAGTAAGAAATAATACTACAGTCAACCTCGCCTAAATCGATCTTGACGGGACTGAATGAAATGCGTTGACTTAGGCTATTTTCGACTTATGCGGAAGTCGAAGAAAATTTCTCTTACGCGTTGTCCCCGCCCTAATTACATACCAGCGCGGCTGGTTGCTTCATTTTTGTGATTACACTACAGTTCTTATCCCATGCATGCCATGGTTTTGTTGTGCAGACATCCAGGAAATGAGAACATCCGAGGCCTGAGCCTATATGCTTTTTTTTCACATCAGCCGATGCTGATACCAATATCCAACATGAAGAAAATAAAACAATTTTAATGCGTTAAAACTACATTTTCTTTTCATCGTCATCAAAATGTGTACTTTCCGACAGCCTATCACTTTCGGGTCGTCGTGAGCGATATGAATAAAAAAAGGGGTTCCTCAAGTCTTTTTACTCTAACGACGATATAATCATAATTCAGATGCATGCTTTTTGATCATATCTTAAATGATGTTTGAAAATCAGTGTGTTCATGATAAAGGACTGAAAACGTATTGTGATGTGTCTCTGTTAAAGCATAATTTCTATAGCTTTTCATCATGACGAAGCATATCATTCTCTAACGACGCTGATAAAAATATTATCACCAGATGCATGAGTTAACTCGGTAATTTTGCTATTTAAAATCTCCCATTAACGATATTCATTGAAATAATTAATCAAATTTATTTTCTTTGAGGACAGAAAATATACAACGACATGCTTTATACAGAATGAATATTCATTCATTTTAATTATCATGATGATCCATATCATTCTCTAACAAGACTGATAAAAATATTGTTACCAGATGCATGAATTTAACTTGGTAATTCTGCTATTTAAAAAGTCTCCGGCTAACGATGATATTGAATCAAAGTTATTTTACTAAGACGAAAAACATGCAACATGCTTTATAAAGAATAGATATTCATTTATTTCAATTATCATAGGCCTATCATTCTCAAACGAGGCCGATAAGGATTGTATCGGGAAAATGACATTTGACTGGATAACCCTGCTCTTAATCTTGTTCTTTAATAAAGATATTCCCTGAAATTCCGATTCACATTTTTTGCCAAGGAGAAGAAGGCATTCTACAATGCTCCAGAATGAGTAAAAAAAAAATTTCTGATATCAATGACGATGATGTCTCAATTTTGCAATGAATGATGTTTGTTAGCTGTCGACATTTAAACAAATTAATTTAAACAAATAAAACAAATGTTGATATATAAATGGCTTAATAAACGTTTCAAATAATGTACAAAATTTATTTGATTTCAGATAACACGTAGGCCCTATTCTGATTCCAAAATATATTTTATTCCCACGAGAGGCCTCCCTTCTTACTCGACGCCACACGATTTATGTCATTCTAGCTAGCTAGCTAAGGAACAATGTTGCCTCTATTATTCCGGGCCTAAATTAATAACACCAAGCAGCCAATAACATCACGAACATGAGGCACCGCCCCCATCTAACCCCTTTACACGGCACGTGACTTAAATGATATTCAGTTGCTATGCGAAGTTGAACCAAATTTGCCGATATTGGACCAATCACAGCGCTGCATTTTTACAGCGATTGACCAGCACATGCACAGAACATACGCTAGTTATCGCGCCAAATGATTACTCATTCAGTTGCAGTGCGAAGCTCAAATTAACTTGCCGATAATGAACCAATCACAGCGCATTTATATATGGGATTTACCCACACGCGTCCTTTCGGCAGGCGCACATGTGAAGAACATTTGCTTATATGAGTTTGCTTATGAGATAATTTGCCGAACGAAGTTCATGTCAGCGATGGAAACCCTTCCCAATTCAGCCTGTACATTGCGGCCAATAATCTGACCCGGCTAGCACACAGGTGTGCTGTAATGACTGGATTTTCAACTTGCAATTTCATACATGTACATAATTACAGAGTATAAATGAAGTCTCATTTTGAGATAGAGAGTGGTTGTAAATCTATTGTATCAAGCCACTTTCGATCGAAAAGGTTGAAGGGAGAATAACAACGAGGGGATACTAGTATAAGGTAAGGGGGAAAGAAACAGCGCGGAGATAAGAACAGAATAGCACGTGCCAGCAAGTCTGGAGTTGATTTAAACAAAATCGATCAGTGTTTGTGATGCTTTTGACAGTGATTGGTTACACATTCGACTTGTGCGGTGTGAATTTTAATGTTTTTCTTTGGAACTGTTCTGGGAATTTGATCGACTTATACAGAGAATTAACACACGTAAGTCTATTGAGGATAAATTCAGACTTTTTAGTTTCGACTTAAGCGACTATTGTTGACTGTACTTATAACAATGATATGGTCTTACTCAGGGTAGCTCCTTCAGCATTAATACTACTCTTCATGAGGACCCTGCAAATTATCATTACCCCAGCATTGCCAGGTACCCATTTAATACATACTGGTCAAGAAGGACAAAGGTCATTGTACGTAAAGCAAGGATCGAATCCAGGACCAAGGCCGTATGCAGAAATTTTTTCATGGGGGGGGGGGCAAGATGATCGCTTTCAATATTGGATCATTTAAAAGTCTAAAACCCGATTAAAAAAGAGTATGATTTTGAAATTTCTGGGGGGCAACTGCCCCCCCCCCTGGCCCCCTGCCCCCCCCCCCCCCCCCCCCCCCCTGCTGCGTACGGCCTTGTCCAGGACCTCCTGTTTGAGAGTCACAAGCCTTTACCAATATACAACAGTTCCCTCACTGTATTCAACCGATCAATAAGGAGGTATCGCAGTATAGTTGATATGCAATGATATTCAGGATCAATTATAGAATGGGTTTCAGAATCCCTGCAATCTCATTGGTCAAGAGCTGTGCCTTGAATTTTACTGGCCTGCACGTTCGATATCAATAATTATTACGATCACTGACGATAGCCACTGTAAACATGCTATCGATATTTATTTTAGCGAGTGCGAGAGTCTGAGCTGAGAGCCGCGATATACGACTTTTTAATTCAGATGTTAATGATAGTTGACTTCGGATTCTGATGGTAAGCCCAATAAAATCTGATTATAGGTCTACCTGTTTAAAAACAAGCAAACTGAAAAGGCGATTAAATGAAAATTAGTGCAGTGTGAAACTGAAACTTCAGTACCGTACGCTGCACTGCACTGCAGTGCATACGGTACGGTGATTCACTACAGCGCAGCATACACTGGCCTGGTCTGGGCTGGCCTGGATTATGGGCTGACCAGACTTAAAATTTGTTGATGCAAGACTATAAGTTCTCTTTGCATTAATTCTTTAAATTACTTGCTTTAATGTAAATAGACTAGATTATATCTAACTTGGGCTTGTTGTTGACATGAGTGACAGATTCTAAAATAAAAAAGTTGACAGTCATGACAGTAGTTAGCTTAGCCTAGGCTTAGGGTCAAGACTCTAACACTGAAATAAAATGAAATTCTGATATTTAACCTAATTAGCCAGATTTTCAGTTCTCTATGGAAGTCATTAAATTTCTAAAATCTATTTATGATGCATGGAAATGATTTACCAGTGCCATGCGTCCGGTAAATTTGAGCCATGCGTCCGGTAAATTTAGCCATGCGTCCGGTAAATTTCAGCCATGCGTCCGGTAAATTTTTTTACCGGACGCATGGCTCACTTTCACTGGATGCATGATTGGGCAAAAGTTTGATTTTCACTTTTTTTTTTACCCATTCTATAAAACAGATGATGCACAGATATTTTTCGTGCCAACCTGTGCATCATTTGTATATTGATTTTGGTTGAATTAGGAAACAAGAGCCCCAGGGGGCACGACGCTCACCTGAGGTGGATCAATTCACATCTGGTGCATGTTCTCTCTAGCACATGAACAACTTTCATTCTTCATCTATAGAAGTATCTCTATACACAATACCAAGTCTGAGCTTCCTACCAAGTTCGGTTTTGGAGAAGAAGCTGAAAATGTAAAAAGTTAATGGATGGCGGACAACTTGCCCCCCCCCCCCCCCCCAGTATGTTACCCCCACAGACCCCCTATAGGGCCACCCAGAAAAAAATCTCCATACACAATACCAAGTCTGAGCTATTGCTGGTTCTGGAGAAGATGTTTGAAATTTACATAGCTTTTATACTTGGGGGCCCTCCCCCTGGGCCCCCCTGGGGGCCACATGTACCATTTTAGCACCTTTGGATCCCCTACCCCTAAGGATGATTCCTACCAAGTTTGGTTGAATTCCGATCATGTGTTTTGGAGAAGATCAGAATGTACATTTTGCCTGGCAGCGCCCCCCCCCCCTCCAGTATGTTACCCCCACAGGGCCCCTATAAGGCCACTCAGAGAAATTTCATGAACAACATTCATTCTTCATCTATAAAGGTATCTCCATACACAATACCAAGTATGAGCTATGCCTGGTTCTGGAGAAGAAGATGTTTGAAATTTACATAGCTTTTACAATTGGGGGCCTTCCCCCTGGGGGCCACATGTACCATTTTAGCAACTTTGGGTCCCCTACCCCTAAGGATGATTCCTACCAAGTTTGGTTGAATTCCGATCATGTGTTTTGGAGAAGAAGATCAGAATGTACATTTTGCCTGGCAGCGCCCCCCCCCCCCCCTCCAGTATGTTACCCCTACCGCCCCTATAGGGCCACTCAGAGAAATTTCATGAACAACATTCATTCTTCATCTATAGAGGTATCTCCATACAAAATACCAAGTCTGAGCTATGCCTGGTTCTGGAGAAGAAGATGTTTGAAATTTACATAGCTTTTACAATTGGGGGCCCTCCCCCTGGGCCCCCCTAGGGGCCACATGTACCATTTTAGCAACTTTGGGTCCCCTACCCCTAAGGATGATTCCTACCAAGTTTGGTTGAATTCCGATCATGTGTTTTGGAGAAGATCAGAATGTACATTTTGCCTGGCAGCGCCCCCCCCCCCCCCTCCAGTATGTTACCCCTACCGCCCCTATAGGGCCACTCAGAGAAATTTCATGAACAACATTCATTCTTCATCTATAGAGGTATCTCCATACAAAATACCAAGTCTGAGCTATGCCTGGTTCTGGAGAAGAAGATGTTTGAAATTTTCATAGCTTTTACAATTGGGGGCCCTCCCCCTGGGCCCCCCTGGGGGCCACATGTACCATTTTAGCAACTTTGGGTCCCCTACCCCTAAGGATGATTCCTACCAAGTTTGGTTGAATTCCGATCATGGGTTTTGGAGAAGAAGATGAAAATGTAAAAAGTTAACGGACGACGCACGACGGACGACGCACGACGGACGACGGACAAATTTCCATCGCAATAGCTCACTCGAGCCATAGGCTCAGGTGAGCTAAAAATGTAATAAAATATTCAAATTACATGGAGTGTCATGAGGTGGCCCAGATACTCTGGAAGTCATTCTCTATGCCCTTTTCTTAGACCATTTTAACAAGCCTGCTGTATAAACACAATACAAACAAATACTTAACAAGCATTAATGCAAATACAGTTTTGTTTTCTTACCAGTGAGTTGATAATACAATCCAAATGTAGATGAGCTGACCGCCATGCCCAGTGCTTGGAAAGAAAAGTTTGAAGAAAAGGAAGGCAGCTGATAAATGCACTGTACCAAGCTTTGGTCAGTTGCTTGTAACTACAAAGGTGCTATATAACAACAAATATAACCACTATTATAATTATTATTATTGTTATTATTATTATCATTACCATTATTGTCATTACTACGAGCCAATTGATTATCTCAATTAATCTCAATCACGCTTTTCCTGGCTGGTCATCTTCGCTTATCAGCCAGGCACAGTCAATACCAAACTATCTCTAATACAATGACTTAAATCATTGATAGCAAAATTTCCGGTCTTACTTTATAAAAACACAAAAAACCAAAACACTGTGGTCTCTAGATACATACTGTATGTCCATCCAGAGAAATCATCACAAAACTTGAAAACTTCTTCACTTACGGGTGTAAATCACACACGCACACACTTTTCAAGGGGAAATATAAATCAGTTATTGACAATTTTTACAAAATTAATATAAGTGTCTCTTATAATACCAGTGGCAATTTCTCTTTAAAATGTAATCAAAATACTGAAAATAGGTTTAGAACATCCTTTTTTTCTTCGAACACCATCACATCCATCTCCATTACGATCGTGTTTAATGCAAGTGCAATCTCAGCACCCGATTGCGATCACCCCTACCCCCACCTCATAATGGATTTTACGTCACTGGCTTCGCTACTACAAAATACGGATGATATTTATAACATGTATTCCAGAAATATTAAGCAAATCAAAAATGGAAAAACACAAAAGTTTAGGGAGTAATATGGTAACCTCTCAGACTTGATGAGCTAACCGCTTTTGTCATGTTTTTTGAAGCGCTACCTTTCAATATACATTTGTTTTGATTAGTCTGCCGCTACACGAATTTCAAACAGGCAGCAGGGAAATATTGGACGAGGTTACTCCACTCAAGAAGTGACATGTAACAAGCAAGGCCGTACGCAGAAATTTTTTCCTGGGGGGGGGGGGGCAAGATGATCGCTTTCAAAGGAACCCATAACTTGAAGTCTAAAACCTGATTGAAAAATAAACTCAAGGGCGATTTCAAAGGCCTATTGTACTGCCCATAGAAATCAGGTTCGGATTACGTAATACGCCATTGTAATGTCAGCACACTTCTAAAGATGATAGACAGGGCTATTGAAATTGCCTTCAGTTGACTTTTCGAAAGTAGTTTTTATCGTGTTATGTATGAAAAATGCTTTTACCTCCAATAATCAGGAGTGATTTGCGTCCCAACTTGTCCATAAGTACCGCTGCTACGCATGTGAAGACCACCTGAACCGCACCCACTATCACTGTGGCAACATTGGAGTTGATAGAGGGCGCTGCACTTTGAAAGATGTTCACGGTGTAGAACATAACTGCATTGATACCACTGAACTGCTGCACAAACATAAGCACTAGTGAGATCATGAGGGGCTTGTAGAGAAACGGGCGGGAGAACTCCGACCACCGGAATTTATCCTACATTTAGAGATACGAGAACAAAAAATACTCATCCATTTGCATGCTTTTTAAAGGGAAAGACCACCCTGATTACAAGTTTGTTTTAAAAGAAGCAAAACAATTAAAGAAAGTGAAGTGAAGGTTTGAGCAAAATAAGATAAGAAATAAGACAGTTCTGAATTTTCAAAGTTGTTATCGATCAAACACAAATTCGCAACTCTTATGTAACTTGTGAGCTCCTCTTCCATTTGCCCTGTACACCAAAAATCACTAATTTCCATTTGACCAGCCGTTTAGACAGTGTCGGTCTGTATATTTTCATTAGCATAATAACTTACATCCGAAGTGTCAAGGGCATCTTCAATCTCTCGACATTCCAGTTCAACATCGACCAGGTCACCACGCAGTCTTCTCAGGACCGCCAATGCTTGACCCTTCAGGCGATGGATGAGGAGATACCTAGGGGTTTCTGAAATGGTCACGATGGTTACCACCAGAAGAGCAGTCAGCGCAGCACCAGTCATTGCAAGCCACCAGTAGGTAAGATAAATCCCTGAATATAAAAAATGAGACCAATTTCGATGCTTTATGCATGAACTAAAGATAAAGTAATAAAATAAAGCCCTTTATTAAGTAAGTCGGTCAGAAATCTTTGATATTTTGATGATAATGTTTGGTTGTTTAATACATGTACTTTTGTTTGGGGGGAGGCTTGTTCTTTTAATGTTTAAGTAGGAGTAAGAAGAAAAGGTCCATACATGAATAAGACTAAATTTCATCTATTTTTGTAGAATCTGTGTCTTGGGGTTGAGAGCAACATTTTTTCGCACTTTTCTGTTCTCTACCATACTTGTGCATGGGGGTGGGGGGGAGTGGCTGAAAACAAGTATATCGCTTAAAGATAAAGCAACCAAAGGACCCTCAACTTTAAGTCTTATCAAAGTCAGATAAGTAAGGATTGATGTCACACAATTGGGCACAGAACAACTTGGTTTTAAACAAGGAAACTCCCAGTTACGAGACCACTGCTCTACCACTGAGCCGTGACACCTCCCACCCAACAAACACGATTTTACCTAGGACATACACCAAGAGGATTCCAACAGTCACTGCCACCTGGAAGCTGGAACCAAGGAAACCACGAAGATTGGGTGGGGCCACCTCTGAGATGTAGTTCTACATGAAGTTAGAAAGGCGTGAAATTGGATAGAAGAGTCATTGTTCCATAAGAAGTTTGTATGCATTATTATGCTAATTTCTAGATGTGAAGAAAATTTCCTCCTCCTCCTCCTCCTCCTCCTCCTCCTCCTCCTCCTCCTCCTCCTCCTCCTCCTCCTCCTCCTCCTCCTCCTCCTCCTCCTCCTCCTCCTCCTCCTCCTCCTCCTCCTCCTCCTCCTCCTCCTCCTCCTCCTCCTCCTCCTCCTCCTCCTCCTCCTCCTCCTCCTCCTTCTTCTTCTTCTTCTTCTTCTTCTTCTTCTTCTTCTTCTTTTTCATCACGCATTGTCATTATGCATTGTCATTATGTATTATCCTAATGAAAAGAAAATTACTTAACCCCGTACAACTTACCGGCACAGCTAAACATGACATGCCACACCCAATACCAGTCAGTATCCTGCCGAAGTACAGGTTGAAGACGTGTGTATTGGAGGCTGTCCCGATGAGAACCCAACCGGTAATGAAGGGGATAGCTGTGGTCATGATGGTCAGCTTCCTGCCTGCGCACTGGAGCAGGAAGCCTGCTATGGGGCCTCCCACCATGGCTCCAATATTCAGTAATGACTAAACCATAAAAAAAATCAGATGATAAATCAGGGGGGGGGGGTGTTTCATCAAGTGTCTTGTCTGTGATTTTTACTGACAAATTTGCTCTCAGCCAATCAGATGCAAGGATTTCAGTAGCTTATAACAGTCATTGCAAACTTGTCATTGATGACAAGTTTTATGAAACAGGGCCCAGTTAACTCATGAAAGTGATGGTTGAGTTCTGATAAAGATGAAAAAATAATCTGAGAGCTTTCTCGTTCCTATAACTCTTTCAGTGTTGATGGCACATATATGTGACAGATAGACTTTCATTCACCAATTGTTTGAACAAAGGAAAGGTATATGGTGGTCATTGTATATGAAAATTTTGAGCATCAAGCATTCTAAATATATGATTATAATTATATGCTACCATAGAAAATTTCAGAGAAAATTTCAGATTTTTAAAAAGATATTACATTATTTCAACATTAAACAATAGTGAACAAATGAGAAACCAAAATTCAATGGACAAAAAAGAAGCTCAAATGTAATTTTCAATAATTCTTTTGCATAAAGTTGGGTAAAGTAATAATGTTTGGTATCATAAGAAATGGTAATAAATTTCCTACAAGTGTCGTACACAATATTTTGTGAAATAATAGATGGTTAATGAAGTGCAGACATTTGAAAAGTAAGCATTGATCACATTTTGGTAAAATTTTGAAGAGAGCTAAAACCCTTGGCACTGTAAGAGTTAACATGAGCTAGCAGACTTGTCGCGGTTGCGTGCGGACGTGCAATTTTTGTGCTCCCTTTTTTACTTCTCTCGTTACCTGATATTGATGTTTTTATCCTCGCTTTTACATTTTATCTTGCCCGACTCTGTCTCTCAAGACATTTGGAGCATTTTTATCATGTTCTCTATTCTCTTCGATGAATAGTACGCTATATTATCACTAACTTTGCACCCACTCGCGCGACTCTCCTACGTTATCATCACAGCTGATTTGGCCTACGGCATCGCACCTGTCACCTACGGAGAACTTCGGCCTAGCAAATCTGTACCTTATTGCTGCCGTCCTTCGCTAGTACTCGGCGGAAGTTCATCGCCCCGCCCGACATAGTTCTTTTGTTCTACGTGCTCTCGCCATCTTGGGATTCCTATTGTTCCACTTCGCGCCAACTCGGAATCCCATTGTCTGTATGTGCGCCATCTTGGAAGTTTCTTTTGGAACTTTTTAATATGTGATGTCTTATTGTTTTCATCGCCCTGTGCCCTGGGACTTGTAGTCGTCTCTAATTCCCTGCACTGTAACTGTGAGTATGTTCCGTGCTTGCTTATTTGCCTAGACTTGGCTGAACATTTTGATGACATATTGTCAGTTGTGACTAGTGAGATTACAACTTCTCCTTTCTAGGAACTGAATCATTATCTGTAGAATTCATCTTATCAATTAAATTAGCTTTATTACTAGCTTAGTCAAATTTGTTTATGACCTTGTCCTGGAATTTGACTTAGTGAGGATTGTCATAAGCCATCAAACAGCATCATGACCCTGAAGTGCAGATTATAGGATGCAAAATCACCCTACCTTCTGTTTATAGTTAGAAAATGCATCCTCCTTCTCATTACGCTTCCTGCTGCCCATCGATGGATATGGAATTCTTAAAAGCCTATAGATGCTCAAAAAGCACGCAGTCCAGACGAGATTCCTGCCTACATACTAAAGGTGTATGCTGATATCCTATCACCACTCCTCACTAGGATTTTCAACCAGTCGCTGAAGGATGGTAACCTCCAGGATGATTGGCTGACGGCCAATGTGTGGCCGATCTACAAGAAAGGGGATCGCTCGCTACCTATAAACTACCATCCGATATCCCTTACATCTATCCCCTGCAAATTGCTCGAACATATAGTCTTCCACCATATTATGGGTCATCTTGAGGATCATCATTATACTGTACTACCAGCATGGATTTCGCAAAGCCCACTCCTGTGAAACCCAGCTTATCAACACCACTGAGGAAATTATGCACTATTTAGATGCAAATAGTGGGGGACAGATAGACATGCAGATCTTGGACTTCAGTAAAGCCTTTGATATTGTGTCACACCCATAGATTCTTCTTAAAGTTAAACATTATGGAATTATCGGTGATCCTCTGAGATGGATGGACGCCTGGCTCACGAGACGTACCCAACGAGTACTGGTGGATGGAGAAATGTCGCACCCAATTCAGGTTACATCAGGCGTGCCTCAAGGTACGGTCCTCGGACCCCTGATGTTCCTTCTCTACATCAACGACATTGGGGAACGCCTAAGCTCCGAGACAAGTATCAAGTTATTTGCAGACGATTGCCTCCAGTTTCGCCCCATTCACAACCATGATGATCAAGCCCAACTTCAAAGGGACCTGGATGCTGTGACAGACTGGGCCCTCTCATGGCAAATGAGCCTCAATCCCTCTAAATGTCAAACAATGCATGTAACAAGAAGTAGAAACCCAATATGTTAGGAGTTGACCTGATATGTACCTACCTAGGGATTCACCTGTCTAATGATACGTCATGGAACCACCACCTCAATTATATTGTAAAGGATACCAGCAGGATATTAGGCTTCATACGTAGAAATCTCTTGAGATGCGATATCCAGGTACAAAGCCCTGGTTTGTCCCAAACTGGAATATGCTGCATCCGTATGAGATCCACATCAATATAACCTCATAAGTAAACTAGAAATGGTTCAGAGACGGGCAGCATGTTTTGTTTTTAACGACTACCGTCGAATTACTAAGGTATCTGAATACGTGACCATCCTAGACTGGCCCCTCCTACAGAAACGAAGGAAGGTTAGCAGACTGTCTTTGTTCTACAAGGCCCTCCATCAGGAAGCTGCTGTTAACATTCCATTGTATGTGAAACAAGCATCATCACCTCTGAGGGGTGACACTGATCGCTATACCCTTCTTCAATGCCGTACGAAAGCATACCTTAATAGCTTTCTTCCAATACAATGAAAGATTGGAACTACTTGTCCCCTGAAACTAAAAACTTAAATACATCGTTAGCCTTTAAAAATCAACTAGAAAAGGGCTAAGATGAATTAGAATTGCAAGCTGCACTGTAACCTACAGTACATGTAGACCAGCTCTGGACACAAGTGCTGTTTCAGCGATGTCCGGATTCCCATTCAGAGATCAGAGATCAGTTTGGAAGAATACAATAGTAGAAGTGTCCCCTGAAAAGGATTACTCTTCAAATACTCTCATAAGTGAAATATAACAAGAAATAACTCTAAAAAAAAGTGTGGACCAAACTTCCATGTCACATGTGCGTGTAGTTCCATACACATTTATGTGTGCAGTGCATGTGGATTGTAAGCAAGATTTATTTAGTTAATTTCTATTTGATGATTCCAAAACCTCAAAGGATGTACACCAATACCTCTGTACTACATAACAAGCTTTTCCAAATAAATTCTGGACAGTTTCTTTGATTTTTTCACAAGTTACCTGCCTGTCCATTTCTCAACTTTATATTTATTCAATTACTGAAACACATGGTGAATTTAAATGTGTTTTTTAAAATAACCTTTTCCCCCCATGATCCATATCATTTTCAGTTCTCTTATTAATCATGAATGAAATTAAGTGAACAGGGTCTGCAACATCCCTGACAAAAGAAAAACTATATATTTTCCCCCTTTTCTATTAACCCAGTTTCATGTTACTGATTTTCATACACATATAATAAAGTACTAGAACTAAGATGAAAAGATAACCCATTCGGCTATATGAAGCATCTTATGTGATATAATGTATTAAAGTTAAACAACACCGTTTTGAAAAATGCAGTATGGTGTAGTTATGTCCTATGTGTTTAACTTGATCCCTTTTGTACATCATCATTTAATACATTTCGACACTGTATTCTGACCTGTACAAATTGTATGCCAAAGGAAGAATAATTCTGATGAAAATTGTGACTAGTTCATCGTATATGATTACTTCATTTGAAATATATTCATTGACTTTCTAAACATACAGAGGAAGCTCTATACTATCAGCTCTGAGTTTTTCTTATTTGAGGCTAAATGTGCCATATTACAAGCCCGGGGGGGGCACTCAGATATATGGGTGTACACATGCGTGTCCATGGGTTTTCAAAATACCCCCTAAACAGGTTTTATACTTGGATGAAAAAAGACCCCTAAACGAGGATTTTTTGCGTGGGTTTTCATCATCCAACCCCCCTAAACAGGTTTGACTTAAATATTACCCCATAAACAGCGCGCGCTATAAGCAACAACACATTTCAGAGGGGGAACCATTTCAGTGCACTATGGCTGCGTCGGTAGAACTCTCCGCTCCCGATTCTCTTCTCTTTTTTGCATCCATCTGCATGCACTGCCGCGCGTCACTCCCTGAACTGAAATCGGGCTGCAAATCCCCGTGAAAATCCCTGAAAATATCAGAAAATGTCCCATTTACATATTGGTGCCAAAGTGAAAAATATACCCCCTAAACGCGTTCGGCCAGATTAGTCAAAAGCACCCCTTTTTGTTGAAAATCAGCGTTTTTGGACCCCTTAACGCGTAAACAAGACCCCTTTTTACGCGTTTTCTTGGACGCGCATGTGTACACCCATATATCTGAGTGGCCCCCCCGGGATTACAAGTACTCTTTTAAACGGAAGGTTGGGTTCTGGCCAAGGTTAAAAAATAATTTGTGAGCTTTCCCAATCTTTGATGTCAGTTTGTCCCCTGAAAATGTTCGCTCTTCAAATGCCCTTATATTCAAAACAATGGCGAGAAATAGCATAAAAGTTTGGGCCAAACTTTTATGCTACAGGTGTGTATACTACATGTATACACAATTCTGTGCGCAGTGCATGTGACTTTCAGCAAGCTTGCATCAATTTCTCAACATTTTGACGATTCCAAAGCCTCACAGCAAGTACACACCAATTTTCTGTACTACACAATCAACCTTCCTCAAGTGCTTCCAGACAGTTTCTTTCAACAATAAAATCTCACGACCAGGGTCCTGTTTCATAAAACCTGTTATCAACTGCCCCATATCGATGACAAATGTGCTCTCAGCCAATCAAATGCAATGATTTCAGTGGCTTATACAGTTATTGTGACTTGTTATTGATAAGAAGTTTTATGAAACAGGGCCCAGAACTCAACCTTATCTTTAAGCCTGTCAATCGGCCCATACAAATCATTAACTCTGCATTTGCTGCTTATTTTGCCATATAATGACACCAGATAGAAATGACAAATTCCCGTTTGTTGCTATCTAAGAAATAACTTTTTGAAAAAAAGGTTCTCACCCCAAACCAGGATTCTTCATCTGAGGACGGGAAGCCAATCTTGGGTAGCGCAGGAGAGGAGTAGCCTATGGCGAACCCTGTAATGAGGGGAGCCTGCAGCACCAGTGCTACAATGATGTAGAGGCGAGAATTTCCCACCTTGGAGCTACAGAAGATACATGTTGTAACAGGTGAATGATGTGTTTAATCACATTTATCATTTCATCTCCATTTATCTTTCATTCTCCATATGGGCAATTCCATGATTACGTGGACATCAGGCCAAACTTTATTTTTGCTCTTTCTCAAATTCAGGTCAATTTTGGGGGTTTAAATAAATACAAGAATTGTCTTTACAAAGGGGTTTCATACTCACACAAAAACAATTTTATTTAATATTGCCCCTTATAGAAGAATCCGAACCATACACAAATTTAGATAGATGGGACTTCACACAGTTTTCTAGTTGTGGACAGAAATATACTGCATATTTTGTGAAATTTTCAATTAGATAATTTGTAGGGCATTTAGTCACACCAATTTAAAAGAAAGTAGGCAATAATAAGTTGTTGAAAAGGTATAAAAATCTCAAATATGTAGTACTGGACAAAATGTAACATGACTAACCGTAGCGTTACTAACCAAGGTTTTGGGCTCTACTTAAACAAATTGAGAGATACAATCTCTAAGCAATTTGGGGCAACATTTGTCATCATTTAAGAAGTAATACTGATATGGCTCCAAGTTTGAGGTACAATACAATAAGGAGGAATATTTTTTCAAAAACTTTGGTTTGTTTATGTCCTTTTTTTGTAATGTAACTAACCGTCATCAAACGTTCTCATTACATGTACATGTACAGCTCTTATTTTATTCATTTACTTTTGATTTCTTTATGTACTGTAGACCTTTGTTAGGTGAATATATATTTGCAAGAGTAGGACTTCAGATGAAAAAGCTATTGAATTATCTGTATCAAAAATATTAAAATTTGATAAAGTGTAACGTAACTAACCATGGAGTTATTCATATCACAGCACGGGATAAATATCAGATTGACTGATCAAAATTTTAGAACTGTTTAAAACAAATTTAAGGCCATGATTAATTTAAAGCTAAGTGTGGTACACAGGCACATATTATCAAATTCATCAAAATTTTTGAGCACTTAGCCAAAAAGCTTCTGCCTACAGACTGGTTTTAATTTAACTGCTCAAAATCCTAGCAAAATATTGTAAGACTTTGCTTTATTCATTGATATGTAAGAAAGTAACTTTTTCATGGCTGCATTTAATATACAAAGTTTAAGCTATTCTAGAGGTTGAAATAAAATATTGCTCATGTCACATGCTAAGAACAGTCCAAGTCTCTAAAGAAATGCTCTGCTGACAATCACTGACCTAATGAGTTGGCTTTTCTCATTATCATCACGGGGAAGGAGACTTTCAGTGTCCCTGATCTGGACTTGTGGCACATCATTATCTTCCATGATCTCTGTCTAAGCTTCGCTGCATCAAATGGCTGCTCTCTCTGGTTGTTCCTACAGAAGTAATTAAAAAGTACAGGCAATGATAGACATCAATCTAGTCATGATTTTAGTAAAAACAGAAGAGTCAAGATACTTTGGATGCCTGGCAGGATTTTAGGAGACAAATGCTAATTGCAAGCACAAATAAAGCGGTGGAGCTCCAAAGAGCTCCATTTAGTCAAGTCAGCTTTGGGGGAATAAAGGCATAATGCCCGAGTTGTACATGTACGACTGCGAATCGCCTGGCCTTTCGGCATAAGTTTTGATCTATATGTATCTCTACTCTTTGTCACTCATTTTTCAGTCCTGCATATTAATAAAGAAGATATATTTTTATATGTCTGTCATGTCCAAATATATATATTTTAGTATTGAAACCTCTTCTTGTAAAGATTCTGATTGAAAACAAAGTGATCAAAGGACCAGACAAACAGACTTTTCAAGAGAATAATTAATGAGAAAGTTATGATTTTTTAAATCATTTTCTGCTACTGCAGATTGTACGGCCACCTCAGAGCGCCCTATAACCATAGCCATAAGGCTATCGGAGGACGAAGAGTCCTCACCCTTCCTACTATTCCCATCAGAGGGGTCAGAGCATGCCCTCACAGGGGTAATCTCTGCCCTTGATTTTTGCCCTGCCCATGCAGGTATTACGGCCTCTTGCCCTATTCCCATAGTATTTCTGCTATCAGAGGATGACGCATCCTCTCCCCCGTCTCTACTCCCATTAGGGTGTCAGAGGGTTTGAATATCTCCCCCCCCCCCCCCCCCCCACTCAAGCTGGCGAGCAGAAATTTACTTGAACAACAACAAAAAAGAATCATAAGGCAAAAAAAAATCCAAAGTGACATCAGAATAGTGATGTTGGGTTAAAATTTTTTAAACATTTCCATACCAACTGGCTTAGATAGGGGAGGGGCGCACAATGGGTCACATGAAAGGGGAGAGCGGAAAGAATGTGGAAAATAATTAGAGATAATAGGGTTTTCAGTCAGTTTTATTTGCTTTCGTCCTGCAACTTCATAACATTGCACAGCCATTTATAAGGCCTAGTCAATATACGTCTTTGGCCTTTTTTTATTTTGCTATCAATTTTGTCAAAGACTGAAAGAGTTCAAAGAGTTATTCAAAATCGTCACTCGCTCGTTGTAAGGTCTTGTCTATGTAAGTTGATTGACCATTGAACCTGTTGAATGACATTTTAAAGATAACATGGGAAGATAAGCAGTGATAAACATGATAAGACTCAAATGAAATCTGTGGCAATGGAATGTAATATAAATATAGAAAACATACTGGAAAAGAGAGAGAGGGGTATTTAATGTGTCTGTTCACTTAAAAATGGACAATTTTCCCGCTCTCAAGTTGCATGGAGTACTCCAGGTGGACCCGGCCGGTCAAGTCATTCAGGCCCTTAAATTGTGGCCCTCTAATACAGCCAGTTCAACCGGAGTGCCATGAGAATATTTTATAAAACATCGACGTCTTGGAAACTATAATGAGAAATAACAAGATACCCCAGTATAACACTTGGGGTGTTTTGGAAATATTATTTGGGAGATAGTAAAGTATGTGTTCCGTCGCTCGCTTCGCTTAAGCACAAAACTTTGAAATAGTTTCAGGCAGCGAGGACCATGAATATTTCCATAGTATTTATTGTAATATGTCCATGAATGTTCAATGTTACAATTTTCGGGCACGTCACTGCCTTATTATCGCCATGACGCCCAGATATTAGGGTTACCTTACTTTCTATATTGAAATTAGCAACAGCAAATTACAGTTCATTTTTCTTCGCTCGCTTGCAAATCTTAGAAATTAGATAGTTCAGGCAGCCAGGTGCATGAATATTTTCATAGGATGCTACTGCAATATTCAGGTACATCGCTTCCCTATCGCCATGGCACCCGAATACTCGTCCACTTTCTATATTGAAATGAGCAGCAGCAAATTAAAGAGCATTTTTTTCTCGCTCGCTTCGCTCGCTCGCAAACCTTATTAACAGGATAGTTCCATGCAGTGACTCCGAGGTCCATGAATATTCAATGTTATGACAATTTTCAGGCACGTCACTGCCCTATCGCCATGGCGCCCAGATATAAGGGTTACCTTTCTATAAAAGAACAACAGAATGTGCCCCCCCCCCCCCCCCCCCCCCCTGTTCGCTTCATTTCCTAAAAACTTTATTAATATGAATGATTCCTGGCAACAAGATGACTGGAGATATAGCCTTACATTTCACCTATTGGTGACTAATGAATAAAATTTTGCCACTTATAAGTACATTTTCATTTTTCTCACGCTCGCTCGCAAAATTTGGAACCCTACACAGTGGTAGTATATGTCTGGGCTTCATATTTGACCCAACCCCTGTCAAATAATCTAACTGTATATATTACGCTAAGGATTTGGGGCCTTTTTTTTAGTTCGAATAGGCGATCCCCTGGCCCTTTCGGTCCCCACCTTTTGGTACTCACGGGTGGGGAATGGTTCTTAGAGTGGTGGGAGGCACTTCTTAAGGGCTGATGTGCCGTCCATATTTCATAAATTCATTTTTAAACATTAAATTTCCGGAGGGAGTAATAATTCTGCCAACCCATGAAGCTGGTTTGTAGCTTCATGCCCAACCCATACCCTTTACCTGTGATGGGGAGAAACCTCATTTGGTGTATTGCCAAAGAACAGCGTGACGTGTATACTCCAAGGCCATATATCCGCATGTATGGCTTCAATCAGGAAGCTTCAGTGTATACGACGCAACAAACATGTTATTTGTTCGCACCAGGGAATCTCTTACACTTCCCTGCAGGTACTATGTTTCATGCATAGAGTTACATCATTTGTAGCTTCATGGTTACATACATACAGTTTAGTGTTTATGTAACTTTATGGTTTCACAGCGGTCGCTGGGGGGGGGGGGGAGATGTCTCATAAGAGGTCGGTACGGTACATCATCCATGTGAAAACGTTTTCAGCAATAGGCGCATAACCCAGGTTACGCGTTTAGGGCATCAATTTATCAACAAATGCAAAAATCAAGAAAACGGGTATCAAATTCAGAGACTGATAACAAGAAGATCCGCGGAAGGAGTGGGTGGAATAGTTTGGTAATGTGTTCCAAATTAGGTTAGATTTCTTTTACGGTTCCTTTTTGGCTAAAAAGAAGTCTATGATGATGATGTAGGCCTAAATAGAATGTTAAATACCAAGCAAGATATAAAATATCATGAAGCATATAATGAGGTAAACTTCCCTTTGCGACAGCCTCCCGAAATGAAACCGATATATAGGGTTACGGAACTTAGGGTTAGGGTTTCGGGTCTACGTAACCGCACACTTGGGTGGCTGTCGCATAAGACATTCCTATTATCAACAGCTAAATTGACATGAATGGGGAAAATGGCCTGAATACTGTTGGAAACATGTTATTGCATATATCGCCTCAAATATATTATTCATTCCCTTATGACAGACTAAACCGATCTGTAGACATCATTCGGGGGAGGGGAGGTGTAGGAGATCACGCCACTTAGGAATATCAGTTGCCACGTTGTAAAGAAGGAGCCCCTCCCCCACAACCAAACTAACCAAAATCTCCTTCGAAAATATTTCCACTATGATATGGATACGTATAGGTAGTATGGAAAAGTCAATCTGTCGGTCCTCCCAAGACCCATATAAGGGCGCCATAATCCCCCGGAAAAGAAAATGAGAATAAATTCTTTTTTCCCCTCATTTTTGCATCCTTAACAAGGGACGTACCGCTAATTATGCACGTTATGCTTTCATGGCCCTAATTTCTCTGAGTATTAAACCACAGAAACATGGCATGATCAAATCGCTCCCTCTAGGTCTATGCATGGATATACTACTCAAACATAATTATATCCATATCATTTAGTAATTAGTCTTCATCAGGATGAAAATGTATTTTCTTCAGAACTCATGCAAGCTTTGGATAAATAACACATACTCACATGTTGTAAATACTTTTGGGTAAAAAATAACTTTACCCGACTTTTTTTTTTATTCACTTGATTATTGTGAGAAATATACGGTACGGTGATTAATCATAAACACAGCTACATGTAGCACCCATGGATTTCCACGGGCTGCTTCTGCTAGTATATTACTCTATTTGCAGCCATAGGGGGAATCCTTTTATCTCAGCCTATTGTTATCATTCCCCGTAACGCCCGTCGAATTTCCCCGCAATGCCGAATTTCTATTGTGACGGAATAAACCGCATTGTTAGGATTCCCCCTATAGTCAGAAATAGGGATATATGTATATACAGTCATCCTCAAAATTATTCATACCCCTTGGAAAATTGGAGATTTTTGCATTTTTCACAAAAATGAAAGGGGAACTGGATTTACTTGCACATCACTTAAATACATTTAGTTATCATCTGCAAATTAATGCCATTTCTGATTTCACCTCATTTGCATAACAATAGAAAAAGTGAATTATCCAAATTTGGTGATGTTCAAAATTATTCATACCCTTGGTGATTCATTGACTTTCCTAATCATTATGAATCAAATCCTTTGTGATTAAAGCTTGTATTACACTTCATTACACTGTCCCAATGCTTTTGGAGGTGTCTACTGAGATAGCAGGCCAATACCTGGTACCCAATCCCTTAATTTCCTTGAGGATGTTGTCCAGAGATGCCTTCACCTGGTCTTCAAAGCATTCCTTGGATTAAAAGGAGATTTAATGTATACAAGGGGTGTAGTTATTCACTTAGTGGTTACGAGACCATGATACTGCTATTTTCATTCAGTATTCTGCTAATTTGATGAAAATTTTACTCATAAGACGAAGTAAAACACTCTTCCTGGAGAGACCTTCCCTGGAGCCCTTCTCTGTTGCACTGTCTGAGAGTGAGTTTTTTCTCATTAATAATGTTTAGGAAGGCCATGGTAGAGGTTTTATTGAATGTACCAACAAGTAATCACTGCACATGAGCACCCAAGTCAATTCCTTAGCACTACAGTGTACATCCTTACTTATGGATCCTGCTGAGTATCGTCATAGAAGTAGAAGTAGAAGTAAATGTTAGTTGGTGCCATTTTAAGCAGTTTGTTCAGTTACACAAACTGACACACTTGGATATGGACACCTGCTATAAGGTCCTTCACAAGTGGGTACTCTGGTGAAGTTTAAATACATGTACTATCTTTATTTTCCTGTGTGTCATCTAAGTGGTAGCATTTTTGCTCTGCAGCTGGTACCATTGAGGGAATATGGTATAAATTTAGTGCCCAGTGATATCAAGGCTTGTACCCACCATACCAAGGATAGTATCAAAAATATGAAAATTGGCACAATAAAAAGTCAATTTGGGATGTGTAAGGTGCTAACAGGATACGTACTGTAATCAATGGTGACCCAGCATCAGGGTCATGAAGTGACTTAAACATCACTAACATGGCCTTCCTGAGCACTCTAATTGAGAATGGAACCAAATAATGAGGGCGAACCATCTAAGACAGTGCAACAGGGAAGGGCTCTACGGAAGGTCTCTCCAGGAAGAGTGTTTTACTTCCTCGTAAGCGCAAAATTTTCATTAACGTAAATGAAAAACTGAATGAAAATATTAATATCATAGTCCCGTAACCACAAAATCAATAACTACACCCCATGTATACATTAAATCCAAGGAATGCCTTGAAGACCAGGTGAAGGCATCTCTGGACAACATCCTCAAGGAAATTAAACCATTGGATACCGGGTATTGGCCTGAAATCTCAGTAGAGACCTCCAGGAGCATTGTGACAGTGTACTGAAAGGTTACAAGGTTTAATCACATAGGATTTGATTCACGTTGATCGACAAAGTCAATAAATCACTAAGGGTATGAATAATTTTGAACACCACCAAATTTGGATAACTCACTTTTTCTATTGTTATGCAAATGAGTTGAAACCACAAACGGTATTCATTTGTAGATAACTTAATGTATTCAAGTGATGTGCAAGTAAATCCAGTTCCCCTTTCTTTTTTGCAAAAAATGCAAAAATCTCCAATTTTCCAAGGGGTATGAATAATTTTGAGGACAACTCTATATACACTCGTGCCCATACCCTTGAAAGGGCATGCCCCCTGACCCCACCACCCGCCACTCATACATGTATGTAGCTACATTCCTA
The DNA here is from genome assembly GCA_025617745.1 of Heliocidaris erythrogramma. NCBI lineage: Eukaryota > Metazoa > Echinodermata > Echinoidea > Camarodonta > Echinometridae > Heliocidaris > Heliocidaris erythrogramma. Next base: position 26,412,292 of record CM046856.1, read on the forward strand.
TACTTTGTGTGTAGAATCTAGGCAGTCATACACCTCAACTTTTTAAAACACCACTGCACAAAAGTCACCAACATTCACTCAAAATCGGCATTTAATTTACAAAACCGACCCCAACATATCCAAGAAATACAATAAATTCAACTCACCGATGTTGGAAAAGATAATTCCAAAATTGAAATCCGTAATTTATTGTTGATTCTCGCGAAACGATCTAACGGAGTCATTGTGTACATTTCCTGGTCGCCGCGGGCGCTGACCTCTCCAGAGAGTTTTGTTGTTAAAAATTCGGTCCCAATGGTGTGCAGGGAAAAGTCCTGTACGCGATCGTAGAGATCGATGTGCGGTTGCGATCCCGAGTTTCTTTGTGGACAACAGTTTTATTGGGCGATTTTAGTCTAAGACATTGGCAGTATGTAAACAACACGCAATCGCAAAACAAATCGACGGGGATTTCTCCGGGTTTGGACATGATTTTGACTTGGAGTTTGCTGGAAATATCAAAAGGTCTTCCTAACGGCCATTTGAGGTAGGAGTGAGATATTTAAGGTCTGAATTTGAAAGCAAGTATTTAAAATATTTATCTTATTTTTCACCCATACCTTTAGTACATGCGACAGAAAATACCCAATATTTTTGCATGCATATATCGTAGCGGTCAATATGACCACTATTTGTGGTGTGACACCCGTCACTCGGTCGCTTCACTCAGAAAGGTCCACTTTTTCCAATGTTGACCCCCCCCCCCCCCAGGCAGGACTAGCTTCCTGACTGTAAAAAAAAAAAAAATGGGCTATACGCCTTTTACATCACGAAGCTAGGTGTTTTAATACGGCAATCTAATGGCGCACGGTTAGCAGGACATGGAAAATGCCCTGAAATGTGCCTTTCCTGATAACTCCCGCGACCGACAGGTTCTTCACCACTGCATCTCCTCCTAGGGATTTAAAATGGTGGCTGCGTGCAACGGCGCACGATACAACCAAAATTGAAAATATACATCGCCGAAAGCGCGTCGTCGCATGCAGCCACCATTTTAAATCTGCATGACAAGATGAGGCATGGATACACAAACACTGGTGAGTTCTCTGAAATTTCTTATGTTATGGCAAGTTTATGCTTTATTTTGGGTGTTTTTTTTTAAATACGTACAATGATATAAAAAAAACATTCCAAAACTAAAAGATTCCCTAGGACTTTAATAGGAGGAGATGCTGTGGTGAAGAACCTATATGCCTATTATTAACTCCAGGGAGCTCCAACGCGCTGGAGTTATGCCTATATGGCTATAGACCGAAAATTTTGTCTCTCGTTCGTTAGCTCTTCACTTAGAGACAGAAACGCTCCATTCACTCGCCTGTGCAAACCGAATACCCATTGACTTACACACTATACAGTTTGAATACGGCTGAAAGATTTTCAAACGGAGAAAACCTTGGACCCTGAATTACCTGAAAAAGGAGCATTAAAAGGAATAACAGTCAAATTGGTAAGTTGAACATGTTCGTTTAAGTATACAGCCTAGGCCTAATCTATTTAATTTACACAAATATTTTTTAAACTTCTAATAATATACACACTGATGATAATGATATATCGTCATTTAAACAACGACATGCCACACCACGAATAGTGGTCATATTGACCACTACGAATACAAAATGCAAAAATAGTTTGTATTTTCTGTCGCGTGTAGTAAAGGTATGGGGGGAAAATAAGATAAATATTTTAAATACCTTGCTTTCAAATTCCGCCCTTAAAAATCTCACTCCTACCTCAAATGGCCGTTAGGAAGAACTTTTGATATTTTCAGCAAAATCCAAAGTCAAAATCTTGTCCAAAACCGGAGAAATCCCCGCCGATTTGTTTCGCGATCGCGTGTTGTTTACATACTGCCGATGTCTTAGACTAAAATCGGCCAATAAAATTTTTGTCCACGAAGAAACTCGGGATCGCAAGCGCACAGTGATCTTTACGATCGCGCACACAGAAAATCGGGACTTTCCGTGTATGCCACATAGGGACCGAATTTTTAAGGACAAAACTCTTTTGGGGAGATGTCAGCGCCCGCGGCGACCAGGAAATGTACACAATGACTCCGATAGCTCGTTTCGCGAGAATCAACAGTAAATTACGGATTTGATTTTTGGAAATATCTTTTCCAACATCGGTGAGTTGAATTTATTGTATTTCTTGGATATTTAGTGGTCAGTTTTTGTAAATTAAATGCCGATTTTGAGTGAATGTTTGTGACTTTTGTGCAGTGGTGTTTTAAAAAGTTGAGGTGTATGACTGCCTACTTTATACACACGAAGTATAGGAATGTAGCTATGAGTGCGACATGCCTACTTTCTCTCGGCAGAAAGTGAGTTTGCACAGGCGAGTGAATGGAGCGTTTCTGTCTCTAAGTGAAGGGCCAACCCTATCCAAATAAGAGGCTAACGAACGAGAGACAGAAAATTTCGGTCTAATATGGCTATAGTATAAGTCTTAATATGCCATGGCACACAAAAGCCACGGCCACGCCAGCAGTAGCGGCTAGACTCTAGCGCCTTTGGTAGCGGGAGCGGCGATCCTGGGTTTTAGCGGTCTAAACTTATTTTAGGTTGCTAACTTCAGCTCGTCTATGCCCTAACCCTAACCCTAACCCTAACCCTAGTTAGCAACCTAAAATAATTTAGACCGCTAAAACCTAGGATTGCCGCGGGAGCCCACTTGCTTGGCTCTGCCTCTCGACCTGTCACTGGAGCTGCAGCTGGTCAACAAAAACAATTACAACAGTCACGCGTGCGAATAATGATGTACAAAGTTCCACATTTGTTCACTATAATCATATAAAACTCATTCAAGAGAGAGCACATTAATTATTTAATAAGTATATATTATTATCATTACTTACAATTACAACCGCCGTGTCGGATTAACAACAGCAGAATCCTCCGAGTCCGATCCAGTGATCCTGCCTCCCTCTCACAATGGTCATGTGACGTGGCTCAGTCAGGTGATAATCATTGCCTATTGGTTTGGGTGCGGGTGAGGAGAAGAGAAGCGGAACCTGCGTTACGTTTGTATAGCAGGTAAATGTTGTTTGTCTCGTTAATGTATGCATACTTATGCTTGGTAAGGGTTGTTGTATAGTTTATTGGCAAAAGCAAAACGATTACAACTGTCCATTGACACACAGTGTGAATTATTTGATCGGATGATCTTACCAATATTGACATTATGGGTGTGAAGTATGGGGTTATGAAAATATTGCTCAAATTGAAATCTTTCATAGAAAGTTTTTGAAGACAATTTTACGGGTAACTAAGTTTACTCCAGATGCCATATGGTGTATGGTGAAACTGGGCGCTCCAGGCCACTTTATTAAATCACATTAAATGTAGAATGATTGGATTTTGGTTCTTGATTCATAGCTTGATTTTTAATATGCACAAAGATCCAATTACCCAGTTCACATCAAAATGGTTGAGTTGTATTGAAGATATACTACAAAAAGTCGGTTATGGAAATATATTTTTATCAAAAGGACAGGGAGTTGGAACCGATTGGTTTCTAAAGGCCTTGAAATTGCGCTTAAAGGGTATGTCAGAACAAGATTGGCATGCAGAAACATGGTCAAATTGTCCAAATTATAAGATGATTCAAAAAGCATTGGCTTTTGAGAAGTATCTGTTTATTTTAAGTGATACTGATGCAATTACATTGTGCAAATTTAGATGCAGGTCCCATAGGTTACCGTGGCCGTTAATAATAATAGATTTTCTCGAGAATCAGTGAATAATGATTTGTGTACATTATGTTCGCTGAAAGAAGTCGGAGATGAGTACCATTATTTATTTGTGTGCTCTTTCTTTAGTAAAGAGAGACAGATGTACATACCAGAAGAATACTTGAGACCGTGTTCTTATTCCGTTTTTTTATTGCGCTCCCTAACTTAGGGAGCGCAATAAAGTAATAGTTTAAGCTTGATTTGGTACTATAATTAGGCCTACTTCAAGAAAGGATGTAATTTAATCAAAAAGCATGTAGTCGCTATTTTGCAGTTACCTCGCACCCAGAGAGGCATGTGTTGATAGCTGTAATAATCTGAGCTAAGTGAAACGTTTTTAAAGTTTATACTATATTAATTTGAAAGTGCATGTCTGAGAAATTAAATTAGGTCTGAGAAATTAAATTAGGTCTGTGATAGCATTGCGTAGGTGCATGCTGTGTCCTCGTAAGATTTTTAGTCTTCAGTGCAGTCGGAAGTTTGAAAGATATTTTATCACTATTTGGGGGGAATAGGAAAGTTTACGACTATCTATGCAGTGATTTGAATATGAAATTGTACAAAAGGCATTCTACTTTGAATGTGGAAAATAAACGAAAAAAATTATGAATTTGTGTAATACAAAGTAGGTTTTTCCTGAAAATGATACCAGAAGTTGTAATCGATGAAATAAATCATGGTTGGATGAAACTGTTTTTCACGTAACAGTTTATCGATTGGCAGGTTTTTAATGGGAATGGGAAGAATTGCTTTAATGAACATCGAAATGGTAAATTGGTGACAAGGAATCCACTTCCAAGACTTGAAAGTGTAAAATAAGTGGAAAATTATGATTTTGTATAATACAAAGTTGTCTTTTCTGAAAATGAGATCCAACGTCGTAATCGACGAAATAAATCGCATGATTTGATGATACTGTTTTCACAATACATTTTTTCGATTGGCAAGTTTCTAATGGTACAGGAAGAACAGTTTTAATGCACTGCTTATTACTGTAATTAGCAGTGGATTAGTAAATTGGTGACTAAGGAATCCAATTAGAAGACTTGAAAGTGTAGAATAAGTGGAAAATTATGATTTTGTATATCTTAAAGTATGTTTTTTTTTTCTGAAAATGAGATCCAACTTCGTAATCGACGAAATAAATCATTGGAATAGTTGGATGATATTGTTTTCACATTACAGTTTATCGATTGACAAGCGTTTAAAGAGAATATACATGTAGGAAGGGTTGTTTTTTAGCCTTGGAATCAATTGGTGACAAGGGAATCCACGTACATGATTCAGTATGTTAATGCGAGACTGTGGTCTCATAATGCAGCTCTTGATGTAGTGGAGCTTTGTTTAGGGGAAGAAAATTGAAAGAATCTTCAGATTTTGTTCCGAAAATAAGAGGATTCAGTTAGGCTCTATGGTGGAAAGAGATAGAAGCCTTGTGAATAGCTCGAGTACCGCCTGGAACGGCGAGGTGTACGCAGGTACACTAACGATAACGGTATTGAGAAAACTGAAAGTATAATGGTGAGGTACTAAACCTGTGTATTGATTTTGTTGTGACCATTGTGACGGAACATTCTTTGGAAAGAAAAATTACAAAGAGAAATCACTGGGATATAAATTGTGGCGAGAGCTCGAGGCCTTGAGAATGGCAAGATTATACCGCCTGGAATGAAGGGCTCGTTACGTAGGCTAAAAGAATTGAGAAAACTGTCATGAGTGTTGATCAGAAATTTATAGAAGCTTTGAAATTTGTGGAAAAGGATTTTGTAACGGTACTGCAATTCAACATTGGAATATCCATTGACCTATTGGAGAGACAACTTTTAATGAGCCCATGAGTGCATGCGTCAGGATACGTTGAAATATAAAGGTAAAAAAACAAAACGAAACAAACAAAACAATAGAATATTATAAACTCCAATTTCACTGGGAAATCTTTACGAAAGGGATATCGGTGATTAGTGCAAATGCAATTTTCCCGAACAAAGTCAGAATTCATGGGAATTCATTGTAAAAGGTTGGAGAAGGTAGACTGCAGAAAACTCTGCATTGAAAGATGTAAGTTTGTCGACTTACAGCAGGATATACGTGTCCATAAATTCAGAAGATATTATTTGTCAATCAATGAAAGAGATAAAAATATTATATTTTACTGAACGAGATTAAAATTTGTCATTAAATTCATTTCTGAAGGTTGGGGAAGCTATATATTTGCAGAAATATTATTCTGCATGGAAAAGTTTGTACATTTACAGAAGGATATTTTTCACGATTTCAGACGAACTGCTTATTGGCAAGTCGGGATCGAAATATTATACATGTATTAGGCCTACTAAAACACCGCTTCGTATAATGTTCACTGACTAATCAAGGCCAAGTCATTGTAACTCCCATGTAGTATTTTTACATATTTTTTTATCGGAACATAACTTCATATCGTTGAGAGATTAGAGTGAATATCGAGCAAAATGGGAACATTTCTTCATAATACCAGATGTGCTGGCCGGGTTTGACATCTTTAAAAAAATGTCTCAAAACTAAGCATAAATTAATACGAATCTGAGATAATTTAATAGTGAATATAATGCGAGTAAATTAATAATTAAATGTAAATGATGGTGTCTAGGACAGAAAGTAAATATATCGCAGCATCAAGCTCGGAATGTCTAAAATTACTTAAAACAAAGAAAGATAAGAAAGAAAATGATAAAATTAAACCGGGTTTCACATTCAGAATTGATGTAGAAATTTTGCTTTTAGTGGGCTGAAAATTTTGGAAAGCAAAGTTTCATGATTTAATTAAAGAATTCAATTAATAAGATTGAATATTTTCGTACGATAGAGGCAAGGTTGGATTTTTGTTGGCCTTAATTCTTGTGATACCATGCTATCGGTTTGAAAGTCAGTTCTTTAGTGATGCGAACCTCATTAAAGATCATACGGTTAAAACGCAATGCTCGGATCTGTGCCTTATTGTGCCCTTGGGGATTTTAGGATCCAATCCATTAGCTACAAAATGCACACCTATTTTTGTTATTTTCAGGCTGATGTGACAACATGGAGGGATAAGCAAAGTGCAGTAAACGACACTACATCTTGCAGGGTCTGACGGGATTTCGTCATAGCACGGAAACCCGAGTCAGATTAGTGAGGATAAGAGGGGTTTTTTTTGCAGCATTCACAATCATCAAAATGCTTGACGGAGGTATACCACGAGTCACAAGAGTCCGATCTGACAGCTCTTTAATATGACTGACGTCTGTCTTAGCACAGCAATTTCATCGGAGTCAGAATGGATAAGAAAGTATTTGGTATCATTTTAAGCATGAGAATGACTGAGATCAGATATTTTGGTCGTGAGATACTTTGGTTACATCTTTTTAGTTTCACATGATTCTTCAATTGACAAACTTTTCAGTCTTTCAAAGTTTTTGATATAAATTTTCGGGTATCATTTATCTCTGTAAATTTGCGTAGCTGTAAATCTGATCAATACCGGAAATATAATACTGTTTTTGAGAAGCCAATGTATTAAAGGAATTGTTCTATTATAGAGTTTTTAGAGTTTACATTGAAAAGACAGGTTTTTAACATATTTACTGTGATAAGGGAAAGGGGATTTTTTAAGAAAAGGAAGGATTTTTAAAAGATTTTAGCGCGTTTGTGTGAAGGTATATGGTCAGGTACAATATTGTACATCAGTTCCCTTCCAGCTGGCGGTGCTAAAACCGCTACCATCTGTGCCAGTTATGTAACAGGCACGGTAGGTGCATAAATGAAGAGGCAGAAGATCATTTTATAGACGATAGCTTCGTTCACATAATCATTGAAATTTTTGAGGAACCTTGGAAGGTCGACATGCGTGTACTAGTTACAGAAGTTCATTTGTTTCTAAACAAATATTATAAATATTATACTGGTAAACCCAAAAATATTTTGTTTTTTGTGTATAATGTAGTTCTGTATGTTATTTTGTAATACACAAACACACTGAAAAATGTTATGTTTAATAATAGCTGTTTCTTATATAAGCGTCTTACCGGTTACAACGTAACCGACCAAAGCGCTTATACAGTATTACCCCGGTCACTGGATTCAATTGCGATTCTGCACATTAAAGCGCACAATCCTCTGGGGAGCAGTTTCGACCTCCCCCTTATATACTTTCCCCTGCAATGTTTCAGTAATGTTATGGGCTTTTATTCAATCAAAATAATGTATCACCAGATGTGAAGGAGCAAATTACATCCCCAACAATCCCTCCCCCCCCCCCCCCCTCCCCCAATCTCTCTCTCTCTCTCTCTCTCTCGCTCCTTTCTGTCCTCACGCATCACACCAGTCTGCCAGTATCTGACTTTTTATCAAACCGAAGTGGCTTCCTTCAAATTATCTTCAGGTTTCATTGGCGTAGCTCCCGGGAAAATGGGGGTATATTTCCCCTAAACTTTTCGATGGGGTGTTAGATGAAATCACTCCCCAATATTCGGCAGAGTTTTAAAAAATGGATATTAAAATAATGTAAATGATAATTTTCATCATTATCACCGATCATTATTCATCATAATCATTATTCATTATTTCATTATCCATAACAAAGAAAGAGCATTCTCCTACATGCTTGATACACGAGGAAACAACTTCAAACAATAAACAACATCCAAAACATAATATACACTTGTCCTTAATAATTATGATAAGGAATATTATAATTATGTGAATAATACATCAACAACGAATTCATATATATTATTTCAGTTTTTGTCGAGAACGGAATAATACCCTTTCGGGCTGGAGTGGTAAATTCAAGGAAACTCTTAATATCATATCATATACATCATACATGTCAATTATCATATTATTAATATTATGGTTATCGTGGTATATTGTTAATAAACAACGTCGCACTACTACAACAGAGGGATCAGATGTTTTTTTTTTTTGATAGGCTCAAATGCTGGTCTGACAAATGGTTGCTTAGATTCAACCCTAAGAAATGTAGTGTTCTCATCATTGGTAACCCCAAGTCTGCCCTGGCAAGTCCATATGTGTATAATATGACCAGTGATAATTCGCAAAGTGCCCTCAAGCAAGTGTCATCTGAGAGAGATTTGGGAGTGGTGATTGATGATAAGCTAAACTTTGAAGAACATTTACATACAAAGATCAATAAGGCAGACAGACTAATGAATTTAATCAGACGAACCTTTGTTTATTTAGATAAGGATAATTCACTCTTGTACAATTCACTCTTGTACGTACAAATCGCTTGTTCGCCCCCAAATAGAGTACGCTCATGCTGTGTGGAGCCCCCACCTTAAGAAACATATACATGCTTTGGAAAATGTCCAAAGAAGAGCAACTAGATTAGTCCCAGAGTTAAAGGGGCTGCCTTATGCACAAAGATTGAGGAAGTTGAATATCCTTACCTTAGCTTACAGGAGGGCTTGAGGCGATATGATTGAAACATACAAGACTTTTAATAAATACGATTCTGATGTAACCCCAAATCTTGAATTACAATCCAGAGATCAGACAAGAGGACATAGTAAAAAAAATTGTTTATTCCTAGGACCAAAACTCAGAGATACAAAAATTATCTCTATGTACGAATACGTAAACCATGGAATAATCTTTCCAACGACACCATTACTGCCCCAAGTGTGCAGTTTTGAAGTAACTTTGGATAGGTGCTGGAAAAATGAGCCCATTAAGTACGATTATGAATCGCCTGCACCAGGAAACGATCCAGCCATCTTGAAGAGGAAAAAGAACTTGGAACTGAATATAGAGGCATAGGGCCTGCGTTCAGTATCTTCCCTAGGTATCCCTAGGTAACATGTAGCTACATTCATCTGGTGCAACTACTATATTTTATAATCTTCTGTGCTTAATATAAAAAATATAACTAACTTTAACTGAGCTATAATGCACTCAAGCATGTCAAAATTATTTTTTAAAAGAATATTTTCCTCCGAGGTACCCATTTACTCATTTCGGGTCGAGAGTGGAAACGTAGATTAATTTCTTCCCAAGCACAGACCCTAATTTGACACTTTATTAGAAAATCATAGTGTCTTGAGAGGAGCCTAACCCAACTCCCTACTGAGGGAGCTTTCTTGCTTTGTCTGTTTCTTTTCAGTCCAAATTAATTTTTGTTTAAAAATTTATTTGTGTATCATTTGGAGTGTTGGCTTCATTCTCTTTTTCATAATCCCCTCTCTCTAGCTCTTGCATTGAAACAACAACAACAACAAAAAGTCATGTAAACTAGTCTAAAGATGAAATGGTATACATTTTGACTGTATGTGTTTGTGTGGGTGTGTGCATATGGTTATGTTGGGGTTTTTTTTACGTAGGTCTACATAATTATGTATAGTACATGTGTGGCAAAAAACATAGTCAATTATGACTGATTGCCAAACAAAAACAAATCAAGAAGAAGAAGAAGGAGGAGGAGGTCGTGTCAATGTGTTTGGAGCAGCTGTAGTACATGGCCTATTGTATAGTCTTACAGCGCAGACTCTCTTTTACGACAGACCAGGGTTTGTGCCTGCAAACTAAAAGTGGTGTGACATGACAGACATCTGAACCAATACCTGTCCTGTAATCAAAATGATACCGACTTGTCCACTAGACCACGGCACCTCTATATAATAGCCCAGTAACCAGCTTGAGCAAAGCTCGCTCTTCAATGACCACTCTACGGAGTGATGCTATGACGTCATAACACGACGAGCGAACTCAGAGAGGGTCGCACATATGCAACCCTATGAAAAATCCCGACTCTCTTAAAAACTTGTTTCTACATCTGAGCATTCAACATCGTTGGTGCAATTTGGTTTTTTTGAGTCGTGAAGTGAGTGATTGCGACTTTTATGGAGAATAGTATATACGCGATGGATTGACCGTGGCTTTTAAAAATTTACCGCGCCGTTTTGTGACAAATTGACAATATTTGATATGCTATGTTCGTTTATAAGTTCTAAAGACAGTCGGTAAAATATTTAATGTGGACAACAGGCTGAGTTAGCAATTGCAAGCAGGTAATTTCGCTGTGTGCATGCATGGTGTGTGGTCGATCTAGCAAACAATCAGGTGCTAAAGGGAACGATGTCTCGTCTTCATTTGTAAAGTTTCTTAATGTTTTCTTTGTTTTTCCTTCTATCTACTTATCTTTCTGTCCATACTTAAGCCACGTGTTATTCTTTGTTTTTATCCCTCTTATGTTATTCTTTGTTTTTATCCTTCTATATCTGTCACAGCCGATTAAAACTAGCCATTTGCTTGTTGTCCAGAGTAACTGATTGAATACCAGACTCAAACAAAATACAATATGAGACATGCATTAAGGGAATTAAGTTTAATTCCAGTCTTCAAAATTCAGTTATATACTTTAACGGTTTACAATGTATAATAGAATATAGTATTCTTCACAAAATTATAATGAATGTAGTTTTGGTTTCAAATACATGGAAATATAGGATACTTTTGGTTTTTAATGTTTACATAATATTTGCCACTAAAGAATTGTATCTTATAACATACTATTGCATTTAAACTATTAATGTAGTAATAGAACATTTAGTGTTGATTTAAGAACAATGACATGTCAGAAAAGATAATGAATATCACATTTCATGTCAAAGCATAAATATTACAAAGTTTTAGTCCATAAGATGTTACATAAAACTCGAAATGATGGAGAACCAAGTTGATCTGAACAAAGGAAACATCTGATCTTCACCCATAACACTGGTTGCAGACATCTTTCTGCCAACTGAGTACTCGACCCCAGGCCGAATTGGAGAACAGCTTACGCTGACTCTACCCTTCGTCTTTTCTCGAGTCTAGTATCTGACTCCTGAGTCAGAGTTAACACCATCTACGAACATGAAATTACACAAGGATAATATCTATCCATAATATGTAATAGAATGTACAATAAAACACAAGTTTGGTTTGTGTAAAAACTATATTTCCACATTTTAGCTTCATTAATGATTACAAACATGTGAAGCTAAATTTAACTCCATCTGTAACATTTCACACAGAAATATACTTCAAGACACACTTTTAAGTCTTATTCATAAGTCTTGTTTGTAATCAACATTTAAGATAAAATTGTGCAATATCTAAACTTCAATGAAATAAGCTTTACTGCTTCAAGACAATTTAGCACTTGTAACATTTCACTTATACATTTCACTTTTCTTCTGTGATAATAAAAATATTGCCTAAATTGTCTTTAAAATTACTGCATAGGAAAATAAATTAAACTTACAGTTCAACTGATGACATGAAGCTTGGAAGCACGAACACAGCTCCTTGTCCAGTACTGACAAATGCTGGTGACAGCTTGAAACGCTGGAAACGCACAAAATTGCCACGCCCAGTTTAAAACTAGCAGCTCAAACATGCTGCCATTCGCCTAGCTGCACCTAGCAAACTCCTAGCAGGCAAACTGCTGCTGCTGCTGCTGCTGCTGCTGCTGCTGCAAGACACCACAGATAGGTCTTGTCTTCCCAAAATCAAAGCTTCAAGTGACCAAACTAGCCACCCCTAATGTTACACCCTACCAAAGAATTTAGGATTTCCCATACCTTACTATCTCCTAGCAACAACCCATGAAAGGAACCTACATGCCAATCTTGCATTAAACCTGTGCTGAATTAAAAAGAACATGAATAAAATTATCCCAAAAGCACTGGCCTGTGTCAGGCCATTCAATAAGCTGCCTGCTACAAACATGACTTAGAACAAAAGACATAACCAGGTGCTACATCTAGGACAGTCAGTCAAAGTGGCTGAATTAATTAGCAACTAAAAGGAGAGATAGACATGACTTGTAACAATATTGTTCTCTTTCTATCTTTCATTAATATGTTATTGTTTGTTTTTCCTTATATATTATTCTCTTTCTATTTTTCCTTATGTTATTCTTTGTTTTTATCCTTCTTACGTTATTCTTTTTTATCCTTTTATCTTCTTCTCTTTCTATATTTCCTTATGTAATTCTTTGTTTTTCCTTCTATCTTTCGCTCTTTCCATCTTTCCGTATGTTATTCTTTGTTTTTTCCTTCTTTCTTTCACTCTTTCTATCTTTCCTTATGTTATTCTTTGTTTTTATCCTTTTATCTTCTTCTCTTTCTATCTTTCCTTATGTTATTATTTGTTTTTCCTTATATATGCTTCTCTTTCTATATTTCCTTACGTTATTCTGTTTTTATCCTTCTATCTTCTTCTCTTCTATCTTTCCATACGTTAATATTTGTTTTTCCTTATATATGCTTCTCTTTCTATCTTTCCTTATGTTATTCTTTGTTTTTATCCTTCTATCTTCTTCTCTTTCTATCTTTCCTTATGTTATTATTTGTTTTTCCTTATATATGCTTCTCTTTCTATCTTTCCTTATGTTATTCTTTGTTTTTATCCTTCTATCTTCTTCTCTTTCTATCTTTCCTTATGTTATTATTTGTTTTGCCATATTCTACTTTTTCTATCTTTCCTTATGTTACTCTTCGTTTTTATTGTTCAATAATGCCCTGTTTCCATTGAGCATACAAACTGTTTTATCACAATTCAAACTCAGTCTATGGTTACTCATCCAGGTAACAATCCTGCTTAAAAACTTGAATGAACAGGCAAAACTTCAATATTTCTGTACAGGCCTATAAGCATGTGAAATGGCTACTAGTATACAGAGTAAGTCCACAGATCCAATATGCAATAAAACAACCTACAGTACCGAATTGCAAGCTTACCAGAAGCTCGAATCAGTCTAGTTGCTTCCTTACACAAGCAGAAAACAAATGGTTTAAGCAAAAAGTACACAAGATCTACAAAAGCAACATAAGATATGACAGCGAAGCAGAACACTGTGGGCCGGGCTACCATCTGGCGCACACAACACTAAATAACAAAATTAAATTTAAATAAGGGGGAAATGTCTTTTTAATAGTGAGGAATTTCTTGATATTTGCTATATAAAATTGGGATTTTCACACCTTTAAAGGGACGAATCATTACCTACACTCTTAGAAAAAAGGTTTGTTTGAGCATCTTTAAAAGGTGCTTATATTTGCCACACCAGTGCCACCTTTTAGGGTGTCCCTAAGCACCTTTTGAAAAGGTTTTCATCAACACCTGTAAATGTGCTCATCACGAGCACTGGCAAAGAGCTAGCCTACATTTGAGCAATATTTTATCGTCCTTCGAAAACAATACAATATATCCATAGTAACTGAAATCAATAAATTATAACAACATGCAATAGAACACATTTATACAATTTGTATCAAACCAAAGTATTTTGAAATTGACAAATGTATATAGATATTATCGTGGACATGTTTAAATAATATCTACAGATTATGATAAAGACTAATACGCATAACAAAAGGTGGAGAAATCTAAGCTCAATGGCTAAGGTCCTTTTAATGGAACTTGTAGACACCTTTTCAATCGGAATCATTATTTTCTGTGACAGCGAGTCTGATCAACTATTGTATAGAACAATTATATCAATGGGTAAATAATTAAAAATAATATTTCCTATACATTTCAATTGTCTGTCTCTGCCTCTTTTTGTTATTTGTTTCTATTTTACCCTTTCTATTCTGCTTCCCATCTCTCAACATGAATATTCAAACTACATTGGCTTAGTAAACGAAGAAGCTTGACTGGGAGGAATTTTTAATTTGTAAACAAATCTTTCGGCATATTACTCCCAGTGTTAAAGATCGTATGCTCGATCTGTAATGAAAAACACAAGTCAGAAAAAATTGGAACCAGCGGGATTCGAACCTGTCATCTACTGCTTGCCGGGCAGCGACTTAACCACCAGGCTATTCTGGTTCACGGCCAACACTGGGAGTAATATGCCGAAAGATTTGTTTACAAATTAAAAATTCCTCCCCAGTCAAGCTTCTTCGTTTACTAACCATTGTTCCACGGCGGACCGTTTGAATATTAATGAGTCAGAAAGAAGAGGATCTTGGGTATTTGATTCTAGTTCGTCGTGACTTGGCCGTGAACCAGAATAGCCTGGTGGTTAAGTCGCTGCCCGGCAAGCAGTAGATGACAGGTTCGAATCCCGCTGGTTCCAATTTTTTCTGACTTGTGTTTTCCATTACAGATCGAGCATACGATCTTTAACACTGGGAGTAATATGCCGAAAGATTTGTTTACATTGGCTTAAATCACTATTACTATAATAATAATAATTATTATTATTATTATTATTATTATTATTATTATTATTATTATTATTTCGGCAAAGACAAAGTCACATGGATTCCGGGAAAAGAATAAGGTTATTAAATAACTATAACCCGAAGGTCTTCTTTTCCAATCCATGTATAATATATCTATTATATCGTAGATAGGTTTAGAGATTGAAAAATAGCAAACTTTATTACCATGTGATTTTTTTGTTTGTTGAAGATCTAGCACAATAATATGTAATTTTTTTTCTCAAACTAGTACACAAGTCTGTCCTAAATATTCTAAAAAGGCGATTGCTTGAACATTGTACAACGCATAATGCAGTACAAGGCTATATAAAAACGTTGGAATAGCAGTATTACTAAATTCTAACTGAATCCTTGGTATTCTAATACTTGATCTTATATATGTCACTTATACAGGTAGTCTTGTGCTAGATGTACGGTGTACTATGTTTTCATCACTGGTGTTTTGAATGTTTTACATGGAAATATACGTATATTCTTCAATTGATACAAAGTAGTCATTGACAATTTTCAAGATTACCATAAATATATTTATCAAAAGAAATGTATTATTCTGTCATGTTTAATTCCTTCATTTGAAACTCACATTTTGCTTTATTGACGAACTAGGAAATTTTCCAAGGCTCTTGCTTGGATTTTCACGTAAATGTGAGGATTTTAGACAGAGCCCAGAAAAAGTCATTGCTAGGCTTGTGCTATTTTTGTGGATGGTTGCTTGATTTACCTGTTTAGAGATACCATATTCGTGGAAGTCGAAATGACAAACGCTAAGGCCACCACATGCCTCACAGTCTCATCAGTAGCAGTATGGATTCGACTAAAATATCTAACTAATGAATGCATGGCAAAACTTTGGTTGTTCCATCGTTTGGATACATTTAAAATTGATACATAAAAGCCAAGATTCATTCCTTGTCGGATTTTAATGAATAAAATGCAAAATATTACATGCCTTACATAAACTAACATGTGGAGACATACTGTGAGACATTTTTAAACCAATATCTTACCTTATAGAGTATCATAAACTTTAACATTACGAATTTCCATCTTCATTTTATAAAAAAAGAAATGATAACAAATATTTCAAAAAGATTAGACTATCTTTTAGTATATTTACTATTTCCCCAATATTTCTTGCAACCAAATGGACGGTTTTCTTAGACTACAATGTGAACAGAATTTTGAGTGAATGTGTGGATCACTTTAGTTTGCAGGCACAAACCGTGGTCAGTCGTAACAAGGTGTCTGTACTGTAAGACTACAATACTAGTAGGCCCTGTACTATAGCTGCTCATGACCAAACCAATATATATATATATATATATATATATATATATATATATTATGTAGGAACCTGGGTTAGGCTTCTCTCAGTGATTTTCTAATAAAGTGTCAAATTAGGGTCTGTGCTTGCGACTATGGATCACTTTTCTTAAAACGTAAACCATCCTATTTTGGGAGTCATCTTTGCTGTCAGTGTTTGATATTGACACATTTTTCTACGTCTAATGCTCCTCTGTTCCATGTCTTCTTTCCATCCGGGCATTCAAAGCACATCGTTTGTCCAATCAGCGGCTGGAATGTGTTGAGGGGGCATTGAATACATGGAGATAATCCGGATGTTGAAAATTGGCCCTTCTCACATTGATCTGTAAAATCGCATTCATTCAAATGTTCAATGTTTTAATTGGTAATAATTATAATGATGAATAATAATAATGGTAATAATTATTTTTTTTTAAATGATAATGTATACTGAAATAGGCTACAATAAAAAGTGATCATGGAAACGGTGAATAGTATGTTTTAAACTGCAGCTTTTGTTTCCATAAGCTCTTTCGGGATTAACATTTCATTTCCAGCTTACCTTTACAATCATTCTTGCTGGGACTGCCCTTGTTCCTAGTAGACTGACCGATGTCACATGATTTGCAGGTGACCTGAGCATACTCGTCCTGATAGAGTCCGTAACCACATTGGTGGCATGTCCGGGAGTCGATGTCGTAGTAGTGACCAGTGGTACAAGCGACTGTAAGGAAAGACAAATAGTGTCGCTGTTATCAAAAGTGAGAAGGACTTGGAGACTGTTAGTAACCACCAAAGAAGATACCTAATGATATCGTGACTTATCATTGCTCATTACCTTCCAATAACGATTTGATGTCCAACTTCCCTTGATTTATTTTTAACCAGTATATCGTCATAACAAACATTATGATAACTTTATATCATAAATAGTATTCTAAACACTGCCTTCTTAATCAGTAGTAAGTCAGCTTACCACATTTGGTGTTATTGCGATCAGCTACGTAACCATCTGGACAATCGATGTGGTGCTCGCTGATCAAGAGGTAGGCGTCGGGTGCATCTGCAGTTTCATCATGATGTGCGCTGGACAAGCTGAATCCTTCATTATTGTTTTCAGATACTGCAATGTCCAACACTTCTCTTGCAAGATCCTGAAGCTTCACCCGTGCCAAATTAACATCATTGCCCCGGGATACACCGACACCTAACTCCATTGAGATGCGCATTTCCTGGAGATCTTCGAACATTCTTTCTTTTATGCCATCCTCTGCTTTCGGAATCCGTACCGATACGTCGTCACTGTGACGCCGTCGACGTCCGGTTAGTGCACATCTTTTTCGACGTCGGGTCGGCCAGCCACATGTAATCATGACGTTGTCTACAGAACAGTCCTGATTCATCTTGCAAATTTCGCTGTGAACGGACTTCTCAACAGTCTCGATGAAGGACTGTGCAATGTCAGACAATGTGGATGGACTACCGCATTGGCCACTGTAGTACAGCAAGTCGGTCGGAAGGTTGATCTTTGTGGGGTCTCGTATTTCTGGTTTCAGAACAGAACAATTAATTTTAGTTACAATATCTAGGGCCTTGCCTTGCTCTCTCATATCTTACAAAAATTGTTTATCTTTACATTAGCTGTGCCTATACAGTTTTTTTTTACGTTAGCTACGCCTATACAGTCATGTAGAAAAGTAATTTAGTCTATACCCAGTGTTTGTCAAATTAGACGCATCTGAAACAGGAGTCAATAAATTACCCATTAAACGCCTAAAATGAGCGTGTATGTACCATTGTGTTATTTCTTACATCTGTAAAATGCATATTTTACTGCTATAACTTGATGTTAGGATTCTTTGAGTCTTTTTAAGTTTCTGTCATTATTTTCCTTAGTCATATCTTTAACTTACGTGAGCAGTCTGGCACATAGGAGGTAGGACTCCACTGTCCCGATGAGCCACAGGCGAACATATCGGTTGCGGGTTGGAATGGACTCGGGGCAGGGATGTCATAGTTCTCGTTACATGACATACTGCAGTATCGACCATAGGCCCAGTTATCACAAGAAATGGCACCGTGTGCAGGTGTACGAAGTTTTAGACATGGCATAGCTGAGTTGACATGAGAAATATTAGAGTTAAAAATGTCATACGGAGATATGGAAGGTGAAAGACACACATACAATATACGTATTGCTCTTCCAATTTAGATTAATCCAGTAATCCAACTGGTTGGTAATTACGTTCACTAAATAGTGTCAGGAGTGGGATATGCTACATGATCTCTCAAAGGAGGCCGTCAACATGGGTTAAGCTTCGTTTGAGTTTGGTCAAGAACAAGGTAGCGATCGAGCAGAGTTACTTTATCTGAACAGTGCATTTACTTTGGGTATGTGCTACATCTTGGCATGTTCGTTAGAATAGCCAAGATATGGTGAGTCATCTTGACCAAAGAATGACATTATAATAGCCATCTGTAGATTTGGAAAGCAGAAATACTGACAAAATAGCAAAAATATAACCTCTGTTCATACAAATTCAATCTGGCGTGGTATGCGTATAAAAAGTGCTTACGTTCAATATTGACGAAAAAGTCGCAGGTGGCACTAAGTCCATTCTTCATATTAGTGGCGGTGTAGATCACGAGGCTATTTCCCCATGGCAACAGAACACTGTTACTTCCATAGTTACAGATGAGGCGGACCTCGTCTCCGGGGATTTCCCTATATGTTGGTTCATCCCAGGTCACCGGTGTCATTTCTAAGCTTGTTCGCAAATATTGGTCTGGTGGACATGTTAAAAACTCTGGTACAACCGTATCTGTCATAAAAGAAAAAAGTCAGAGAATACGACATATTTATTATACCATTTAAAGTGATACTTGTAAAAGCCACGTTTGTCCGATCTATAAAAAAAAACCTATTGTATGTAATCTGCATTCTGACTACGGAAATATCATGATTTATTACATGTGAATGTTATACTTTGTCACCAGGCACTCAACAAAATTTGCTTTAAATTTTGATCGATGTCGAAAACTGACAATTTGCAATCTTTGATATACATAGTTCCTGGTGGGATTTGTTTATTCATTATTTCTGTTTCTCAAAAATGGCCATAAACTTAGTAACTAATTATCTCATTCCATAGGCTTGATACAGATCCGGTTCCCGTAGGAAGTGGGTTAATAGAATGAAGATAAAATATTCTCAGTTGGGGGCGTTATATTCACTAAGACATACAAACACTGTCTACTATTTTACTTCAAACAAACCTTTACCACGATCAAATTGGAAGTGCATACAGGTATTAATCATCGATCTTGACTTCATTTTCGATAAATCTATTTCAAGCCGATGTGCTCATGCTTGCATACTGCACCATACCATGTATCTGCACGTTGAATATGCACGAAGCTGTGTTTCCAGTGTCGTCTCGGAAGTGATACTCGCAGGTTGTATCCGCAGTGAAGTTGTAAGGTGATGTAAGATCCGCAGGAACTGTCCAGGTCTGTAGCGTCTGGTCGAAGTTGTCCGAAGCAATAGGTGTGGTGAAGGTTACTTCCACGCCCCAGTGTTCGGTCCGATCAGCGACCAGATGGTTGGGACAGTTTGTAATAGTTGGTGCGTAGTTATCTGAAGAATAAACAGGTAAGCGAAGAATCATTTTAGAATGTAAATATTCATATGCTCGCTTTCTTGTACTTAAATAAGGAAAGAGGACCAACTTGATATTTCTTTGATTCTTTGACCTATTCTTTTTAACGATAACGGAGGTCTTTGTTTGTTAATCATCAACAAGACTTGTTTATGAAAGTATGATTAACAAACAAAGACCCAGTACGAGCAGGACTTAGTCCTGCCCGTACTGGTATGGAGTTAAGACCTGTGCAAGTAGGTTGGATGCCGGTCCACTGGGCAGTGTTACCGCTGAGCTCCTGGCAAACACGTTGAGATGATCCCGATAGAGTGAGTCCTGCGGCACACTGGTAGGTACAGACTGATCCCACGGAGTTGGATTGAGTGCAACTCACAGTGCAGTGTTGCGGATCGCCAGGACTACCGCAGCGAATCACTGGGGAAAATTGATAAAAGTATCATTATCTCAAGTCCAACTTCCAAAAAAAGGATTATTAATATATAATACATCTCACAATCAAATCGACACGTCCATGGATGTTGAAAAACTCCGTCCGTTGCATATATTATCTTCCCTAGGTCTACGGACCAAGGTATAGGTGTGTTTTTGCCCCCCCCCCCCCCCCCCCCGAAGAGTTTTTGACTTCATGAGCATCAGGAGACACGGCTTAGAAGCTGGTTCAGGGTTCAGGGTATATATCCAAAAATAAATTTGAGGTGGGGGTGTTCTGTATTACCATCCCCCAATATTTTTAGATAAAACAGATAAGAATTATGAAACATTAACTTCAAACTAATAATTATCCAAACTCATGATGTTTGATATTTAAATAGCATCACATTCTTTAATGATTAGAATGTAATGATATTCCATTGGCGTAGATCCGCGTGCATTCCTTCTTTTCATCAAAAAACATTTTGGGATGCTCTAAAATGAAAGTTTTACAGACAGATCTTTGAAAAAGTCCCAGATGTGGGAAGGGGATACCCCCTTCACCCCCCCCCCCCCGCTCGGTTGCTTCGCTCAGTGGCGTATCTAGGGCGGGGGCACGTGCCCCGGGCGGCACTTTGAGGGGCGCAAAAAAGCAAAGGAGAGGAAGAAATTGGGGAGATGAAGAAAAATCATAATCCTTACGGAACAGCGCCCCCAAATCAGCAGGGTAAATGCACTAGAAATCTATTTTTTGAAGTTTTGACATGCCAACATTTTCCAAAGCTTGGTCGCTTTGCTCCCTCGCTTGTACAATAACGTAGGTAAGTTTGGGCACTCGGGGTGGGCATAAGTTCATTGTTTGCCCCGGGCGCCATAAAGCCCATAGACTCTAGATACGCTGCTGATTTCGCTCCCTCGCCGGTCATCCCCCCCCCCCCCCCCCCAGTCATGAACACAGATCGACACCCCTGGTTTGAATAACAAGTATGAACAATTGTGATTCATTTTTGTACCTACGACAGCGAATGATACTGTACAAGCCGTAGACAAGCCACCTGTGTCGGTCGCTGTATACGCAATACTGTGAGGTCCCTCAGCGAATGGTGATCCGGATGGAGGTCCACTGCGACTGAAGAGGGAAGAGATGGGATAGGGTGAGATTAATGGATTCAGTTAATGATCAGTAATCACCAATCAATCTCGGTGGAAAGAAAGAACTTGCACCTCGGTTCTAATCTCCTCAATTTTATTCGTGATACCTATATCGCAGGCGAATTTAGGATGGCACAACCGGCCATGCCCCCTCTTTGGAAACCCAAGTGTCATACCATCAGACACATCTTCGAGAATATGTCACCATTTTTAGGTGATGGCCGTTCCTTCTTTTTAATTTTTTGTTGTTGTTTGTCAGCAATTTTCATAGTAATAAGGCACCCGAAAAGGTCCCGACTTTTGCTTGTCAGAGAATTTGGAGTAAAATTATAATCTTTTTATCTTTTTCAAAATTTTATTCTGACTTGATCATTATTTGTTTGCTTGTCAGGAAAAATCTCTAAATATTGTGCCCCCTCTTATACAAAATCCTGGATTCGCCAATGAGCTCTGTTATAAAATTCACGATTATTGAACTATAACATTTTAAATATTGGTCTGATTATGAAATGAGGCTATTTGAAGAAAGTGATATTTACCTAACAGTACATGACGATTCTGTGTCCGTGCATGTTGGTTCTACCCACGTGACTACCTTGGTAGTCGTAGTGGTGTATTGAGCAGGGAGGGACTGCGGGCAGTTGTAAAACATGGGAGGAGTATCTGTAGGAAACAGAAAGATAATTGTTATCTTCATCGATGTTGAATTATTAAAATACATTATCATGACGGTTGATGCGGTATATATACTAGTGTTAATCTGGCGCGCACGACTTCCTCTTAATTAGTTCCATATAAAATTCTAATTATGGCTAGCTGGATATACGTATTATGCTCCATCCTAATTTAGCATGCCAGCAACAGATGCGAGACACAATATCCCCTACTTACTCTGCAAACAAGGATCTAATTATATGAATTGGGTCTGTGAGAACGACTGAGTATGTACATGATGTATTATAATGTTCGCATCAATACCAAGAGAGAAATTTGACCATTTTCGGGCCATCACCTACTATTAGTGGCATAGCTACGGGTCAAGGGGGCACGTGCTCCCCATCAAATGGTACATTAAAAAGAAAAAAAATGGAAAAGAGAAAATAAAGAGAAAAGCCTAAGGGAGGGGGCAGTGGCGTAACTGGACCTTGTCAAGAGAGGCAAAACTTGTGAGGAAATGATGATCGGAAACTGCTTGAAGGAAGAGTCGTATTTTTTTCTTCTCGCCAGCCCTTCAAAAGTCACTCAGTGGGGGAGGGGGTAGTGAGAATTTTTAAACAAATTTTAGGGGTCTAGTTTTCACCCATAATTCTATGACAAGCAACAAAAAACAAGAAAACAAAAAAAGTTCCTTTTCAACAGATCAAACGGTGTTCCGGGCTTTATTTAGTCCAATATATGGGGTTTAGGTTTCAATTTGGTTTTAGGTTAGGTGTAGGGTTAGGGTTAATATTAATTATATTGATTGGTTCAGGGTTGAAGTTAGAATTCGGTTAGTATACGAAATTGACCGGGAGCAATAGTTACCGGATTATCTCAAGTGAATAATACAGAGTAAAATGAGTACCATAAGACCATTATGAAATGCTATCTCTGAATATACTGGAAATGGGTAAGATGACAAAGTTTTAGTTGAGGTAAGCAGCAACTACCTGGTATATTCGTGTTTAATTTTGTCAGTTGAGTTGCAGGAATTTAATCATCAGCATAAATAAACATTATTCAAACAATATTCCATATTACAAATTGGCATAATAGCTATTTGGAACAATTAAAGCAATCTTTATTAGTATCAATCTAAAATTAGCTGATTTTGCCTTTCTCATGTGCAAGGCCGTACGCAGCGGGGGCAGGGGGCAGTTTTCCCCCAGAAATTTCAAAATCATACTTTTTTTTAATTGGGTTTTAGACTTCAAGTTATGGGTTCCTTTGAAAGCGATCATCTTGCCCCCCCCCCCCCCAGGAAAAAATTTCTGCGTACGGCCTTGCTCATGTGGAATTGCCCATCAATATCAAGGGTGAAATCTGACAACTTTCGGGCCATCACCTACTATTAGTAACATAGCTATTACGGGGACAAGGGGCACGTGCTCCCCACAAATGGTAAAATAAGAAGAAAAATTGAAAAAGAAAAATACAGACAGAAGCCTAAAGAATGGTCACATTTGTCCGATAACGATAACGAGATTTTCGTTAAAGTATGGACCTACTAGAGTAGGTCCATATGGTTAAAGGTACACCCAGGGTTGGGGTATCAATTGGGTTTTGGGTTAAGTTTACGGTTAGGGTGAATATTAGAGATAGTGTTTGGTCCAGGGTTGAAGTTCAGGGGAGCGTTTCATCAAGCGTTTTGTCAGTGATTTTTACCGACAAATTTGCTCTCAGCCAATCAGATGCAAGGATTTCAGTAGCTTATAACAGTTGTCGGTGAAAATCACTGACAAAACGCTTGATGAAACGCTCCCCAGAATTCGGTTAGTACACGAAATTGACGGGGAGCAATTGTTACCGGATTATTTGTCGTACAACCGATCAGACCACTGTGGAAGGTAACGGGAGCCTCGATACGCCACTGTTTTTCTGACGATATATCTGTGAATATTAACTTACTTACAGGTGGAGCCGGTGCTGGATCGGGGTCTGATCTACGTCTTCGTCGTCGACGACGCCACGCCTCTGAAAACATGAAAGGTTAAAATATCAAATAAATATTTATCAATATTTTGCTTTTCAGCCAACTTTGATAACTTTAATCTTCGCTACCCATGTTCATAATGTTGACTCTTAACCATGGATAGTGATAAAATATAAATTAAGGTATTACAAATCTCTCCAATCCCCTCATCTCCTATTCCTCCTCCTCCCCCTACTGATCATCCTCCCGTCTTCTGTCGGTAAACGTATCTTGCCCTCTATGTCTGTGTGTGCGTGTGTGTGGGTCTGTTTAGCAGTATGTCCGAGGACATTTTCGGACAGAGAACAAAAAAAAAATCATGACAACAATGGTCCTCGGGAGCCGGACAATAGTCCTCGAACGTCGAACAATGAATTTGTGCTTTATTCCGTCGACTGTCCGAGGACGAGGAACAATAGAGGAACAATACCTGTCCTCGGAAGTAAAGCCATGTAGAGCTGCGTGTGTGTGTGTGTGGGTGTGCGTTTGTTTAGCATTATGTCCGAGGACATTTTCGGACAGAGAACAAAAAAAAAATCATGACAACAATGGTCCTCGGAAGGCGGACAATAGTCCTCGAACGTCGAACAATGAATTTATGCCTTATTCCGTCGACTGTCCGAGGACGAGTAACAATAGAGGAACAATAGTTGTCCTCGGAAGTAAAGCCATGTAAACGTGTGTGTGTGTGTGTGTGTGTGTGTATCTCTCTCTTTATCTACCGTATCTCTCTCTCTCTCTCTCTCTCTTTCTCTCTCTGATTCACTCTCTCTTTCCATGTATCCCGTCTTCATTTATTTTCCCCTTGTTTTTTTGTTTCTCTGTTCCCTTTCTATAGTAATTTAAACATGTCATCGAATAGCGGACATGAACATCCCAACAGATAAAGTAAGGTTAGTCCTAATCATGTCGTCGGTACTTACCCGTGTCTTGAAAAAGTGTGACGCATATGAAGAACGTAAAGACAAATTTTATGATCTTCATTTTTATACTGCTTGAAATACCTACAATGAAATACAGTTATTAAGATCGGGGAAAAAACACAAACGCTGTGATTTGAAACTTCAAAATCCAGAGCCGATGTAAGCGTTTCAGCATGGTTCCCGGTACAAATGCCTAATATTATACGTGTTTTTCATTATATATCATTAACAAACCAGGATATATTTATTTGTTTTGAATATACGCGACAACAGAATGCTGGCTACGATCGAATCACCTTTTACTGTAATTCAAGTCGTCTCTTATTTATTTAATGGTAAAGCAGTAGTCTATTTAATCGGGAAAAAGCAGATAGAACTATATTGATAGATTGCTCTCCAACTTTTCTTTTTGAAAAATGTAATAGCGTCAACAGTCGTAGTACTACAAATATAGTAGCACAACATAGTAAGAAGTGGTAATAGGAGAGCAACAATCCATTTTAAATATTAACACTCCATGAATGAATTATACAGCTTGAGCAAGACTAGTAAGGTAGTGATTCTTGATAAGTAGGATTTGGTATAGAATCAACAGGAACCAAGATAATTGAAGTTGGTTACGTTATCAAAGACAACATGATCTTTGGAATTTTTTTAAGGGTTAAGGAAGAATCTCAAATTCATATTTGACTATCTTATGTTTACATACTAATCAGGATCAATTAGCAGGTCGTTTTTCACTCATTGTGAATAACAATATAATCTCTTCGTATTGGGTGCATAGTATCAACAAACGCAGTATATATAGATACATCGGGGGGGAAATTTTATGAACCAAAATCATAAATGGATTTGAGATATTGTCAAAAGTGAGTAGTGAATCATTCTATGGGTTTCTGATAATATCGCCCAACTAAATATCTTGATATACTTCAAGAAACATTCCACAAAGTCAACAGAAAATGAAAAGTGAATATATATAGTGATGATGTACAAATAAAAAGCTGGCTATATCAAAGTTATGTCATTTTACCCTCTTTTATAAAACCGTTCATTAAATCAATTATAATATCATCCATAAATAGTTTGTTTTCATTCTTTATTCATTGATAAATAGTTCCGTTCCAAACGAAATAAGGCTCGTCCAAAATTGTAATTTTTGAACAATTTTTTTCTCTGCCCTTCTTTGCGAATACTCATCTCGTCTTTATTTTGTTTTTCCTTCGCCCCCTCCCCCTTCCTCTGTATCTCTCTCTCTCTCTCTTTCTCCCTCCCATTATTTCTTTCTTCATGTGTATCTCCTATTTCGAGTGACTGCAAATCTTTTATCTATGTCTCCCTCTTTCTTTTGATCTGTTCCCGGATATGTTTCTCCCCCCCCCCCCCCCCCTCTCTCTCTCTCTTTCTCTCTCTTATCCCTATTGTCTCCTATTATCGATTTTAAGTATATACATTTTTTATGTATTCAATTGTGGAATATATAATAACGTCCAATGGTGAAATATTTATAATCAATAGGCAAATAAAGTCTAACGTGGACAGATTTTCGGTTCAAATTGTATTAAATCCTGTACAAATAATAATCTCGTATACAAATAATCTCACGATACTCATCACGGTGTAAGTCAAATTGTAATACATGCAATCAAATAAAAAAATAAATTGTCAAAAGTAACACGTACATAATTGGTAACACCAGTCGATTGAATATCACCAGTATCACAAGCATTGTGATTTTTTTTGCTTTCATCTCTCAAAAGTTAGATTACATTTAAATCAGTGATGGGCATGTGCATTCCATAATATCACTTTAGGTTCTGTTCACCCCCCCCCCCCCCCCTTTTCTTTCTTTTTTTTTTTTGGGGGGGGGGCAAAACAGCAAAGGTAATTTAATGACATCGAGATTTAATTACATATAGAGCAACGTAAAATGAAAGTGCATGAATCATTTCTATGACTCGATATTTATGTAGGAAACGTTGCAAATTTCATGCCGGACCAAATTGGATTACCCGAGCCTGTCAAATGCAGCTTGACATATTTTTCAAAATTTACGTAACAGCACTATACCACTCCAGCATAAAGACAGGAGGACATACATTAAAATATCACATGCCATGTTACATATCATGCATATGGCGTGTCGTAGTATCACTATCAGTGTTAGATGTTGACACATTGTACTACGTCTGATGCTCCTCTGTTCCACGTCTTCTTTCCATCCGGGCATTCGAAGCATAATGTTTGTCCAATCAGCGGCTGGAACGTGTGAAGGGGGCATTGGATGCACGGTGAAAACCCGGATGTCGAAAAATGCCCTTCTTCACATTGGTCTATTGGGAAATAAGCAGTTGCATAAATTCGTGTTAGTTTGTTCGCTATTGTTTCATTGTGAATGTCACAAAGCTACCAAATAGAGAATGAAGGAACCCAATTATACCGAGCGCATTATTTCTATCTTTAATCAAGAATTTTTTCAAGCAGTCATAAGTAATTTGAACATAAGTAATATGTTCAAATTCTCTGACAATAATCGTAGGCCTACATTATTAAAGTGGCCTAATTGCACAGCATTAAGCTATGTGAAGACCATTATGTTCATGCAGGGGCCTGGGAACGATTTTGTTACTGGGAGTGCTGTGTCTCTTTTTAAGTCCAAAAATCTCTGACAAGCAAAAAAAAAAAAAAAAAAAGGTCCTCAGCGTTTCTGCAGCACCCCCCGCACCCCCGGCTCCCAGACCCATGCGTTCATGTACTTTAATTAAAGCCATTGAAATTGTTGCAGTTCATTTATCATAGCACGCAGTTTTACTGGGGAATCCGGATATAAATAAGCTATATCGTACGCTGAAAATAAGATTAATTTCCTGATTGTGCTACAAATTCTACAGATTAATGACACGCACATTCTAAGAATGTATTGATTACATTGTAATCGGTTTACCTTTACAATCATTCTTGCTGGGACTACCCTTGTTCCTAGTAGACCGACCGATGTCACAAGACTTGCAGGTTACCTGAGCATACTTGTCTTGGTAGAGTCCGTAACCACATTGGTGGCATGTCCGGGAGTCCATGTCGTAGTAGTGACCAGTGGTACAAGCGACTGTAAGAACGGAGAAATAGAAGACTTCAGGCAGGCTATCTCGTTTACAGAAATGCATAGCCTCCATTGCGAAACTTTTAGGGCTCTACAGTACTTAATGGCGTATCTTGCTTAATGTTTACCAATAACCTGAAAAATAATTTGTACAGCTAGAAAGTTTGAAATCAACCTCAAAAAACTTTATCTGACATTCTATATGTCAATAGTTAAGGAGTATGAAATAAATAAAGGATAATATGAAAATGCTTGCACAGAACCAAACTCCGAGGAATACACTCCCAGAACTAGTATTTCATTCAGCTTTGTCACTTCCAAAAGGAGTAAACATAGGCTACGCCATTAATATTACGTAATTGATAAACAGGTTATCATACCACATTTGGTGTTATTATGATCGGCTACGTAACCGTCTGGGCAGTCGATTTGGTGCTCGCTGATCATGAGGAAGGCATCTGCATCAGGCACATCTTCACTTTCAGCGAACGGTACGCTGGACAAGCTTAAAATTTCGTTGCCTTTGGAGACTGCAATGTCCAACACTTCTCTTGCAAGATTCTGAAGCTCTTTTTGTGCCAACATCTTGTCAACGGCTTGGGATACACCGACACTTAACTCCATTGCGATGCGCATCCCCTGAAGTCCTTCAAACATTCCTTCGTCTATGTCATCAGTAGTCTTTTTGATCTCTTCCACTTGCGATTCTTCAGCACTGCGACGTAGACGTCGTCCTATCAGCGCACGCCTTCGTCGACGTCGGGTCGGCCAGCCGCAGGATATGACGACGTTGTTGACCGTACAGTCCTGGTTCATCTTGCAAATGTCACTGTGAACGGACTTCTCAACGGTCTCGATGAAGGACTGTGCTATGTCGGATAATGTGGCAGGACTACCGCATTGGCCACTGTAGTACAGCAAGTCAGTCGGGAGATTGATCTTTGTGGGGTCTCGTATTTCTGGTTTCAGAACAGAACAATGAATATTAGTTACAATATTATCCTTTGCCTTGCGCTCTCAAAATATGTTATAGTTATAGAATACAGAGATGTAAGAAGTTTTGAAATACCCATTAAATTTACTATATTTCGTCGTATTTTATCGTCAAATGTAACCTCCTTCTCCACATTAACATTACACTGTCGATGCCGAATTATGTGATGAATAGCTGGCGATGCCAAACACTATGTTGATAATGTTTAGAAAGACAAAACAGAAAATATACTCAAATATAACAGAGGATGATCTTGAATTTCTAGACATTAGAAAAAAATAATAAACATGCTCTCTTCCTTCCTCCATCATGTTTACACACATTTTGCTCAATATTCTGAACTTACGTGAGCAGTCTGGCACATAGGCGGTAGGACTCCACTGCCCTGATGAACCACAAACGAACATATCGGTTGCGGGTTGGAATGGACTCGGAGGAGGGATGTCATAGTTCTCGTTACAAGACATACTGCAGTATCGACCATAGGCCCAATTGTCGCAAGAAATGGCACCATGTGCAGGTGTACGAAGTTTAAGACATGGCATTGCTATAGGTTTATAGTAAAGGAAAATATGAACACAAATATTTGAGAAATGAATATCATAGATATGAAAGGTGACGGGCACACATGAAATATATATACTGCTCTTCTAACATCCAAATCAAACATGTTAAGTAATACCACTAAATAATGTCAGGAGTGGGATACAACTGGGACTTCCCACACCGACATTGCTTTGGCATTGCTTATGCCTCATTTCAGTTTGGTCAAGTATATATTTTAAGGTGGAGATGGAGCACAGTGAATATTCATCTGAACAGTGCATTTATTTTGGGTATTTCTTACATCTTGGTATAGAATGATCGGGATACTATATGTCTCCTTAACCGCAGAAAGACATTATACATGTATAGCCACTTGGGGATTTGGAAAGGAGAAAGACTTACAAAGTAAATACAGATCCAATCAGGTGTGAGTGGTATATAACAATATTTCTTACGTTCAATACTGACGGAAAAGTCGCAGGTGGCACTAAGTCCATTCTTCATATTAGTGGCAGTGTAGATCACGTGATTATTTCCCCATGGCAAATGAACGCTGTTACTACCGTAGTTACATACGAGGCGCACCTCGTCTCCGGGGATTTCCCTATATGTTGGTTCATCCCAGGTCACCGGTGTCATTTCTATGCTTGTTCGCAAATATTGGTCTGGTGGACATGTTAAAAACTCTGGTTCAACCGTATCTGTCATGAAGGGAAAAGAACATCAAATGACACTGAAAGTTTCCCAATACTTTCAAATTTTGAGTTTGTATTTTTTTTTTTATATATTGTTTTAGAAGTTCAAAAGTGTTTTGTCCTTGTGTTCCATTGAGAAATTAATTGTGAACATTTGTTTGATAAAGTTTGCTTTATCTAACTGTATGTCCATGTATTGGAGCATTGCATTATAACATAACATGATCCGTTCAGGTCTACGTGAGATTAATGCGTCTAAATTGCCTACGAAACTTTAGGTACCGTGTATTTGGACGTCAAAGGTGCACAGAGCATCATTCTCTGCGTCGTCCCGGAAGTGATACTCGCAGGTCGTATCCGCTGTGAAGATGTAAGGGGATGTAAGGTCCGCAGGAACTGTCCAGGTCTGTAGCGTCTGGTCGAAGTTGTCCGTAGCCGTTGGTGTTGTAAATGTCACTTCCACTCCCCAGTACTCAGTCCGATCGGCGACCAAAGAATTTGGACAGTGCGTAACGGTTGGTGCATGATTATCTTTAGAAAAGGAGGGGAGGAAGTATTCTCATTATTTGGAGGACTATAGGAAACCATTAAAACAATGGTATATGCCATGCAGTAGATAAACCAGTGCGCTTCGAAACGGGGTTACAAGGGTTCGATGATAGTAGCACCCTGATTTAAGCCAGCTATCTTAAAGTGCTTAGTCGTATGACCCCTGGAAATTACTGATAAGCATTAACCTGCTTTATTAGCACTCGAGTTAAAGGAGTACTCCGGCCTGAAATTAATATGAATTGAATAAACAGAGTAAAATTAAACAAACAAATCACTGAAAATTTCATCGAAATCGGATGAAAAATAATGAAGTTATTGAATTTTAAAATTTTGCATTATTTTGGTAAAACAGTGATATGCACGTCATCATGAATATGCAGTGAGTGAGCTGATGATGTCATATCCCCACATTTTCTTTTGTATTTTATTATATGAAATTGCAATTATTCAAATTTTCTGCTCCAAGCCTATAACTAAAAGGACTGACTCCTTATTTAATGTGTAAGTTTATCATTGCTGTAACTTATTTTGTTACAAGGGAGATATTTTGTATAGACATGTATGAAAAAATGAAATAATGAAGATTTCATGTAATATAGTTAAAAAAGGAAAGTGGGGACGTGACATCATCAGCTCACTCATTACATATTCATGATGACATGCATAGAACTGTTTCCCAAAATAATGCAAAAATTAAAAATTCAATAACTTCGTTATTTTTTATTGGATTTCGATGAAATTTTCAGTGTTTTGCTTGTTTAATTGTACTCTATTCATTCAATTAATATTATTTTTAGGCCGGAGTACCCCTTTAAGTAAACAATCACTGAAACCTTAGCTAAGTATGGCACGTTGATAATCATGATATACAGTACTCCATTTGCAGAAAATATCTTCACAGTCATGTCAAATCAAACATATCTGGAAAATTGTTTCAAGGTTTACAAAGACGGCACCATTATAAGTTTCGATTCTGCAGTAAACATTTCTACAGGACTTCGTATATCGCATTTTAATTCTGAGCATACCTGTGCATGTAGGTTGCGTGCCGGTCCACTGGGCAGTGTTTCCGCTGAGCTCCTGGCAAACACGTTGAGATGATCCCGATGGAGTGAGTCCTGTGGCACACTGGTAGGTACAGACTGATCCCACTGAGTTGGATTGGGTGCAACTCACGGTGCAGTGTTGAGGAGAGCCAGGACTACCGCAGCGAATCACTTTAGAGATATTCCCAAGGTGTAGATCAATTTCGACAAGAGAGCATGGGGCGTTACAGGGGAAGAAGTATGGAAACGAAGAACAAAGACATTGAGAGGAAAAGAGATGAGATGGCTCAGAGGATAGCGCAGTATGGTCTTGGAACTAAAAGGGCCAGGATTCACACAAACACGATGTTCCTTATTAAGTTCGGTGTATCCCTTTCTCATCGCTCTCATCAAACTGTATCGACCCTGATGCACAAACCAATGTGACAGCAACATCATAAATATCGGTGCCGTCACTTAATGCTTTGTCTCGTCTCAACATCTTTCAGATGAATTAAATGATTGGAATACAATAGCATATTCATTCATTTTCCAAATGATGATTATACACAATTCAACAGCTTTATAAGGATTAGTTTTGTGAATGAAATTTTAAGCCGAGTCTCATGTTAATGGGTAAAGAAATGTCTTTCTACCTATTGCAGTAAAGGACACGGTACAAGATACAGACAACCCGCCAGTGTCATGGGCGGTGTAAGCGATGCTATGCGTTCCCTCGGCGAAAGAAGAACCAGGTGGAGGACCACTTCGGCTGCAGGAACAGAGAGATAGAGAGAGAGAGAGAGAGAGAACAGGGTGAATGTGTAGGGGTACATGTAAGTTTATAGAGAGAGAGGGATACAGACGATAAAGAAAGCAATAGAGAAAGCGAGGGAGATTTGAAGAAAGAGAGAAACCGGAGGGGGAGAGTGGAAAAAGAAGGAAGGTGAAAGAAAAAGACTATTTTCACTTTTTGAAATCGATTTTGAAATATTTTTTAATAGTTGTTTTCAAGATATATTAAAACAATGTAAAAAGCGTCCTTTCAGTAGCTGATATGAATCCGTTCATATTACTGGATTTCATTTAATGGTGTAGTTGTCATTTTTACTATCGATTTATATACTTTGATTCTGTTTCTTAAGTTAGTCATATTTCTCCTGCTAAATAACGGATATAGGAGGTGAGGGTCTCAAAGAACAAAAGTCTCACCTAACAGTACAGGATGATTCCGAATCCGTACATGTTGGTTCAACCCACGTGACTACTGCAGTCGATGTAATGGTGTACTGAGCAGGGAGGGACTGTGGACAGTTGTAAAACCTGGGAGGAGTATCTGGAAGAGACAGGAAAAGAAAATTACAACAATTGATAGTGATTTGTTAAAGACCTCAGCCTGACCGAATTTTGAAATTATACACTTTATTCATCCACGGGGAGCTATATATTTTCTGAACAAATTGGAACCAACTTCATGAGATTCCGTTTCCTATGGAATGAGTAACAGCGTCCCGAATGTTGAACGCCGGTGGTTTTTCTGACGAGGGCCCCGTCTCTGAGGAACGCTACTTTGCAAGGGGGTGAAAATTTGATGACGACATATCGTGTAGACGCACTCGGAGCTGTATACATGACATGTCGTCACACGTCTAGCGACCCCCTGCAGTTTCCTCTGTTGTTACGCAATAGGGAGGGGGCGGACAAAAAAAAATTATCTTTTTTATTTTTTATGGATAAACGGAGACGAAAATTTATGAATACCCAGGGTAATTATATTCTTTGTTTACTAAACTTTACGTCAATATATGGTTGTTTTGGGTCAGGCTGAGGTCTTTAAAGGTACTGCAATGGATGGATCTGAATTGAGTCTCAAGAAAAAGCGTGTTTTTTTTTCATTTGTGAAGTCTGGTCCTTCGATTCCAGTGATCATCGAGGTAAGCGGCGTCGCTAGAGTGTGTGTGTGTGTGTGGGCGCGGTGTCACACACCTCCCCCCTTTCATAATTTGTATCGGCAAATGCGCCACCTCTGTCGGCAAAAAAGAAGGGGTAAATAAGAGAGAGGTAAGAGAAAAGGAAAAAGAGAAAAGATGAAAAAAGAAAAGAAAAGTGAAAAAAAGAAAACGAAAACAAAGAAAAGAAAAGAAAAGGGAAAGAAAGAAAAGGAAGGAAAAACTGGACAATTACTTTGTTTGCTCGCTTCACTCGCTCGGAAAAACATTGAAAAGTTAATAATCGGGCTAAAGGCGTCCCCCTCGAAAAATGGGTTGCAGCCCCCTCCCCCCCCCCCCCCCCCCCCCCCCCCCCCCCATCCGAGGAATTTGAAAGTTCCGATATTTGGGCATACCCCACTTCATATTCGGAGAGCGAGGTTCCAGAATATCCACATATTTGGGCAACGTGGTTCCCAGATCATCACGTGTCTTCAATAAACGGTTTGATTAAAAAAAAAGTTCCTATGAGTGATGCATATCGACATGCAAGTACATGTAATATAAGGAAAAAACATTAATATACTCGTTTGCTTAAAGGAGTACTCCAGCCTGAAAATAAGATTAATCGAATGAATAGAGCAAAATTAAACAAGCAAAACACTGAAAATTTCATCGAAATCCGATAAAAAATAACAAAGTTATTGAATTTTTAAGTTTTGCATTATTTTGGGAAACGGTTCTATGCATGTCCTCATGAATATGTAATGAGTGAGCTGATGATGTCACGTCCCCACTTTCCTTTTTTAACTATATTATATGAAATCTTCATTATTTCATTTTTTCATACATGTCTATAAAAATATCTCCCTTGTTACAAAATAAGTTATAGCAATGATGAACTTACACATTAAATAAGGAGTCAGTCCTTTTAGTTATAGGCTTGGAGCAGAAAATTTGAATAATTGCAATTTCATATAATAAAATACAAAAGAAAAAGTGGGGATATGACATCATCAGCTCACTCATTGCATATTCATGATGATGTGCACATAACTGTTTTACCAAAATAAAGCAAAACTTAAAATTCCATAACTTCATTATTTTTCATCCGATTTCGATGAAATTTTCAGTGATTTGTTTGTTTAATTTCACTCTATTTATTCACTTCATATTAATTTCAGGCCGGAGTACGTCATTAATTTATAAAGTATAGGGATCATTGTCATAAAACTGAGGTATACTTACTTGGAGGTGGTGGAGGTGGTGGAGCAGGATCTGATCTCCGACGTCGCCGCCGTCGACGACCCGCATCTGAAAAAGTCAATAACAGCAATGTAATGTTTCAAGTTACATTATGATATTAATCATCAGATTTAATAACTGGATAATAGGAAATATTTAATCAATAAGCATCAAACATGCCTCCGAATTGTTTTCGGGCAATAGACCGCTTCGCTAATATATGCAAATTTTATGCATACCTTTCAAACAAAGGTTGTTCTTGACAACCTGAAAGCTTGCCGGAGGCTTGCCGGACATAGCAACAAATAATGTATGCAACTGGAGTCCAAGCATTGAGGCTCATTTATAAAAAGCAGGTTCATGGAATAGCTCGTCACTAGGTGCTCAGAGAATTATGTGCATAAATTTGTATACATTACAGAAGCGGTCTCTTGGTTTGATACCTTTGAATGTTCTGATAATGACCAACCTGCGCCTTGGAAAAGGGCGATGCATAAAAGACAAAGGATAATCAACGTCGTCTTCATTGTGCACCAAGATCTGGTTCTGACCAGGTTCAGGTTCGGAGAGCTCAACAATATCAATCCAATAGGTCGAGGAAGACAACGAGAAGTGATACGCGGACAGGCCCCCTGATTGGATCTTGACGAATCAAACTATGCGATTGGTACACATTGTTTTCCACGTGTCAATTCTAGGTCATGACTTCTTTCTTATCATTCGAACTGGATACTTGTATTAGTTTTAATTATCTGGTAGTGTTATGTAGATTATACGAAGACATTATATGTGATTCCAATTCTTTCTAAAGGCCGTTGCGTTTATTCTTCTAATTAATGACTTGTTTAATGTTTCCAGTTGAATAATTCATAAAGACTCTTTGGAGGAAATAAGCAGTTTTACGAGTCCGTTGCGCACGTGGTAATAGTAACGCTAAATTCTTCTTCCTCTTCTTATTCTTTTTCTTCTTGATCTTCTTTTTTTTTCTTCTTTCTCTTTTTATTCTTCTACTTATTTTTCTTCTTTCTTCTTTTTCTATTTCTTGTTCTTGTTATTGTTCTTGTTGTTTTTTATATTCTTATTCTTCTTCTTCTTCTTCTTCTTCTTCTTCTCCTCCTCCTCCTTCTCCTCCTCCTGCTGGTCCTGCTCCTCCTCCAACTTCTTAGCTTGAAAAAGGTTTAAGGGCAATACATTTTAATAAGAACTTTCAAAAAGACTAGACAGCTTGTGGTTTGGCCAAAGTATGCATCATATCATAAACAATGGGAAAGATAATTTTGTAAAGTAATCAGAGAAGACGTGATCTTTGATCTAACGCTTGGGGTTGGACTGTGTCGACAGTCCTTGCATTTAGATCATTTGTAGTTTTTACATTAGCAATGTGTGAATAATGGAAGACAGATATGAAGCATTTTCAATTGTTTCAAAGTTTAGAATGATATCAGAGTTAAGAATAGTTTGCATATGCGTGTTAGGTATGAGATGGGGACAACTCTTTCTATATTTTAATGGTTATTTATATTGTTTTACACTGTAAAAAATCTGTCTGTAATTTCACAGCAAATCTGGTGTCAGCAGAGTCGCCATAACTTCTGATGTAAAAATACAGATTAGTTGTAACTTTTTCCTATGACATTGATGTACAAATAACATCAGATTAGCTGTTATGAGTAAATACAGAACTAATCTGTATTTTTTCCCCTGTCAAAATACAGATATTTTTTACAGTGTCATCATTGGAATGTTTCTTAAACACTTATCTTTGTTATGTTGGCCAAGAAATCTGGAATTCTTTACCTTACTCTTTATATTCTGTTGGTTTAACATTTCATTTAATAAACTTTATGAGAACCATCTTCTCTCTCATTATAATCCATAATCTACTTAATATTTCGTCTATCATGCTGAATTGCCATTCATTAAACCTTAATTTTAACCGATACAGTGCCCTGGTACCTTATTGGCTTTTAAGGATGTACCATTTTCCATTATGTTAATAGTTTTTAAAATATCTTTTCATTTTCCTTGTTACCACAATATGTATGTATTTTTGTATATCCTTTTACCGTTCATTCGGTTATGATATTCCATTTTTTAAAAATCTGTGTATACATTTGATGTGATGATGATGGAAATGAATGAATTTCAGTCACTCAAAAAATATACCGCATATCTTAGATTAAAAAGGGAAACTCTTTTTAAAATGTGGCTGCCGCCATCCTTATGTGAAATCTTTTGTTGGCGAGCGATTTACAAACGGGCAACAGGCTACTCCCCGTTGGTGAAAATATGCCGGTACGCTCATAATACTCAAGGAGCTATAGAAAATCTACTTATAGACAGTCGGTACGAAAATCAAATCATGTTAAAAATTACATTCAATTTCACTATCTGGAAGCTACAGCAAAATATGAATTAAAGCATTTCTTTTCATTATTTTACAACCAAACTAGTACATTTGTCATTGGAAAAAAATGGTTTAAAAATACATTAAGGTGTACCAGGGCGAATCTAGAATTATCACATGTGGGGCGATGTGATTTCTAAAAATTTTGCCAAGAAATAATAGGACTGGTCGAGACCTTCCTCAGAAAATCATGGCTAATCATTGTTTCGTAAATCCCACCTAGGGTCTTCTCGTGCTCTCGCAGTAGGCGGTAGGGAGGAGTGGTAGGTAGGAGGAGAAAAGAACTAAATTCCGACATAAATTTTGCTGCCGGGAATAGAACTTCTGCGCGAAATTTAGCATGTTTTCCCTAAAAAAGAAAGAAAGAGGGCACTGGACTTTCCCTCGGGGCGAAGCAGGAGGGGTGCTCCTTTCGGGGCCCTGTTAAAGTCCATTCCACATTTGCTATGTTTGCTCTTATATTCCTGTAAAAATCAGAGGGGAACCAATCGACAGATGGGATTAAAATCCGGATTCTAAGAATACTACCTTATGATGATAGAGGTCCGAGATACTAGTAGCTAATTAAAACATAGTGTACATCAAGTGTCTCGTTCTACAGTGTAAAGAGACTCTAATGGCCCGTATTCTGAACTCCGGTTTAACTTAAACCAGGGTCTAAATGTGTGGTTTAACTATGGGCAGCCAAATGTGACACAGATCTCTAACAGTAGATATTCAATTTATCAGCATTTTTGGGTACTCAGACTATTAAAAACTGTCTGGGAATGATAAGTATAATAGCTTTCTTGACCATTAAAGCATGACAACAAGAATCCAGTAAACATAAGGAGCATACAGTGTAAACAAAGTTTTGACATTTTTGGCTACCCACAGTTAAGCCACACATTTAGACCATGGTAAGGAGAATGTGGCAGGTTTTTGTGGACAACTCTCCATATGTTTTGTACACAGAATTTCAGATTTTCTCCATTATCTCTCAAGGTACAGCTTGCCTCTTTTTTAGCTCTATGTATATCATGGTAAAATGTATTTTACACAACATATGTTGAGGTCACAAAGAGACAAGTAGCATCTTTAGAGATAATGGAGAAAATATGAAATTTTGTGTACAAAACATATGGAGAGTTGTCCACAAAAACCTGCCACATTGAAGCAAATAGCCAATTTGAGGATCGCCATAGAAAGTAAATCGAGACTTTTCAAACTTTCACAACTTTTTCATTTCTTAACCGATTTTGATGGAACTTTTTTTAAAATTGCTTCTCTCTTTACTATCTTTTCATTAAAATGGATATTTCCCCAGGGTTTCATTCTCCTTTAAGTTAAACCGGAGTTCAGAATACGGGGCAATAGATCTAATATAAGATCTCTCTGCTCTTAGATTATAGCGCCCTCTGAAACGAACTTGTCACCATTTGTAAAGGAATGAATTCAAAATCTAATATGCTAATTCAGGGATCAGGTGACATGGGTGAGAGGTTTAGAAATATCGCTTTAAAATGTTGTAGTCATGAGACAGGAAGCATGGCCTAGCTGTATCATTATTATTAGTAGTAGTAGTAGTAGTAGTAGTAGTAGTAGTAGTAGTAGGAGGAGGAGGAGGAGGAGGAGGAGGAGTAGGAGTAGTAGTAGAAGTATATGTTTAAATGTGTAGTATTCCTGATTGAACTTCCGAATCATCTTATGACTAGTGTATTTTAGCCTTCCCGTCGAAGAAAATGCCCCAAATTCCCTGATGCTATCGGTACAATACCGGTCCAGCTCCAGTCATATACAACTGCCCCAATTTGTAATTTATTTCTTCTTCTTCCAGTCTGGTACAGACCGCCGCTGGCGTATTATCGTACGATTTGACCGCTTTCTTGTGTCCTCTGTTGGAAGGTTCACATTATTCAGAAATGTTAATTTTTTATATCATATTCTATGACTGTGAAGAACATATTCTATGACTATGACGGTCAATCAGAAAGATATCAAATTGTGTAATTGTATAGGCCTATCTAACCGTAAATGCAATTTCTCTTACTACATGTAGTTCCAAGTAGAATATCATTTGAAACGAGACTTTGCTGTTCTTGTCGATGTGAGAAAACTGTCTTCCGCTGTAAGAAATGTGTACATTAAAAACATCCATAATTTATATCCTCTGCAATTTTCTGTTGTTTCATGCCATAGGCATGTTCCGACACATTTGCTATTAGATAGTATGGACTTAGTTATACAAATTAAACATCAACTGAGCAGCAATGATCAACTTTGGTTGGCATAATTTTGAACTCCTTGCAGGGACAGCTGACATGACGGGCTGTCAACAATTATATGTTGATGCCTAAAATTGCTATTGATCACAATTTTGCACAATATTATTTTTTTGAAATAAATAAATAGAATAATTGGGCACGTCAGGAAATGGGATGTGATGTCCCGCCTTACATCACTCACTGTGTAAGCTGTAGTGTAGATCGACCAAGTCAAAGTCAAATATCAAAGTCCGTTGGCCTCAATTCCCAGCTGACTATTACGTCACAATGCTTGCGCCAATTAACAAACTATGTGTTTTATTACGTCATGATAAACAAAGTTTGTATACTGTTTTTATCTATGATACTGACCTAGTTTCCGGCCTGTCACGTGCGCGTCGTTTGTCTCTCGAGATCGCACCCATATCGCACCGGTCTGCTGCGCGCTGTCGACTGTCTGAAGCGGTCTGAAGGGTCTAACGACCTTTTTCGAAAACGATATAAGAGAATTATCTCGGGATCCCGGCATAAATGAGAGCAAGAGCGAGGGAGAGGGAGAGAGAGAGAGAATGAAGATTTGAAATTGTTTTGTCTCATTATTGATAGGGATTCTATAACCCCTGGGACAATTACCCCGGAGACAACTATCCCCCAAGGACAAGCACTCCAGGGACAATAGTACCCCCAGGGTCCTCTTGCATAAAAATCGCAACTAAAAAAATTAAACACAACTACCGAATACTAGTACCCGATCCAGACTGGTTGAAAATCAAGTTGCGTTTAATTTTTTATTAACTATTTATGCAAGAGGGCCCTGCTGGAAAATTACTCCCCATGACGACGACTACCCCCCCCCCCCCCCCCAGGACGACCCCCCCCCCCCCCCAAAAAAAAAAGACAATTTCCTCCAAGGACAATTGCTACTTGGGGTAAAATTCCTGGGGGTATAATTCGTCCTGAGGGCCTTGTCGGGGGGGGGGGGGGGTAATCGTCCTGGGGGTGGTTGTCCAGGGGGAAGTTGTCAGGAGACGATGAGAGCGCATATTGTATGAGCCCCGTGCACCTTGAGCAGCCACCGTTTGACCTTATCCCAAAGCCAGCCACACACGTACACACACCCACACACACACACACACACACGCCCACACACTAAAACCTTTTTCCTGATGGGTAGCATGAAAGCTTGCATCATTTATATTTTGGCAATCTTCTCAGATTTAGAATTAGAAGGACGATAGACGATTATACACTAAAGGAAAAAAGAAACTTATAAAAGTTCAAGAGATCACCAAATTAAATTCTCTGCATGGAAATGTACCAAATTTGGATATAATGTTGATTCAATGCATGGCTTTAAATGACAGTCAATAACAAAAAGTTTTCTTCAATGCCACAAAAGAAATGTGCACTGAAACAAAGGACTCTCTAATCCCAAAGTCACAAAGATAAACTGCAGTCTTGTACACCATATGCATGTCAATGAATGAAACAAAAGAATTTCAAAAGGGATTTGCACCCCTCGAGCAAGAGGATATTGATGTTCTGCCATGGTTCGCCCGTTCACCAGACCTTTCCCCAATTGAACATCTCTGGGAAGAGCTTGGTCGACGTGTGTCAAGGCGTGACAATCAACCCATCAATAGGGAGACGCTCATTGCAGCACTGCAAGAGGAATGGAACAATGTTCCCCAGGCTACCATCGCGAATCTGATCGGAAGCATGCGAAGACGGTGTACAGCTTGCCAGCAAGCTAGAGGTGGACATACTGGCTATTAATCTGTTTGGATATGAACTTGCAAATCCCTTTTGAAATTCTTTTGTTTCATTCATTGACATGCATATGGTGTACAAGGCTGCAGTTTGTCTTTGTGACTTGGGGATTAGAGAGTCCTTTGCTTCAGTGCACATTTCTTTTGTGGCATTGAAGAAAACTTTTTGTTATTGACTGTCATTTAAAGCCATGCATTGAATCAACATTATATCCAAATTTGGTACATTTCCATGCAGAGAATTTAATTTGGTGATCTCTTGAACTTTTATAAGTTTCTTTTTTCCTTTAGTGTAGATGTTCCCCGCCCCTCCCTATAATCCCCGACCCTGCATTTCGTAGAATATGGCCTATTGGAAATTCGCATTCAATGGCAGTGACAATATATGCCTATAATAACGGTGGGGGGAGGGGGGAGTTGTCAGATCTTCACTATATGCCACTTTTTAAATAATATAGAATTTTCTTATTTTGGTATCTCAAACATTAGGATAAAAACTAAAATAAATTGATCAATTGATCTCTCCATGCAATACATTTATCCTACATTCCATGTAGTATTCAGTCATTTGTTTGTGAATAAACCCGTGTATGTAATAAGTAGTAATAATAATCAAACAAACGTATCAAGTTTATTTTGTCAATAATTAAAGCCGATGAATTTTTCTCGTGTCAAGCGATAAGCAAGCTCTTCTGTGCGGTTACTATGGACAACATAGATGTTGACACGCACGTACGCTATGTAAACAAGTCGTCCCATCATGCACTGCCGACGTAAGCTTCATCGACTCGAATATCGCGATAGCGCGGCCACCAAATTTGCACCAACAAGACATTAAGAAATTACCGATAAACCACAAGAAAGTAAAATATTTTGGACGTAACAGTGTGTAAGCAAGGAAACATTTTCGTAGGAGTCGTAATCAGCAGCGTGAAACAACAAGATGCATTTATTATTTTCACCATGAGTTTTGATGTTTAATGTTTGCGGAGAGGTGTTATTAAGTAAGAGTGAGTTTACAGAGGTTTTGAACGGGACACTGCAGGCGCACGTTGA
Organism: Heliocidaris erythrogramma; assembly: GCA_025617745.1. Classification (NCBI taxonomy): domain Eukaryota; kingdom Metazoa; phylum Echinodermata; class Echinoidea; order Camarodonta; family Echinometridae; genus Heliocidaris; species Heliocidaris erythrogramma. The sequence continues at coordinate 26,455,000 of CM046856.1, forward strand.
TCATCGATCGCCGCTGAAGGTGGCGAGTGCAGCTGCATGTGAACAACCGCGGCATTTTAACGTTACAACTTTTATTCTGTCGACCAAATTAGGGGTCGTTCGAATTTCATCATGTCATATGGGGCAACTCTTACATCAACGCCAGCCAAAAGCATATATGTGTATCGGAATGGAGACACGAACTTTCAGTGTAAGAAGGTTGTTGTCAACCCACGTCAAGTAAAAAACTGGGATGCTTTTATCGAACTCGTCACAGCTAGAGTGAAGGCGAGGAATGGTGGGGCAGTGAGGCGAGTGTATACACCAACAGGGAGGACTACAGTTTCTGACTTGACAGGCATTGAAAATAACCATTTCTATGTTGCAGCTGGTGCAGAAGGATTTAAAAGACATCAGTAAGTTTTCCTTAAAATTTCAGTCATGGCTCGTGCTAATGTTGTTAAGTTTTGTCTCAATAAGTGACGTCTGTAAGTAGGTATGTGAAATGAAAATTTCAAATTGATTAATTCTTGACAAATTTGGTATCAACAAAAAGGTCTAGAAAAGAGAAATGCAGTAGTTTTTGAATTATTCAAATTGGATGGATATTTAAGAAATTAGGGCACTTTACATATCGCAAAACACTGCTTTTTTTGGTCCCGCGAATTGTACAGTCATGACAGTCATGACAGTAATTCAATACGGCAAATAAAAATGTTGTGACCAATATACATCCCAAACGACCTTAAAAATTACCTAACTTCATCCTATCCTGAAAAGTTTGGTACCCCTGGTCAGCTTATTAGAACATGAATTTGTCAACAAAAACAGAACAGCATTTCACTAACACACTTCATATTTCTGATAATTACCTTAATATGGGATATATTGCCATAATACTTTGATGAAGAAAAACAATTGTCTATTAATGAAATTTAGCATCGAAATCTCATCACTTTTGTATATCCATCGTCAAAATTCACATGCTAACGCCAACGGGTTAACCCACGGATCTCCGCCGCCGCTGCTTCGCGGTGGAGTGAGCTAACGTGTATACATAGTTCTGACATGGAAAATTTCGCAAAGTAAAAAAAATTATTTCGCAACGATAAATTTCCATTAAACTTTTTTAATGTGTTAAATATGAATGAAAATGAATTTGTAAATAATTGAAATCAATTAAATTTCTTACCTTCATGAAAAATGATGATGATTATGATGACTCAAAATTATCGGGGTAGTTCAGGCCCATGTGAAACAACGTCTGGAAATCCTTTTGACAAAATTTTTTTTCACACACTAGTTCGTGGTCTCGGCTCTTCGTTGATACCCTTTTTGTGCACATTGACATGCAAATACGGGCACAGCGAAAGCTTTTGTCAGGGTACCCCTCACAGCATAACACGAAAGCTGGTAGAAAACGGAAACACAGTTTTGGAACCACTTTCGCGATGCAAGCGCACGAGCATTTCACATACCTACTGTAAGTCAAGTCAAGTGTAATGTCAGTAATAATGACAATGTCATGACTTAATTATGAATATGAGTGTAGTAAGAAGGTACGCAGTTGCGTATGTGTGAGTGGTCTCAAAGAAATGTATAACATGTTTGGGTTTATAGACTTACTTGGTACTTGGTTTGAATCCTCCTGAAATACTCCCACTGGAGTTTGAACTAGAGGTGTAAGATGTTCATTACACATTAAAGTTCGCCAAGTGCCCAATTTATGATGGGGTGACCAAACTTAAAGTTGGCACAAATTGAAATAAAACTTAAAAGATTAAGAATGTGATATTTGATCCAAGGCATGTAGATCGATTAATACCAGAAAGGAAAGCACAAATTTAGATTACAAATACAAGAAAATTAATGCACAAACAGTTCCGGAGACATCACAAAACTCAAAATTCAATGTAAGATCACAACATGCAGCGACTGAAAAAACGAGTGTGCACTTTGCGCACATGAGTTATTATTTACTGATACATCCATGGGTGTGGCAATCCATCATGATAACTGGATCATTTGCAAGGCAAAGTATCATACAGTTATGTGATTTAACTTTATACTTAAGATTTTGATGGCATCTTCTCTCAAAAGGAAGATTTCCAAACCCTAGGCTTGTCCGCAACTTCTTGTTTTCAGAAAGGACAGCCGAATTTGCCAATCTTTTGTCAATATTTTGTCAATATTTTCATAATTTCTTGCCCGCTTTCAAAGAACTTTTCATCCTAGCTAATTTTAGGTTCCTCTTTCCCTTAGTGCTACATGTAAGTGTGATGTATTCAGATTTTCACAATCTTATCCACTTTTTTAGATGTTTACCTGTGCTAGAAACATTTTCACACCACCATAAATAATTTTGATTTACAGTGTTATTATTGTAATAATGTAAAGTACATGGTTATTTGAGAAGTTCCATACATTGTAGGATGGGGGGTTGTGAATCCGGACACTTAACCAAAATTCATCCGCAATTGCTGTCAGATTTCATGAAAATATGCATCAAGTAACACTAAAATCAGTGAATATTTACAGTTCATATTATTGTCAGCCTATCTTGTGAAAGACTTGTTGTTGTTCACTTTATGGTTTAAAAGTGACCTGTCCAGACACACAACATCAAGAGTACACGCAATTTTAATTTCATATTTCTACATGTATTTAATTGCGTAATAATTATAATTTTGTATGTCTCACAATATCTTATTGGATTAACAGTGTAGATCTAAAGAACATGTAAATACAAAGGGATAAGGGGCAAGGTGAAAAGGAGCATTTTATATTTTCCTTTGTTATTTCTAAACCTTAAAATATATTTGAAAAGCACCTGAAGCAAGTCATCCAGCCAATGGATGTAAGTTATCTGAGTTCTACTTAAATTAAATGTGGATCCGGACTTAAACTTGGTGGAGATCAATCTTGGCTGAAATATCTAAGAGAGCTGAATCGATTACAAATACTTGCATCCGTTTTTGCTTCACCCATGATAGGAAGATGTAACATATTTATTAAAATAGTATTTTGAAATTTCAAGCTAGGTGAATTTCTATAAAACATGAAATTCATGGCTATTTGGTGGTCCAGTGTGTAGCGAGCACTTGAACTCATGCAATGCTGAACTGGTGCCAAGTTGGCCTGACAGCCATTAATTTTGTTCGGATTCTAAAGATCTTTTCACTCATTTGCTACCAGTGTCAGTAAAATTTATACCTGCTCAGGTTGCATTTCTGTACAGAATTGCAGCAATTTGCAGCTTTCCTGGACATTTGTCATGTACATGTACATGTACAGTATGTACATAATTCTATAAACTTTTGAACACACCACAAGTCTATATGCATTCCATGCCAGTTGAGCAGTATTAAACATATTTAAGGGCTACCTAATCCTTTTGACTCTTTGAGGCTTGTACTCTCCTGTCTCTGTGCCCATTATTGGTGTACATGTATCTGTGCAAATCAGAGAAAGAATCTGCTCCCATGAAGTGAGGGTTCTTTCTCCAACATTGCCAATTTACACTTTGAGAAATTTGGTACTTGTATGTCAGACCCTAGTCTTGGTATGAACAGCATGTATGAAGCCCTGTACCTGTATGTACATGTATGACCAAAATCTTGGAAAAAAGGGGGTTTGATTCATTGGCGGATCCAGGGGGGCACTTCCGGCCCGTGCTCCCCCCCCCCCCCCCTTATTGGAAGAAAAGTATGCATTTTGATCATAGACGATCCGCCATTTTCTCGATTGTGCCCCCCCCCCCCCCCCTTTTAGAATGAAGACCTTTTTTTTTTGCTTGTCATGGAATTATGAAGGGAAACTGGACCCCCATAACCCCCCCCCCCCCCCTTATACTCAGTTCTGGATCCGCCCCTGGTTTGATTATTACACATACATGTACTGTGTGCATGTATCATTACAGTACATGTACATAAATCCCTTTTGGGTGAAATTTTTTTTTTAATAATACTACTTGCTTGATAGGTCTACTTTGAATTGACAGGATTGCCCAAGTAAGCAAGGTTTTCTTCTTCTTCCTCTTCTTCCTCTTCTTCCTCTTCTTCTTCTTCATCTTCTTCTTTATCTTCTTTTTCTGCTTCTCTACCCCCCCCCCCCCCCCCCCCCCCGCTTCTTCTTTTTCATTTCTTTTTCATTTCTTTCTTTCTTTTTATATTCCTTCCCCACCCCCACCCCAAATTGTACATTTTTATCTTTCAGTGGTATAATTTTGTCAGACACATGTACATGTATGTGAATTAAATATACATGCAATGTACTAGTAGTCAGAAATGAATTACATGTACCATATTTAATTGCCAATATACAGTACATGTATCTTATGGTTTACGGTTGTACGGTTTAATGCATTTTAGTTTAGTGGTTCACTTTACAAAAGAAACAGCCCTCCTCAACTGGTGAGCATGGTAACTAATCTAATAGTATGCATTGTAAGGTCTATGCCCCAAGTATGTAATTACTGTACCTGGTCAGAGGGAATATTAGTTTCCACATATTGCATGGATTAGAATGCATGTAGCTCATATTTATTTGTGGCTAATTTATTGCTTGATGCAAAGTCCAATGATCTAAAGTATCTAGATGCATAAAGTTCAAGTGGCGTGAATAATAATCACAATTTTCAATTTCAAGTCAGCTTGAAATATTGACTTGCATACTTGTAGGTGTAGAGCTATTCAGTTTTGAAGTGTAAATTATTACACTTCAGTTTTGAAGTGTAAATGGTATGCCTTTAAATTATTTATATTTACTCTTTCAGAATAAACTACAGGAAAGTAAGTGTGGTTAACATAAATGTGTATCATTTAGCATTAATATTAATATGACTGGATCCCCTCATTCCTCTTACATGTACAGACATGTATCATTTGATGTGTACATGTATCTGATATTCTTTAATGCATGTTTTTACAAGTTACCAAGTACTGTACATGATAGAACAATTGAAATATTTTTGTGAATTTCATACATGTAGTCACCATATGTACATGTAAACCAAATTTTTAAGTGGTACATACTGTACATGTACATGTATGCTATCAATCAGGACAAAGTAAAATTCACACTTTTTGGACAGAAGATATCAGTCAAGGCAAGCTTAAGAATATAATTGCCATTAATACTTCTCATACATGTAAATCCATATAAGAAAACTTGATTTGTGTTTGGTTGTATATCAGTCTAACTGGTGTTCTTTCTGTCATTTCTGTCTTTTCCTATCAGATACAACAAAATCTCAGCTTTAACTCCACAAAAGGCCAGACTATCGGTAAGTTTACTTCACAAACATTCTTTTTAACAGACTTTACGTGCTGCTGTGAGAAAGTAAACATTAGAAGGCAGCGTGCAAGTTGTCAATGCAAGCACAAACTTATCAATTCGTGCATCACCTTTGTAGTTTTTATTTGCGATTTTGTTCCTTCGTGTGTTGAGTAGAAAAGATTCAAAAGTTTCATGATAGTTACAATTTTCAATTCATGTACACAGAGGAGGAAGTAAAAACGAATAAGCTCTTAATAAGTTTGCTCCCTGTTCCTAAGGAATTTTGATTTCTGTAATAACCAAGATTTTTAATAAAAATGATTTAATTAATCATTTGCAGACAGACCCACTAGACCCAGCTGTGAAGGTATGTGTGATATTGTCTCAATGTGTGGTGTATGGAACATTAATGATTTGTGCAACAATTAAAAAAAAAAAGGGCATCAAACTGTTGCTTCATCGTAAATATTAACCCCTGTGCAATCCATGTTGTCTGTTACCATCGCTATACCCATCATCACCCGCTGAATCATTACCCAGTAAATAAAGAGTAACAAATTCATCACATTTCCCGCTTGACTGATTTAGATATATCAGTCCACCTTTGTATCTACCCATGCCATTTCTCTTCATATCTCTAGTGCAAATAAAGATAGCACTCATCCGCTCACCTCGTAGCACAAGCCATGTACTGTGTTGCCTAGCGACATGTAAACAGTACAATTTCTATAAAACTTCCCTTTCTTTGACCAGTGATACCCTTGATCTTTCAGTGTATTCAGTGTGTTTGTGGGGGGTCTTCAGGTGCAGAATAATACAACAGAACTAAAGTGGCTTTAGGAAGATAAAATTATAAAATGTTTATATTTTTTCATGCACATTTTGTACCACTACCATTTACATGTATGTGTTTTCAAAAGGGGGATTTTAAAAAATGTTATTAAGAAGGGTAGAATAATTTCACATTCTTAATAAATGGGAAATCATAATGGCACTTCTCTATAGATGCTTATGTTGGGAGGATGGGAATTTGATTTTGGAGATTTTTTCTTCTTCTTCTTCTTGAAGCAGATCTCCATACTTTACATGTACCTTGTAGTCCACATCAATTAGAAAACTTTCCTTGTTTTTTATTTATTTATTTATTTATTCTTATTTTGATTAGAACCATTGTTTACCTTGAGGAAAACTCCCTTCTCCAAAAGCTGTTTGTTTGTCTGAAGAGCTTTTTACATATGTATCAGTTTACCTTTGCATTTTCTTTGGATCGTCTCTTTATAAGAGAAACTGTTGTCATTGATCATTGAATAGACAATTAAAGAACAACTCCCAGTGCATGTTCCATCCTCTTAACATCAAACTCTTTTCAGAAATACTAAGAATCTCTTCAGGCATCTTCCTTTTAAATGATTATTTGTTCATGTTGTTACCCTCTCCCTCCCCCACCTGTTTCAATAGCAAACATGTAGAAACCTTAGTAAATGAAGAAGCTTGATGGGAGGAATTTTAATTTGTAAACAAATTTTTAGGCATTTTACTCCCATTTTTCATTACAGATCAAGCATACGATCTTTAACACTGGGAGTAAAATGCCTAAAAATTTGTTTACAAATGTAGAAACCTAAGCCCATACGTTTATGCTTTCCCCTCCATTCCCCTTAAATAGATGTGTTAGAAAGTGGCAACGATCACCAAGACAACTAATGTACCGGTATACTATGCAGCATCTCTACTCTTGTACCTATTAAGTGGAGAAGTAATTTTACTATAATAGGCTTTTGCATGTAGCCTATGCACTTGTACCTTAGGCAGTTTGGAAGAGATTAAAAAAAGGTCATTCTAATTAGGGAGATGACCTCGGCCACTATTCGATTTTGACTGGTTGAATTGGTTGCAGAATGATTTTGTTAACCAAACAAATATATACAGGAGGTGTATTTAGTAATTAAGTAATAACATGCTATCACTTTGTTCATTTCACATACAGTCTACAAAATTTGTGTGATATTGTATTAATTAGGTGTAATTAAAAATTGATGGGATTGCTTCATTGCCGAGCATACATATACACAATGAGGCAGGGACATGGACATTTATTAGTATATACAGACATTTTTTTGTATGCAATGTACATGTAGGCCTACCGGGTATTTTTTGTAAATGTAAAGAAAATTTGGAAATTTTATTCTTGGAGAGAGATATCATTTAATATTGAATTTCACTGTAGAGAAGATATGAATGAATATGTGGTAGTCAACTGCACTTACTTTTGTAATATGAAACAAAATGTCAGGATATTTTAATCTTGTTCAATCCAACAGGTATGCGTGTATGCAAAAAACCTTCATGTACAGTATCCACAATTAAAGCCATAAATTGACAGCCAAACCTCTTCACCTCTTCAGAGCATGCTTGCATTAAAATACTGTTAAAACAATTTTGAAAAGAAGATTTTTTTATAGGAATAACAGCTTTTGAAATGATTTTCCACTTTTATTTGTTATACATAATTAACAGAGAATGCCAGTCCAGGTACACATGTGGCCCAGGCATGTCATTACCCATACATGTACACTGAGACCAGCATTGTTTAGCCCCATTACACTCCCACTAGTAACTGGTCACCAAGGTGCCATTGATTTTTCCTCCTATCGCCTTTCTTTTGAATGAATCCAATTCTCCTTCAATTCTTCTTTAAGCTTTGTCCGCTTGTCTCCCCAATAGCTATAAGACTCTGATTGCTGCAACTCCAATGTGCTTTTGTTGTTTATTGATCCCAAGTTATAGTATAACACTGTGCACATGTATCTTGGTAGTAGATGTACATGTAAATAACATAAGGGCCTACTAAGCTATTATGTTATATGTACCACTAAACTTTTTAAAGTATTGAAATTCTTTCTGTATACACATGAAGGTGTTATCAATACTACCCAATGATTTTTTCATAAATTTGATTCTTTTATGTCCCTGGAGTACATACATTTGTATCAGGTCACCTGGAGAGCCTGTCATTCTTACATACTGTAAATACATGTACAATATATTGCATCCTGTTCTGATATAAATCAAAATTGATTATAAAAATCCATAAGACATGTAGATGAAAAACTTGTCATTGTTGTGCAATAAAGCAGTAAAATGCCCAATAATTTAATATAGATCTGTAATGAATTTATTCAACCCTTATTCAAGGCTATGACCATGCAGCACAGCAGTTTCATTGGACAGTGAATCAATGATAAATCAATACTCAATCAATATTCCCATAAATGTCGGTAGTTACAGTGTCTATGACTCCCTTCCGCTTCCTGCTCTATTTAGAGATTCCATTAAAAGTAGTATTATAAAAGAGAATATAGTGTGTATAGAGAGGTTATGAATGATTTTTTTCCCCAAATATTTTGGAAAAATCATATTACTTATAAATAGGCCCAAAAGATATTTATCATTAAGAAATTAAAATGTATTAGCAAGATGGAAGTGGTGAAACAAAATTACTTTAAAGAATGTGTAAAAGCAAACAGAACTTTTTTAAAACTCCACATAGGTACATTGTAATACACACAATTACTTAGTGAATTTGGTTATTATACAAATTTAATTGGCATTAATATCAGTCCAATTTAACTGAGGTAATTGCAATTCACAAATTGACTTTTAGTGATCTATAAACCCAGGGATAATCAAGAGATGAAGATCAAAAAAGGTTTTTAATCTCCAAAGTCAATAGCTAATCTGTTTCCCATGGTACTGCAAATCAACATACAAATTGGTATGGTCATTAGCACCATATGTACCTCGGGTTGTGTTTTTTGTTGATATGACTACAGTGACAAAGACAATTATGAAAAGATGAAACAAGATTTCTTACATGTACTGTAGCTTGTATTCAGTTGGTACTGTATTGTTTTCAATAAAAAAATTTATGGGAAACATATTTTATTAAGCACAAAACCATTTGAACAGTATGTTTACATGTTTGTTGGTCAAGGGCCCTCTTGCTTATAAAAAAAGTTGTGATTAAACGCAACTCAAAAAATTAAACGCAACTTAATTTTCAACCAATCAGGATCGTGTATTGGGGACTTGCGTGAGTTGCGCTTAATCGCAACTCTTAATATGCAAGAGGGCCATGGACTGATGTACATGTACAATGTTGCCATTGTAAATTTATCCTTTTAATGGGGTGTTGTAAGAAAGTTGCGATTGATTGCAAGTTGCAACTGATCGGTACTGACCAATCAAAATCATTGTTGCAAGCGCATTTTCTTGAATGGGCAGATCCTGAACCATTCAGAATGGTTGTTCTAATTTGCTTTATAATTTGCAGTTGATTGCAACTTTCTTGCAACACCCCATATGTCATGCACTCAGTCCAGGTTATATAAATGTTCTTTCGTAAAGCTTGTTTCTTCATTAAATATGTTATGTTTTGTATAAAAGTTTCACAAATGAGACTGCACTTCAAGACTATTAATTTCGTGATAATATTAAAGATTCATGAATTAAGACTATTATTCTTCTGGTCATATTCAAGTGATTTGAAATAAATGATCAGATATTGATGGAATGAAAAAAGATGGCAGGTGGTTTTCCTTGGGGAAAAAAAGGTTGACCGAGGCAAGGTCTTCTTTTTGATATTGGATCAGAAGAAGATCAAGGATTATTTACTGTAGCTTATTCTGAAAGGTAACAGGTCTATATAGTGTAAAGTGATGTGCTCAATACCTGCAAAAGAAATTCAGAATCAAATCATATATTGAACAGCTTTGTTTTATTGTAGGCCTTGGTACCTGATTTTCCCCTTATTCTTACATAGTATGTAGAGCATTTTAACTGTTACCTTGGTTAAGTAATTGGCATGAGCTATTTATAAAAATAATGAAGAAAGAAAGATCTGTTCAAAGAGGAATGACCAAAAGAAAGGAAGGAAGGTCGAAAAACAGAATTATTTAACCGGGAATTTTCCACATAATTTATAAACCAAATAAACCAAGAAATCTCTGAGCAGGTGCATATTATCAAGTACTTGCAAGTTATCCCTGTTTAAAGTTAATGTGTTTGAATTACTAAGTGCAAGTGTATACCATGTAGAACAAAGTTTTTAATTTGGGAGAAATATGGTCAATTTTTCTCTCTTTTTGAAATCTCAAGAGCTCAGAAAATATCTTCCTTCAGAAAATTTATGTTTCAACTTTCAGGTTAATTGCAGGCCTACCTAATTTTTTGTCCCTTAGCTGTAACATTGACCAACCTTTAACCTTTAATATGCTCGGATATCAAAGGATCAGATATATCCAATAAACACCCAACTAACACATGGCCCTGAGCCCCAATCATGAAGTTGATTTGTAGAACTAATTGGCAATTATTATGTGAATTAGTGCGCAGGTGGACTTGACAACGAATGGTGTCATGATTAGTGATGGTCAGAATCATAGTTGGCATTTTTATAAGCGTTTGATGAGAGGTGACGACATCTAGAAATTTTCTAGAAGTACAAGTAGTTAATGCGGGTCAGACATAATGTTCTGTGGCACATTTGATAGAAGGTTCTTAATTTTAAAGCTCTTGGTTCTGGCACTGCTGTAATGGATGCTTGGGTTTATAGCAAAGGACAGGGAGGTATTGAGGTGCGTTGATAAAAGTTCATCAATATAGTTATAGTGACACACAGTTTAGTGATACATGTACATGCATGATGTTTGAAGTTGTCATTTGTTGCTATGGGATAAATGGATTTTTAGAAATTCATCTCCAATGTTTTGTTTTATGGGGCCATATAGGGTTATATTAGATGTTTATTAATACAGTTTTTTTTTAGTTTTTAAGTGTTTGTTTTGGTTCTCTTTGGTCATGTGGGGTTTACTACTGGTTTGTTGTTTACGGGATGTAATTTTGTAATTATCAGTGCAAATTTCAGAGAGTGCATATATGGATGAGGACCAATCCTAAGAAATGCAAGATGGTTTTACCCCAAAATAGTTTTTCAAAAACATTTTTAAATAGAATATACAAATAAATGTCATCACTATGGATTGTATTTTAACAGTTGGTTTATTATTGATTTATTTATTGTATGAGGAAAAGAAAAGAGAGAAAGCTTAGAAAAAGTATGGTTTATTTTCAACAAGTGTGGACAAACTTGACATGGAAGTATGTTTACTTCGAACAACTTGAACAAGTAATGATTCATTAATATCTTTTGAAGATTAGTGCCTGAAATTTTGCAAAGTATGTACAGTTGTGTAGCAAAGATTAATGATCAAGCTAATCTATAAAGGTTCATATAATCTTGTGTAAATTTTTAATTTTGTTCATCTTCAGCTTCCACCCATCATCAAACCAGTTCAGCACAGTAGACTCAAAGTCTCGGCAAGATGTAGGAGAGCAGCCATATCAGTTGGTAGCAAAGTTATCTAGTAAGTCAAACTGGCACCATCATCTCTCTCTCTCTCTCTCTCTCTCTCTCTCTCTCTCTATCTCTCTTGTCCCTCTTTTTCTGTATGTACACTGTATGTGTGTCTGTCTCTTACCCTTTCGAGATAATTGACCACATTTTGTGGTTTGGCTCAATAACTTTTTAAATATGCCAGATGCATGTGTAGAAAGAGCAAACATTTTTGCACACACTACTGTATGTCCATTTTTGTTGCACACACTATGTCCATTTTTGTTGCGTGACCATATTGCATTTGATGCCAAGAATTAAAAAAAATGAGAATAAGCTTTCAAATCCTTAAATAGGCAACACATTGACAAGTTCAAAATCATTTTTTTAGCCCTTTCAGGACAGGAAATTTTTCAGGGCTAAATTGAACACATTTTGTTCTTCAAATTGGCAACAATAATACTTTTCTTTTAGTGCTATATGCCTCTAATTTGGTGTAATGTCTTTGAAAAAATATATATGGTTAGGTATTTTATCAAAAAGTTTTAAAAATCAACAGTTTTGAGAAGAAAAAAATAATTTTGAACCTCTCAATGTGTTGCCAATTTAAGGATTTTAAAGCTTATTCTTGTTTTAAATTCCTGGCATCAAACACAATATGGTCATGCAACGGAAATGGACATAGTGTGTGCAAAAATTTTTGCTCCTTCTACTCAGTTCTTTAGTTCTGACATTTGTTTCCTGTCAATGTATTTATCCAGTTATTTATCATGTTATGACTTGATCATTGCTGATTATCAATAGATTTGTCTTGCTCCAAACATAAAAAGTAGGTTTATTTATTATCCATTAACCACATGTAGTTTGCTTGAAGGAAAACATTCCATGGATTTGAGCTACATGTAACTGGTAAGAAGTAGATGTGTTTCAATAATTATTTCATCTTTTACATTTCTCCTTTTATTTTAGTGTGTTCCGGAATGGAGATGCCAATAGTCCAGCCATCAAAATCCTGTTCACAAAATTCATGCTCAAGAACTATGATGTCGTCTTAAACGAGGTCACGCGGAAGGTCAATATGATGTCCGGAGCTGTTTGGAAGTAAGAACATAAACATTTTATCTTGTAACTTCATGTCAATTTGTTTATTTTTCTAATCTGTAGTCTTTTCGTCTTCTATCAGTGTTTAAATATAGTTATTTCTGGTGATTGCATTCTCCAAATTAAAGAGAAGGTGAATAATAATTTGTGAGCTTTCTCATTCCTTTTATGCCAGTTTAGGAAGAACATCAGAGTAGAAATGTCCCCTGAAAAGGATTGCTCTTCAAATGCCCTCATATTTGAAATATGACAGGAAATAGCTGAAGTGTTCAGGCTGAATATTCATGCCCCGTGTGCAGTATACCCATTTTTGTGTGCAGTCCATGCGCTTATCAGTGAGATTGGGTCAATTTCTTAGTATTGTGATGATTCCGAACCTTATGTAGACATGATCATTCTTTCCCAATTGCTTTGGGACAGTTTCTTTCACAATGTAAAATTGATTGTGAGGATTGTGGAGTTGAGATTCTTGTACATGTGAGCCTCCTTCTTTTCTTTATCCCTTTTTCTTGCTCTATTTTCTCTCTCCCTTTTTTGTTCCTATAATATTTTCTCTTTTTTGTAATCTATTTCTTCCTTTCAACTCTCTCTCTCTCTCTCTGTCTCTCTCTTTATCTTTCTCTCTGTATCACCAAGTTTCACTTTATATGTTTATCTCTTTTTTTCTCTTTAGTATCTCTTATTGTGTCACCCCCCCCCTCTCTCTCTCTCTCTCTCTCTCTCTCTCTCTCTCTCTCTCTCTCTATCTATCTCTTTCTTTCTCATCAAGATAATAAAGCAATACAAATAGAGAGATATCATTATGAGTAAAAGGAAACAAAGTGTCTAATTTAAACCATTGGTGACCCAGATGTAACACTGAGGGAGTTAGAAAAGGAAAATGCCTTGAGAAGAAAATTGGCTTGATCAGCTGGCATATGGCTTAGGGAAGTGTAAATGTGCCATTATCTCTCAAGTAAAACAGATCACCACCCCACACCTAGCTCCTCCTCCTTCTTCCCCTGCTATAGTTACCCCAGCATTGGTCCCTCTAACGGAAGCCTCTGTCACCTGCTCAGTAGGGACATCTGAATAGAAACCCTAAGCGCTATAGAAAACGACCCTTGCATGGAAGCTTCTTTCTTTCTTTCGTTATTAATTCATGACAGGCGCAGTTGGCATGGTGCTATTTATACCAGCAGCAGTCATCTGAGAGAAACTATACTATTTTGTCTCCCAAGATATCTTTGTTTATTATTTATCTGTTACTACAGCAACAAGCAAAAACTTTTTATTGAATGACAAGGTTATTTAGAGAGTCGGATAAAAAGAGCATTTTTGTCTTGCCTGTGTAATTGAGTGAGACATAGGTGGCACTTAGATCTGGACCTACTCCAGTTCAAAGGTCAACTAAGGTCATCTGAGTTTAGTTCAGGTTTTGAGGAAAAATTATCAATGTATATAATATTTCATTTATTTGAAACTTACATGCTTTAAGGCTTTATGTGGAAAGACAAAATTTTCCTTCTAGTCAAATATGCTAAAGGTCATTAGAAGTCATCGTGCCATTTGACCAAAAATTTGTCTTTGACTTTGTGTAGATAATTTGATGAATTTTGATATAATCTTGTAAGAATACTTAGGTGAGGGGTTACATTGTGACTTCTTGCCAGGAACACAGGTCAAAGATCATACAGGGGTCAATTGAGGTCATTTTAAAAACAAATTACTTTTCCACAGAAATACACATTAATTAAGCATCACCATTGGATACAGACTAGATTAGTGGTTTAGGATTGTATGTCATATAAATCAACTTTATGACAATTTTGGAGTGGTATGTATTGTCAGTGCACTGTATCAGCATGCCTTCTTTTAAATTGGTTTTAACCAACCAATTTATATTGATTCAGTGTGTTTTTATCTGATATGATTGTGATGATGAACTTGAAACTGCTATGTAAAATTCAAGTGGTCAGTTTGCTTGACCATCTTCATGGCATGTGTGGTCCTTGAGAGCCAAGAGCTATCAAATCTGGAGTGAACCTTCAGTACATATTCTTTGTCTCCTCTCTGTCAATGTTTTTTCTTCTAACCTTCTCAATTTCCATTCCATCTCCTAACCATCCACATCTGCTATGATTCCTCTAGGTTACATTCACTCGATGGTAGGCAGTTACAAGGTCCAGAAGAGTTTGAAGACCATGAATTCTATGTGGCCACTGGGCGGGAAAACTTCAAGAAGGTCCCCTACCCCAAGGATGGTGTCATTGTATCGCCAAGGGTATTGAGGTAATGTACCTTTTTTTTTCCTTTTTTCCGGGGTGGGGGGTCACTGTAGTTCTATCCATGTTCATAATAAAAGTCAAACTCAAATAAAATTAAGACCAATACATGAAATTGAAAGCAAATGAACCTCTTGATTATAGAAAAGACTGGAAAAAATTGTCATGACTGAAGTATATGCAGTTGTATCTGAACCGAGAACCCAAGAATCTAAGATCGACTTCAACTCTTATGTTTGCTTTTATGTTAACGGTTACTAAAAATTGTTTCAATCATGGTTTTGTGGAAGCAATGACCTTTGGGAATGGCAAATAATTCTTGCTACCCATCTGCTAAATTGTAAATGCAAAGAAGTGATGAGAGCCTTCATTATATCTTTAAATTTTGTATCTCTTCATAGGCCTGCCCAAGTAAGGAAACGGTTAACAAGATTGTCCAAAGACTCGAAAGCATCTAAAGACTCAAAAGCGTCCAAGGAATCAAAAGCATCAAGAGCATCAAAACCTGCTCAAACGGTAAGTCATAACTTATGACCTGGGGAGCATTTCATCAAGCATTTTGTCAGTGAATTTTAACCGACAACTGTTATAAGCTACTGAAATCCTTGCATCTGATTGGCTGAGAGCAAATTTGTCAGTAAAAACCACTGACAAAACGCTTGATGAAACGCTCCCCTGATATGCCTCCTGTGCGTTGGAGACTTAATTGATGATTGTGATCTTTGAAGAAAAGTTATTCTTGTAAGATTGTGATCGTACTTGGGTTACCTTTTTTCTTTAAAATGAAGATAGGAAAGGTTGTTGCCAGGGCATAACACCCTTTGCGCCAGTACTAAGCATGTGACTTCAGGGGGGGAGGGATACCAAGAGCAAATTCTCCCCGACAACGTTACCGACAAAGGTACTGATACGTCAATACAAACTGTCAATCTGCAAAATTTCTTTGGTCCTCCCAAAACATTCACGTGGGATGCTGCAAGACTCAGTTGGGCCCAAGGGTAAGCAAAATCCTTTATTAAGCCTGCATTCAAGTAGATTTTATTGTGTCAGTTCCATGTTTTATTTTTCTTTCACGAGCAGAAAACCTCCAAGCCATCTAAGCCATCTAAGCCCACCCCACCCAAGGTGAAGAAGGAGAAGAGCCCAGAGCAGAAGGAGGCTGAGGAAGTGTTCCATCATAAACCCACCATTGTGAAGAGGAGCCGAGAGAGGGAGCCGCTGAAGGAGAGTGCCTTAGATTACAGTGAGGGTAAGTCTATCCAACTCCTATTAGACAATGCTGCCTCATGTATGATATATCTTACCAACACAGGATCAAATTAGTGGTGATCGAGAATGCTGCTAAATCTGATATCTTACCAACGCAAGATCAAATCAGTGGAACAAAGAGCCATTGTGATATCTGAAACAATCTTTCATTGTTCAGTGTAACTGTGTGTTATCAGAATTCAGCTGGCAAGTTGAGCCAACATTTACCCCCCCCCCCCCGTACACCATCAAACCAACTCTAAACTCTAAACTTACTAATCAAATTCAGCAAATTATAGCCATTTTGCATACAAGAATTGTTTTGTTTGGTCTGTTGTCCATCTGGTAGGGTGGGAGTTTCGGGTATTTTTTCAAATCGGGAACCCGACGATTTTTCGGGCGGGTTCCCGGTTACCCGAAAATCATATAACACAAATTACAAGCTTATATTTACCCCTAAGAAGCTATTAACACTGGGAAAAACTCCTTCGTGTTTGGCACCTGAAATAAACAATTCAAGGGAAAAAAGAGACTGGGAAAATCGCGGGCGCAAGACATGATATTAGGCCTAAGCCTCCTAAATTTAATCCATAGAAATCATCGATAATAATCATGCCAGCGCCTTAGCCTTAGGTAAATAACGGTCAACAGTCCCTTGCACATGTTTATCCAAAAATACACACATGAACTTGAAAGGAAGGGAAATACAATGAAATCTCAAAGAAAAACTTGTTTGAGACGATGATCATGATGATTCTTTATAATTTTGCACGAGCAGCCCTTGGGAATTTTGACATCCGATCGTAAAGAGAGCAAGAGGCAAACTTCACGCGTAGTATCAATTGATGTCCCTGACGAAAATGGCGAGCTTTCTCTGCTACAGTCCTCATACACACATACGTGTACACATTGTAATTCCCCACGCACGATCAACGATAGTTTCCTTCTCAAACAACTCATCGCGCCGCGTCAATTATTGAAATTCACACACACACATACACACACTTCATGTACCACAGTCTACTGATATTCGTAAATGTATGCTAGTCCGATCTCTCTTCGTATACACACACAGACACGCTCATAAGATCATGCTTCTTTTATTTAGAATTTAGAAAGTGCAAGTTCATAAACGAAAACTGAAAACAAGATTTTTATATTTTTTCCTTTTTTTTGGGGGGGGGGGGGGTAATCATTTCTTTCTGAATGACTCTCTCTCTCTCTCTCTCTCATAAATGACAGGGTTTATTTTAAAGAAAGGGTTCTTAAACTGCTTTGCCTGAATTAAAAAAAAATGCGTGGGCCTAGTGTATTAGCGTTTAGACAATAGTGATGTAACCCTTATAAGTTATAACCCGTCCCTCAACGTTACGGCCCCACCCCTTCCCCCACGTGATGGAGATCGGAGACAATAATTAATAAATGAAACAAAGGAAACATGCATAGATGTCTTCTCAACAGTCAAGTAGTCAACAGGTAACTTTTCATTATGACATTTTCGTTGTGCATGTACATGTATTAAAATAAAAACGTTCTTTCAAAGGACTAAATGCAAAACAAAGAAGAGCTGGTATGTGTTTTCTGTCATCGGCATGATCTTCATAACCATCATATCATCATCATAACATAATTATCATATCATCATGATCCATGATGATCGTCATCATAATCATCATCAAAGACATCGATCATCATCATTATCATCTTGATAATCATTATCGTGAAAACAAGTATCATCATCATAAAAAAAATATCAAAAAATATCAAGCCAACCACTTCATCCCTGCCCGACCGTAACTTCATCCTTTTACGCACATGCGGTTCCCCTTTGATATTCGATCTGTTTATACGAAGCGCCTTCGCGCCCAATGCCGCGGCGGTGTGAATTAAGGATCAAAGGAACGGGGAGGAAAAAAGGCGCAAACCTTCATTGGCTGGTTGGCATATTTTGCACATGTCATGACTTGTGGTCATCAAATGAGGTCACAAGCCCAATTTTATGAATGAAATTCTTGATCGTGCGCACTCTAGACAGCCTTTGCTTCCCATGCCTTGTTTTTCACTTTCACATGAATGAAGGATATTATTTTGGATATATCGCCATGGATATAATCTGATTTTAGTAATTTCGAATTTATTAATTGTGTGCTAAAGTTTCAGGAATTGTGACAGTGCCAAATCGTGCTCGCGCTTAATCTTGTTGATGTTAATACATCTGTTCATGTACGAGTCATATTCATGATGAGATGCCGCGTGCGAGTATGGAGCGACGGTTGATGTTGAATATGGATGAGTTTGTAAGCTTTACGCCCGTTGATGCTCATGACTACGACGTTTTGTTTACTCCAAATAAGGGGGAAAGGCATTCAAATGCAAATTATATTATGGGTTCGATGAACCAATGAGCATGCAGTCTCTGAATCGCGGCTGTGGGCTTTGCTGTCTGTGTATACGAATGTGTAAGGTTTAAGGGTTATGTACTGTATTATAGTAAGTTGAACGAATCGAAAGCGCATCACTGCAGTGGGGCGCTACATGTATAAGTCGTATTCATGATGAGATGCCACGTGCGAGTAATCCGAGTATGGAGCGACGGTTGATGTTGAATATGGATGAGTTTGTAAACTTTACGCCCGTTGATCGCTCATGACTACGACATATTGTTTACTCCCAATAAGGGGGAAGGGCATTCAAATGCAAATTATGTTATGGGTTCGATGAACCAATGAGCATGCAGTCTCTGAATCGCGGCTGTGGGCTTTGCTGTCTGTGTATAACGAATGTTATATATAGTAAGTTGAACGAATCCAAAGCGCATCACTGCAGTGGGGCGCTACATGGATTTTTCATTGAATGGATTTTTCATTTAATGGCTGGTCGACGATGAGTAATCATTAAAATACTTATTTTCGGGAAACGGGCATGTAATATTTTGACCCGGGACCCGATGCTCTCGGGCGGGACTCGGGTACCCGGTTTTTAGTCCCAGCACTACCATCTGGTGTCTATCTCATTGCTATTCCTGAAGCGTAACATAGGAATGATGAACTGTTGGTAAATGAATGTCTTACAAACACAAAATTGTCACCAACGTGCATTGTTGATTATTGTTATTTTGTTTAATTTTCTGTAATTAGACACCAATTCAGTCACTGGTAAGTTCAGCAAGCTACTATGAATTGTGTGATCAATGTATATTGTGTTGAGCATTGATTGTACCGCTGCTAAATGTGAAGCTTTATAATCGTAAGGTCAAAACTTATGGTCTGAGATCTGTGTCTATCAGTAGAATTTAGTATGTCCTCTTTCTTGTTGCTATGTGGATAATTTGTTTATCAACATTCAGTATGTATGAAGCTAAGCTGACTGTTAGCCCATCATATCTAATGTAAATGGCCTTGCCGATCTGTGCATGTGCTAATTGCTGTTTTATAGTACCCTGCAATTCGTCACGTCAGTAGATACTCAATAGCGCTCCATTCCCCCTTCCCTGTTATTGGTTAGGGTGTTGTTGCCGCGGCATTAATCGCCTGCTCGTTAATCTTCTCCAACCTGACAGATTCCTGACGTGTAATCACGCACACACTCACCCCAAATAATTATGAATTTCCTGCAATTGACTGGACTTGCAATAAAACACAACCATTTCCAAATTATTTGATTTCAGATGTTTCTTTTTGATGATGACATTTACCGGATTGTGAGTTCAATTCAACTTGGCCTCATGGAAATAGAGATGATTGAAATGCCCTTGGTTTCATCACAATTTATTTTCCATTGTTCTTCAATTATGTCAGGAAGATTATGATAAATGCCATCCAAGGTTTCTCACACATAGGATTTAAATATGTCAAATCTCACTACTTTTACACTGGTCATGGGAGAAATAAAACAAAGTCTCCATTCAGTTCCTCTTTTTAGATTTGAAATTTGACAACAGAATAAAGTTATGGCATTGTCAGTTTTAGGATAGATCAGAGGCATTTTGGACTGAGGATTATATTCAATCTGTGTGCGAATCAGTTTGTGACCACTTTAAATCAGAAGCTTTAGGAGATGGCAGTTCACCGTTATCTATTCAACTATGAGTACGGTCAGTTGGTTGCTAAAGCATATTATAAAACTAGTTATAAGTTATAAGCAATGTGATTGGTCAAATGATGTCATGTGACTAATAGTCACATGACGTCATTTGACCAATAGTCACTATGCCTTGCTATTTCCTACTATGCTATGACGTTGTTATGTCAAAAGTCATGCTCGCTTAATATCAGAGTGTGTGCACTTGTGCCTGCAGTGCACATAAAGTTTAGATGTTATGAAAGCTGCTTGAGTTGGCTGAGACTTTGCCTACACACAAGGTGAAGCATATTTATTTCACTGTGGTCACATTATCGGTAAAAACAAATGGTGGTCTCCATGACAGAGTAGTGCTAATCATATGACTTGATTTGTAGGTAAAATCATATTTCTATTCCATATTCATATGTAGACCTGTTTTAGCCTCTGAAAACATGATTGTCAAATTACAAGTTATATGAAAAATGTTTTCATGATTTATTTATGGTAAATATTATCTCTTCTGCCCTGATGTTTGATGCTTTTCATTCAATTTCTATCGAGTGATTATGACATTTGTGTCATATGACAGACTCTTTGTGCATTTTGCATGCAAAATGATATTGTTCAATGCATAGTTATTTGGCTTGTCTTTCTATTTATTCTCCCAATAGTGATCCATGTTTTCTTTACCTTCATTTTCATTCATTCTCTTTTCCTTCTTTTTTTCTCTTTACTTTTTAAATTTTTCTTTAACATTTATTGACTAGTTTCTCCTGGAAAGGTAATTGAACAATCATATTGAAGGACATAGAAGTTGGAAGCAAGCCTTTTTTTACTCTTGTCTAATGTATAAATACAATTAATCCAGTCAATAATTTCTATTAATGTCAGTGTTAGATTAATGTTAGGCATATTCCATTAGACACTCTAATTACATGTATATTACCTTTGTCCTTGAATGTGTGTTTGAAATGCTTTTAGACAAGACACGGGGGCCCTAATGATTGGTTATTATCCTTGAACATACATTTAATTAGCTTTCAGACTGATTGCAATCCCCTTTTGTATGTGAGGCTGTGTGTGAGCTTGTTTCATCCACAAGAGTCCAATCACCCACACATAAAAGTAAATAATGGGAGAAGATATAAAAATATGATTAATAGAGATGATGAGATAAAGGCTCTGGTGACGGTATTGCTTTTTTAGTATCTTGTGCATTGAATATGACATGTTTTTTTCAAGGTCGGTCTTGCGCTGGTCCTGCTTCTTATCAGTCAAAGTAGGGACAAATGATATACCATAATGCAGTTGAAAGGGAAAATGATTGATCTCAAGTGATAATACAATCTATTAAAATTGAATTTGACACTCTTGAATTCACATGAATACACCTTAAACTTTACACTTGGCACCTTGTTTCATTTAGCTTCAGGAAGGGCGCTTGAAGCCAGCCTTATTTCTTACACAAAATAGTTTAAATTTAGATCTGACACCCTGATTCAGGATGATTGATACGACTACACCGTATACTTTACACTTGACACCCTGTCTCCTGTAGATCCAGAAGGAGTGTTTGAGACCAATTCTGTAATTCACCAAATAATTTTAAGTGGAATTTGACACCCTAATTTGTCACAGTTGATATGATTACAACTTAAACTTTACAATTAACACACTCTTGCTCTTAGATTCAGAAGGGGTGTTTGAGGCCTATCCTTTCTTACCCCAAACAATTTTAAGTGGAATTTGACACCCTAATTTGTCACAGTTGATAGGATTACACCTTAAACTTTACCCTTGACACCCTGTCTCCTGTAGATCCAGAAGGAGTGTTTGAGGCCTATCCTTTCTTACCACAAACAATTTTAAGTGGAATTTGACACCCTAATTTGTCACAGTTGATATGATTACACCTTAAACTTTACCCTTGACACCCTGTCTCCTGTAGATCCAGAAGGAGTGTTCAAAGCCAAGGAAGAAAGGAATGAGGCCTATCCTTTCTTACCACAAACAATTTTAAGTGGAATTTGACACCCTAATTTGTCACAGTTGATATGATTACACCTTAAACTTTACCCTTGACACCCTGTCTCCTGTAGATCCAGAAGGAGTGTTTGAGGCCTATCCTTTCTTACCACAAACAATTTTAAGTGGAATTTGACACCCTAATTTGTCACAGTTGATATGATTACACCTTAAACTTTACCCTTGACACCCTGTCTCCTGTAGATCCAGAAGGAGTGTTTGAGGCCTATCCTTTCTTACCACAAACAATTTTAAGTGGAATTTGACACCCTAATTTGTCACAGTTGATATGATTACACCTTAAACTTTACCCTTGACACCCTGTCTCCTGTAGATCCAGAAGGAGTGTTCAAAGCCAAGGAAGAAAGGAATGAGACCAAGGGAGCTGCCGAGGTCCAGGATACTGTCGAGACCGCCATCGACCTTCCCATCGATCAGGTGGCCGCAGAGGAAGTGGAGGAAGAAGAA
The DNA here is from genome assembly GCA_025617745.1 of Heliocidaris erythrogramma. Lineage (NCBI taxonomy): Eukaryota > Metazoa > Echinodermata > Echinoidea > Camarodonta > Echinometridae > Heliocidaris > Heliocidaris erythrogramma. Next base: position 26,477,818 of record CM046856.1, read on the forward strand.
GACCTCGGTAGGTATTCATTTGGATTTAATCTCTTGTTTATTTTTTGTTTGCTTTTCATAAAACCATACAAATATAGCATAATAAGTGTATATACATATAGAAATAATAAAGTTTGAGACAAATACCAGTCAATTATAAACTAAAGTACCATGAATTCATATTGGTTAGTGATTCGTTAGTTCTTGTTCAGCTCTCTTTGGCTTGTGTCTTCTGATTAGTTATTCCTTTTATCTGCAAATATATGAAATTAAGATTTTGTAATTTTGTTTTTGTTTTCAATTTGATGCACATATGTTAAAGTATGTTGCAAATTCTTATTCTGAAAGTTAATCAGAATAGAGCTCCATAATGCTACAAATGACAGTTATATAATACTGAAGTGTCATTCACATTTGTCACAGTAATAATTATGCAGTGGTTTACAGTAGCATATGTGAACAAGCCTTTAGATAGCGGCCTTCCTAAACGCTCACAAGTGAACCTTAAATGTTCTGAAATTCCACATATCGGCCTTTCTGGATATTGTTCCTCTATAAATAACCTGAAGCACATTTGCATCGTGATGATTCTTGTATGTATTAATTCCTGTGTCACATACAGCGTTCCTCACTTTTATTTCTGTCCCTCCTAGATGTTAGCAAGGATGAAGATGATTCACCCCCTGATGAGGTGCCCCAGCCGCAGCCTCCCAAAGAACAGGTTGACCTGGTGGAAAGGATGCTGGAGGATGATGAGGTACCGGAAGAAGTCCCTGATGATGATGATGCCCCTCCTGCTGTGGATGAGGATGATAATGTGGTGGTCGGTGGTGATGGTGTTGAGGGTGGCAATGGTGTTGATAATGGTGATGAAGTAGGTGGAGCACAGGAGGAGAATACAGCAGGAGTTGAGGAAGGAGGAGCCAAGGAAGAAAAGAAGGAGGAGGAACTGGTGGGTATTTTGGAAACTCGTTAAGGCATCTTCCTAACCCCCTCAGCATCGCGTAGCCCATGATTCCCACCCTCATAAATCCCACTTCCATTTTTCATTCAAAAGAGAATAACTCCATAGCAACAGACATTGATTCGCTTTGTCTTTCCATTTGTGTACTAATACTCTTTGCTTTGAACCGCAAATGATAAATTAT